>VYXB01009368.1:437769-501361 GCA_013397135.1 Pachyramphus minor | reverse complement strand
TGGTAGTGGGTCAAGGGTTGGACTTGATGATCTCAGAGGTCCTTTCCAACCCATCTGATACTGTGATTCTATGACAATGATCAAGCTCCATTTGACACTGGCACAGTGTGTTCTTCTGGCTACCTTGAACTGTGTCCCTGAACAGTCTAGAGAGGAATGTTCTATATCAATGTATTTTGTATATCTATGTATTTTGTTTTTGTTGTGAAAATCTGCTGCTATACAGCAGTATGGTAGAATTACTAATTACAACTTACTGAGTTTTGAAGATCAAAAATCCTCTCCAACAAATAAGCATTATATGCAATTCAGCTGCCAAATGATTTAGAGAAATGGATGGACCAAGGCAGGCACAGAATTGCAGCAATAAATCTGTTTATAGCTGCTTCTTGCCTCAGTGTCGATGAGACTGTGTTCTGACCTACACCTAGAGAGAAATCTGAATTAAATGAGAAGCTAATCTGAAGTAATGTAATTACTATTTTGCAAAATGGATACCACCTTTCTACTGTCTATGTACAGAGAAGAAGAAAAGTAAAACCACTTTTTTAATGGAAGAGCAGTTGCATCTTTTTGGTCCAATCTCCCATTCCCCACCTCTTCATTCAAAAACAAGAATAAAGAAATCAATGATGCACATTACAGTAAATATGGCACTCCAATAATTCTGCATCTTATTTATCAACTTACACCGTGCTCCTTGGAAATTTGGAGATTTATTGGTTTTAGTCATACCATAAAGCTATGACAAATGATTTGCCAGCACAACCTACCCATTTCTTGTTCTCAAACACCATTTACATAAAGATTTAATGCCAGTCTTATGGCTGAAGTTTAACACTTCTGATTCCAGTACACAAATTCACATTGGGCTTGTTGCTACATTACAGAAAACTAAACCCAAGCTTGTTCTTGTGTGAAGATGGGAAGTATGTTTTATCTAGGAAACAGAAGTAACATTCGAAGACAATTCAGATTCAGGCTTCCAACTCAGTAGAAAATATGAAAGGACATTATGAAAGATAAAATTTGTATTGAGAATGATTTGGAGGGGGGAAGACTTATTTTTTATATATTTGTGCCATGAAGTTGCCATTTTGATCAAAACCCACCTGTTTAAGGGGATATGGATTTTGATTCAAACCCACTTATTTAAAAAGGTTCAGATTTTGTTTCACTTTGATGATTCTGACTGAAAAAAAAAATTAACATAAACCCTTTGGTTCAGTTCAAAAATTTCAAAATATTATTTTGTTTCAAGGTTTGTGATTTGAAAATTTCAGAACTTTGTTCTGAGAAAACATAATGATTTAACCATTGTCCTGCTTCACAGTAAAATATATCAGTTTTTAGCTGATTTTCCTGCTGGAAATTCCATTTTTTAAGTGTCCGTATTTGCACTGTGATTTTTCTTCAATTTGGTTATACAAACTTTGCTTGAATTTGTTATTAAGCAATTATTGAAAAACATTCTCCAGTTAAATAAAGGACAACTGATGCAAGTATTCTTCAGTTAAGTACATAGAACAAAAACTCCAGCATAAACAGAGGCCTTAGTTATGGTTACACTGCAACTTTCCTGGGGAAATATTCTTACATTGCTGGTGTATGCTTTTTGGCAAACATCACAGGGTTGAGGTATCTTAGTGCTCTGCTGCAATAGCACCTGCCCATCAGACACCCCAAGCACAGAGACAAAGAAATGGTTGAATATCTTCTTTGAGAAGCTTCTCTGATATCTACCCAATGTTACAAATCACACCCATTTGCACTTTGAATCCCATGCTTCTGAACATGGGGCCTGAATATTTTCCTCCCTTTTCTGATAATTCATTTTCAAGTTATTGAGGTTTGTTACAACTGAATATTTGTTATAAATTCAACTGTGTTGTGTTTTTTTTTTTCTAAAGGAAACACCTGCATTTCATTCTGTTTCATCAGGACACTTCATAGGCCCAGGCTTTGACAGAGCTGTGTAAAACATCTAAAATGAAAGGGCTCCTTACGAGCTTTCAGCATTTTAACTTGGAAATTTCCCTGGGGCTTCCCTCAGCATTTAATTGAATCTCATTTTCCCCTTCTTTGCTCATGATGTGATGGGGCTAGTTGAGTGCAAGGAGTTACTGCCAATCAACAGTTTCTCTTGGTGTCCAGCCTATTTACCATGCCCAGAGAGTTTCAGCTGTTGTTCTTAGTTCTTTTTCTGCCCATGTCTCCTTGTTTATCTGTAAGAGGCACTGTTCTAGTACAAATTTACAGACTATTTATTTTGATGTTATTGAATCACTAATGCCTTCTGCTGCATCTCCTTCAGCTTCCTTGATGTTATTCACATGCTTCTGATGCATTTTGTGTTTTGTGCTTCATTATACAGCAATCTTTTTTAATCTCTTTTGCAGGTGTTCACAGAAAAAAACAAGACTCACCTTTGCTTGTTTACTTTCTTAATATAGATTTTAGATTTATTCATTGGAAAATAAACAAAACACCCAAGCCATTAGCATAGTGATGTTTCTCACATCACAGAATAAAAGAGGATCAGAATGTGCTGTGGGGCCTGTGAGGGTTTCAGGGCCCATGAGGGCTATGGGGCCTGTCAGGGCTATGCAAGTCCAGCTTTTTGAAACTGGAGCTCTGCTCTCTAGTACCACTTGAAATTGTTGTGATCTCATCTTTTCTTTTGGCTGGTTGCCATTAGCTGTCTTGGTGCTGTCTGGCAGTTTGTTCTCTAAATGCACTATTTCATCTTGAAGTCAGCTCCTTTGCACTCCAGCATTACAAATGTGAACCTCAGTCTGCTGAAGGCCACATCCAGATTACCTGTGCTTTACCCAAAACTCGCTGTGGCTCTTGCTTCCAGCACTGAATATGTGTGCTCCCAACTGGTTACAGGAGTCCTGCCTACTTCTTGATGGAGGCCAACACTAGCAGATGCAGTAATCATATCCCAGGTGTAACCCCCAGGTAGGATGTGACTATTTTACACTCTGATATACAAGTATAAAGACATATATGTGTATAATGGATGTTTGGCAATTCCTGCCCTTTACTTCAAAACATTTCAGAATAGCAGAAACACAAGGGAATTCTCTTTGATCAAATATTATATCCTGCTCTTACAGAGCAAACAGTCAGAAAAAGTTTTTTCTGGTTGTGTGCTACTATGTGGAACACATCTGAAGTACCAGCCATATACTACTTTGCTTTCTGGCCTGTTACTTCAAATTGCTTAGAGAAAATACCACCTTCAGTTGTATCAGTAAAGAGAGGAAAGGTCTTGTGATTCTCTGCCAACACAGACATACAATCATAATGTTAGTCATTGCTAAATGGAGAGGGAGATTCAATTTTCCTTTTGTTCCACTGCAAGTCGGGAGGTGATCTGTGGTATTAAAATAACGATGCAAGACTGGAATAAATAAAGGCACTCAGGCTCTAAAACGCTTGATCTTGGCAATTTTCTGCAATAACAAGGTAATTATTACTTTACATCTAACATCTTTCATGCTTTTAAGCCTGATACAGACAACATCTAACATCTTTCATGCTTTTAAGCCTGATACAGACAGCTACAATTGAGTGCCACCTGTATACTAGGCAATCCCATATATTTTCTATTACTTAATTATAAACATTTATTTCTGAATAATATTTACTGGGGAGTCAAACTACAGAAACTGTAGAATAGTATTGTTTAATTTCAGTAAGGACAAAAAACAAAGGCTCTGTTTAAATGGGCTGTTCAGTCTGCAGCATATCTGGGTGTGTTATACAGAGTATTTAGGGGAAAAAACAACTTTTTTTCTGTGAAGAGAGAAATTCTGTCTCAAGTTTCAAATCAAGCTCTGTGTCATGCGAAGGATTGCTTTCAAGCATTCAAGTATTTCCTTAGTGAAGTGAAAACATGCAACACACTGAGGATGCTGTCTAAAAAGCTGGAAATACTGAGCAAAATATTTAGTACTCGTTTTGTAAGCACAGGATTAAACAACACGTGATTGAAAATAAGGAGCTGAAACTGTGGGTCTTCCCAATTTCTCAAGCTAAACATTATTGCCTATCTTAAAGTGACTTTGTGATATGGTCCATGGGTCCCTTCATAATGCCTTTGAGTTCTGTACCCTTACCCAGCCCTTTAGATATGTTCTTTCCACTTAGAGTTGGACTAGCACATGTAACCTTGCTTATATCACCAAGGTCAAAATAACTCCAAGTGTCAGTCTTGAATACTATAAATTATACCACTATCAGACAAAGCAAAAGCTTTCCACCAGCCTTGCTGGTTAATAAATTCAGCCCCACAAGGGTCATCTTGCCATACACTGTACAGGCAGATCAATGATTGGAAAAGCAGGCACAGCTGCTTCATGGAAATTTTTTTGACATGCTTGAGGCACAAAGCAAGTGCTTTTCAAAAGATTTCTTCTTTATATCAGTCTTTTAGCATGACACTTTCCACATACTCCTGTTCTGCTAACTTCAAAAATGCATTCCCCATTGGTGTCCTAACCTTTCTGCAGAATGACTTCATAAGCAGACTGTGGTTATGTGCTCCAGATCAGTGAGGAAGAACTGGTTCTTTCTGTCCAATATGCACCATTTACTCTTTGTGTAACTTATCAGGCTGCCCATTGCAGATAAGTATTGACCTCAGAAAGGAATTCCAGTTCAGATGGAACAAGTCAGAGCAATATGGCAGAAAACCATATGTGTAACCACAAAATAGTTAATAGGTTTCCAGGGCTTTACACAACTTACCCTTGCTTTTTAATAAAACCTGCTCAATCATAATATAAAAAAATAATGCATATTGGTGTTGGGGGCATGTTTTAAAGAGGACAAGCAGGTACATGCCCAAGTGTGGCTGGGAATTATCCCCTATTTTTGCTTTTGTAATGGAAATCCTAAACCACTGTATTCCTGTGGCCATTCAGGATCAGACCTAAAGTTTTGCTTATGGTTCATACATATTTATCGGTTGAAGGAAGAGCTCAGTGAGAGATGTACTGGGAAACCCTTTACATCAGAGAGAGTTCCCTAACAATTTAACACTTTGCTGTAATGGGACTTTCTCCTTAGGCACACGGATGCTGCTGAAGCAGTTTATTTATCAGAATAATTGCTTGAGCTCAATTCATAGGCAAGCCCAACATTAAAATATCCTCAATAAAGCGGGAACATTTGGACTCTTTATTCCCTGCTTTGGGACTGACTGTGACGACCATTGCAATCATTGCCAAACCCTCAAAGAGTCTGTCATAAATGCTACGTCAGCCCAGAGCTGGGCTACAGAAGTAAAACCTTCCTCAACACTGTTTAGAGTGCATGCAAACAATCAGAGCATGGTTTTGGTTACATCATAGACCATGAAGTCTGATTTCAACAGGAAGGATAGAATTGCTAGGTGATCAAGTCAGAGGGGTTCACAAACAATTAAAAACATAACCATTGTATTATTCATATGTTTCCTTACCCCAAGAAGCGTCAGCTATAGCCCATTAAAGTTTATCACCCAACTGCAAACATTTTAAAAACACAGATTTTGATCAGTGATTTTCATTGCCTGAAGCCCCTAAGAGAGATCAACATCAGAATAAATAGTAACCCTTGAGAGATGGATTTGCTGATGTAGCTGGCTCATTCGATGTCTAAATGAAACATGATCTCCCTAAGGCAAAAGGTGATTTTAAAATTATTTACCTAAAGACTGATGATATCCATGGGCTTACTTCATTGCTTCATTACTTATTTCATTACAGTTCTCCCATCTCTGCCCTCCCTTACCAGCCTCTGTAAGAATGGTTTGGCTTTACATTTCCTCTATGATTAGCACTTCATTTTTCCACTGAAAAGCCCTGCATAAGTGAGTGAAAAATTTGTGTACTTTCTGCACAACCAGCAGATTTGTAGTAAAATAGTTCCACTTTGTGTTTGTATGGGAGGTGCCACTTTTCTAACTTGGCAGCCATGGTAAAACAATATACTGGCACTCTATCTTTGCACTGCTGTACTTTTTTGCAACTAAAATTCATTGGAAGAACTTACAGGTCCAGTGTGAAAATGTATTTGTCACAAATATTTTTCTTCCTGCTTGCACTAGCTGAGCTTTTACTTGATCATTATTATATTGATTCTAATCAAGAACTAAGTATTCTTAGCACTTTGATATTACTAATGGATGGGGGCAAACTTAACTTTCATTTTCTTTTTTAGAATATTTGGGTGTTTGCTTCAGTGAAAGGGGAGATTTTCAGGATTCTTGAAGTATAAATTCGTTTATTTGGGGGAGTCATTAGACTACTTGAATGCTCCTGGTCAACAGGGTATATTCAAACTTTGAGAACAATAGATTGACTGAAAAGATGTGATTTTTCACAGGATCTATCATATAAAAACAATATCAAAGCTAAACAACATTTTTAAAACCAAAAGCTGATACAGTAGTTAATTAAAAACTTAACTAATATTTTTGTCTGAAAACTGTTTCCAGTGTTTTGAGGAAGAGAACAATTTTAGAATGCAGGAAATATTTTGCTATGAATTGCATGCAAACCAAGAATAAAAGATCTAGAAATACTGATTCACAAAGGACAGAATGAGTTCTTTTAGAGAAGTGTGGTGATTAGTAGCCATGTGCTAACAGAATCTGTCAAGATTTAGGGTAGTGGCAGGGACATCCATTAAGGTAACAGTGACCCAGCTCTCAGAAAACTGGCCCAGATCTGATCATACATATGCATTTATTTAGAATTATTCTCTCTGTTCCCAACACTAGGTGGATTTCAGTCAGTAGAAGTCTTTCTGTTGAAATTGATCTTTATCGTAGCAACATTCAAGACTGAGAACTGAAGTGGTTAGTTGCATTGCACTATTTTGTACATAAACTGTTAAATACATATTTATAGCCTGGGAGGAAGACTGTGCTTATATGTAGGTAGTTACTTTGGTGGTGTCTGAAGAATAAAGCAGTCCTTTAATGTGCAACGGGAGTGTTTTTCTCTTGCAAATTCTGCTGCTGTATTTGCAGTAAACAGGATCTTGGCAGCTGAAAATTGTTCTGAATCTAATCCAGTAGAGTGCTCAAATGCATCCTTACTTTTAACTATGCAAGTATCCCTGCTGAGTTCAGTACATGCATATAAGACAAAATATATGCTCCTAAGTGCCTTGCTGAGTCATGACCAGAATGAACAAAACCTGCAGCGTTACGTTACATGGGGCTTATTTTTATTGTCCTTAATACTTGGACTGATATTTATGGGTTATCACTTCTGAGGCTGCAAAGTGTACTTAGTGTAAATTAGTGTAAGAAAGTAAGCCATTTAAAATTTCAAAGTGTATACTACATGTTTGACACTAAGGATCATGCACAGAGAAAGGGGGATTTTACATTTTAGAAGAAGAAACCTAAACAGAAAATTACTTTAAAATGCAGATGGATACAGTTCTTTCCAACTTGAACTTTTTTTTTGTTGTTCTTTTTTTGTGATCTTTACAGAACTAGCATAGTCAGAGAATTGACAAAACAAATATAGCCATTTTTTTGATAAGAGCATCTATTACAGGTTTGATAGGGTTATAGAACTATGACAGAATTAACTTCATTATTGATTCAAAAATATATAGACTCTTTCTTCTTCTAGTACTCACAATTTTAAATCTGCAAGAATGCCAGAATGTATAGGAACCTTGTAAAGTAGTGACAGAAATGGTCAGTGACTTGAAAAGGATTTTAGGTTTTTGTCACATGAAGAGCGGGGCCTTGACGTGGCCAGCTCATACATCCTCTTCTCTGTAGCCAGAGCAAACTCATTCCCCTCAAACATTCTCCTATCTCTGGATCTGTGAAATTCAATAAATAGCAAATCAATCCCAAACAATCTAGGATGAGCCTTAATCTGAAGTACTTTTTATGGCTCAGCTTGGAAGGCAAAAAGTGTAATTACCACTACCTCACTGCTGTGAAGTGTTTTCACTTGTGCAACTATTTGCAGAGCCATTTCTATTGGCACAAGCACTGCCTGTACTCTTCTGTATCTCAGTGGAAGCCAGGATATACTTTTGTATTCAGCTGTAGGATAGCAGTCTTCAGAAATTCTGCAGTTAGTCAGGTAAATAAGAGAGATTTGTTAGGTCCAGGCTATCCCTCAATTTTCCAATGCCTTTGTCACCCCTTACACGCTCTGGGGGCCTCTGCTGCTTGCACACTACTTTTTCCTTTCCTCTTTTAGTCTTTTGCAGGAGTGTGGAAGAGAAATTAATTGTTGGAACAGGTGGGAAGAGACTGAGCAAGATTTTAGTCTGGAAAGAATAGAGGGGGAATTGGGGGAGGCATAAATGAGACTCTTCATCCCTGCGGCTTTTACGAGCTATTCCTGAATGCTCACATAGCCCATTCTACCCATATTTTAGAGCTTCCTTTCAGCCAGAAGTAGCTTGGCCAAATTGTGTTATTCAGAAGGATGTCTGGCTTCACACAAATTGGGCTGCCACAGAGACATGTTCCTGTGCCAAGTGAGATGGTCATTATGAGTCCTAAGTGGAAAAACATAGAAAGCTGGAGAAAAGGCTCTAAAGGTCTTCCAGCCTCTCAGCAAGATAAGTTGGGAAAATATGACCTTAGCAAAGGGAACATGTTACATTTCCACCTACCAAGACCTTAGAACACTCCCCTTTCTTGCCTTTGCCCTTCTTCTCTCTAGGGATTTTGGCAAGCGGGAACAAACTGATAAATGAGCTTAACTTACCATAGGAACACTCAAACCTTTCTTCTGCGCAGCTACTGAAAAGTGATTAGGCTTTCAGTAAATTAATTTATCTCAGTTTTGCAATGACTTGTCACCTCAGCTGCCAGCTTTCTCTTCCATATTTTCCTGGGCATAAGAGCAGTTTGTTAATGAGAGGAAAAATAAAAAAAAGTTATTTGGTGAAACAGTTGGAAGCATCTTGGGGTTGGTGGGGAAAGACAAGAACTAAGATGTAACAAAGCAGTAAGATGCAACATGGACCAGTGCTTGGTCCCAGGCATGCTTTCTTTCAGCCAAGAAGTGCATGAGCCAGGAAATGAACTTTTAACCAAACAATCTAGGATGGGAGATAATCAACAGTATGATACCTTGAAACATTCATACCAGTTAACTTCCACACTAACTGAAAAAAAAAATAAATTTACTTGGATGATTTCATACCACCTAGTTTAGAGAGAGTTTTCCTCTCTGAGGATAGAGAGGATTAAATACCAAGGTATGTACTTTCCTTCACTAATCCATATTGATGGAATGGCCCAGCACAGGCCTTAACACATAAAAGGACTTCAGTGCTGACCACTGAATTTTGTGTCTGATATATTTTTCAAGACTGGTGTAACCATGGTTGTTTAGGAGTTTCTTAAATGGAGTCAGTAGTGTTTCCTTCTGGTGTTCTATGGTAATATTAGTTAAGGCCAGTCAACTAACCACAGGCTGGAGGAAACTCATGTTCAGTCTCAGGAGCTGACAGCAGTACTGATAAAAGAGCCACTGGCCATTTGCTTTGCTTTGCTGTGTAGGGATGAATGTCAGATTAGAAGTGACAGATCAGATGACACTAAGCAAACAGCTTGCTTATGGGATCTAAACCACATACAGCCAGCCCCTCTCTCCCTTACCCCATAACCCTAACAAGTCTTTAAAGAGGGAGGGAGATAAGCTAAAGCGCCAAGACATGCAGGGTATAATTTACCAAACCCGAGAGCTTTCCAGTTGGAAGAATTCTTTGTTCTCTAGGAAACCAGAGATCTGCCCCACATCTCCGCAGTCCACTGTACAGCTCAACCTTAAAGTCCATTTTGAGGGCTGTGGCTCCCGAAGGTGCCTTACAAAGGACAGTACCACAGCCTGCAGGAGAAATGCTCTCTTCCCAGTGGAGCAGGGTTTTGCAGTATTTACATCAGTCTGGCCTTCTCATTGAAGTTTCTTCATCTCTGGTTTAGGCATCCATGCTGCATTTCTGTGGCCCAGCAGCAGGCCAGCATGTGGTGGCAGGTGAGATGCAGCAGGCAAGGCAAAGCGTGCATCACCCAGACCAGCGAGGCTGTAGAGCGATGGCCTGCAAAGGTGCAAAGCACCTTCAGTCCTTCCAGCTGCAAATTTCCCACTTCTGTGAACCAGCTGCTATGCTGTCACACAGATGATGTTTACAGGCATCTCTCTGTCATTTTTAATCGCCCAGGCTTTAGTTAAATTTTATAGAAGTTACCATGCTTCATGGGATCAACTGATGCCAGGATACATCCATTATAACAAATCCTCAGGTGCCTGATACCGAGGAGCACACAATGTATTGTGTATAGCTTTAGACACAGGAATTACATTCAGTTAACACCTTAATTCAGGATTGCAGTCCTGAAAACATACCCTCATATTTCACTCACCCTGTTAAGATCTGAAATTTCTGCCGTATTTCTTGAAAAATAATCCAAAATCATCTCCCCATCTTCTCACATACTCAGAGATTCTGCTGTTTGAGGTATGAGGTATATCAGGGTTGAACTTCGGCATTTGTTAGCGCTCAAGTGAGCAGAGAACTATTCTGCATTTCAGTTTCTGTATCAAAAACAGAGATACTGGCTCTTCTCTGTATCATAGGAACATCATAATGTGCACTTTATCACCTGGATACTGCAGTGAAAACAGATCAAACGTAGAGCTTGGTACATGTAAAACTGTAGTACTTGGGAGGTAACCTGCTACGTGCATGGACTGCAATCCCTCCTTTTTACTCAATCTGAATAGCAGCTCCTGGCATATCTCTGAACCATCTCCATCACTTTCAGATTTCAGGGACAGGCTTCATTTCTACTCATTAAGTCGTACTTTCACAGCATTTATATTAAAGTACCATATGTGAAGCACGAAGCACATGAGGCTTCTCCTGAGCAGCTTGCCTATCTGCTGTAGGCAGGCAATGCTCTAAGTCCATACCACTGCTCCTTCATCTCCTTGATTTAGTGAAACGTGGGACGTATTGATCTTCAACTGAATGTGTTTCACTTGCTCCTACCTCCTCCTCCCCCCCAAATTGTCTTTCTACTTATTATGCATGCAAAATTACAGCAAGTGGATCTCATCTGAATTTGAAATAATCTCTGCATTAGCCTTATTTCTTAAAAGTCTTTCATTTTCAACAACACCTGTTATGACCAAATCTTAGTCTGAAACTGCATGGCTTCAGGGAATCTTCAAATTTTTCTTGTTATACTGCTAGGATATGCTTTTACCATTTCCAGACCCAAGATTAAAAAAAAATAATTATTTATAATTGGACAGACTGGTATTTCTTCATCAAAATGACTTTGATATGGATATATATTACATTGTCAGGATGAGGTACATTTGAACTTCCAGAATTCCCAAAAGGCACCTGTATTTGTCCCAGTTTTATGCAAAAAGCTCATGTTCTTGACCAGACATTCAGTTTTTAAGAGAAATCTGAAATTTGGGAACTCTTCTATAGCTTCACATGCCAAAACAGGACTTCTTGTTGCCTTGAGAATCTGTTAATCAGCTTGGCTTTTGATCTGTCTACCCCTGAGGTTGTGCATAAGAGTGCCTCTGTCAGGTCACTGCTGGTGGTTCTGCTTAGTGAACTTCCAGATATTTCTGAATAAATTTTAAGAATTTTGATCATTTTCATACATATTTTGTAGACTGTTGAACTGCTACCCTTTCCCATCTGCTGTTTACTCTTCTCTAATTCAGGAGAACATTATTATTCCATGTGGGATTAATGCAGTGTAACAGAGGAAGCCAAACACCAGAAGTAATCAAAGTACATGCTTTACAGATTACCAGTGGGATGCAGATTCTTTCTCACCATCTACAAAAATAAAGAGTGTTTTTTTTTTCCCCAGGATGTTTGCAGCATAAGAGAAAACCCACAGTTTTATGGGTCACAGGAAATGTTAATCAGCCCTTGGAACATCAAATATTGGCTGCCTTCAGACACAGCACTTCAGTAATTAAAAACTACATTTATCAGTTCAAAAGGCAATGTAGCATCACAAGCAACTTCCACTGTATTACTGCATCTGGTATCCTTGCTATTATGACAGGTCATACTTTGTCTGGGAAGCCATTTTAGATCTGGAACAAACGAAAGCATTTTACTTCTATGAGTTTTTTTGTCTCAAATATTTTAAAAATTCCATTTACGCTTTGTTTTGTTGTTGTTGTGTTTTTTACTAATACTGAGAACAAAAAAACATTCTGATTTAACCATGAGAATCCAGGAGCTAGGGGGAATTCTCGGGCTAGATCTGGAGCCCCAATACTTCAAGCCATTCCCTGGCTGCAAGGCAACTTCTATGAGCTTCAAGTACTCACCAAGCGTATTGTTTCTAAGGCATCAATTCAGTTCTATCATCACACCTAAAATTGTAGTTACAAACTGCTATCCAGATTTTATGTAGTGAACTTTTAATTTATACTGAATGCTTGACTCCATTTCACCAGCTTGTTTTTCAGGAAAAGAAATGGAAGCAGAACCTTCTGCAACACTCCTCCTCACTCATCCACAAAGTAATTTGCAGATATCCATGAGCATGGAGGAGCAGGGAAATGAAAACCGTGGAGCATGGAAATTAAAACCAACTAATTGAAAAATAATTTGAAAGTCACTAAAGCAATCTCCAGAACCTTATAAATAAAAGGTAATTAAAAAGGGAAGTATGACATTTGTAATTAAATATAAAATACATTTACATTTGTTATTCTATAAAGATTTCACACTAATTATTAAGCCAAATTTTTTAGAGAAGTACACTGAAGAAAAAGAGAAGAGGAAATAAATATTGTTTTCCTCTTAGAAAATATGCCTGTCTTGGCTACAAAAGCAAGAGTTTACTTTAAAACCTCAGTTCTCATAAATTAGCTGAAATGCTCTGTTTTTCTCCACGTGCTTCTTCTTCAATGCCTCTTGCACAAGAATGTGATGATCATTCTGGCTATGAACATTAAATGGGTAAATTGAATTTTACGTGTTCTGCAGAAGTATTAATCTATGCTCTTTGGTCTCTTCCACATACGGTCAGCTGCTTTCCATGGTCCTAACCTAAAAATCACCTTTTGCTCATAGCAGTGAGTATTACAGATAAAGTTGCATAAAGAATTATTTTCATCCCTTTTCTTAGTTGTGTATTCTCCCCAAATCCATGTGTTAGTTACCTCTCAGACAGTCCTGTAGGCTCTTAGCTTTTGGTGAAGGAATCTTTAGCTATTTTTTGCTAAAATATAGATAGAAAAAGGTACAGCTTTCTTGAATCAAGAAACTAATGTGTCTAGAACTATTTCTGGCTGTAGCATTTGAGCAGCTGAATCCAAATGTAGTATTTTCAGAAATGCCCCAGAGCCTTAGAAGAACAAGGTGTGCTGATTTTAGCGGGTATTTTGCTGCTGTAAAGTACTTCACAGTTCATGTAGACAAGCAGTGCTTAGTACTTAGAAGTACTTTGCAGCTGCACATTAAACTAAGCATAGTATTCACCTACTTTGAAATCTCAAAGCCCTTGAATAACTTGGTAAAATGCAGTATCTCTCTCACCCTCTGAAGAAACTAAGAACCATTGAAAGGACTTTCCCACAAAGTTTCCTAACTTGGAGTTAGGTTTCTCTAGTGCTTTGACATTAATACAAATTAAGCAGTGATTAACAGTTTCATGATTTCAGTGCGATGTGCACACTGAGGTGAGAGCCCAGAGCAAGCACCTGCTGCTTTCCCTGCAATGGTCAGTGGTAGTCAAAGTGCTCCAAATGACATTGAGTATTCCTGCGCTTGGCTCTATAAAAAGGCAGATCACACAAACTTTGTTCAGTGGATGATGTATAGAAAAGAACTTTGGGTATCCAGGTCTGGTGCTTAATCAAAGCTAATTAAAGACCATTTTTAGCTGTGAGAGTCTTAGTTTATGTAGGTTCCCTCCAAAACTCTTTTTACATAATAATTTGTGCAAATTACAAAATGAACAGGATTGTCTCACTGACCTCCACAAAAACCAGTGGTGTTAGATGGGTTGTTGTAGGACAGCAGTTGGGCAACTCTACTATTTAATATCTCCTCACTCCAGGGCTGTACAGCAGACAAGGGCTATACAATATTAACAGTGCTGCTTCCACAATCCTAAAAGGTATTTTAGGCTTATAACAGAGGCTGTTTTTAAACACAGTAATGCTAAAAAGTGATTACACCACAATGTCAATGGTTCTTTAACCTACCATGAAAACCTAGGATTCATTTTGAAATGTTAACTGAAGAGCTAGAAAAGTAGGAGAACAGCATACACAAACCTTTGAAGGCTAATTTCCCAGCACAAGCCTGTGTTAAATACAGTATATCAGCACTACTTGCTTGTACATTCGATTTCAAGTCTCTGTCTGATGCTGATTTTGAATTCTATCTGAACATGCAGCTCCTAAACAACACCCAGAAGTAACCAACCTCGTACTCTGAGCACACACAGGCTGAAAATAAAGACATCATCTCTGAAGATGATGGGAAAAACAAGTTTGAAGCCAATCTTCTAAGTGTCAGTCTTGTTGAAAGTGAAGATAGGGGACTCTGCACATGCCAGGCAGCATGTTAAATGCCATCAACATACCTGGAAGCAAGCAGCAATGGAACACTGTAGGATTTTGCTAACCTCCATTTATGAACCCTTCTTCCCAATATATAGCCTAAACATGGGGTACTTACACAAGAGAAAATAACCCACAGTTATCTGGCATCCAATGAATGACAATTAAATTCACCATAATCTTAAATCCTCAAATCTGCAACAGGAGCCGTGGATACTGAAATCCCGTGCTTATCCGCAGGCTGAGACCCCATGTGACCATGAATAATTCCCAAGTTTCCATGAAGTCCTATACATTGCTCCTGTGCTGGCACAAAGGTGTCCTCTAATCATGGATTTAGAGCAGGTCAAAATCCTGTGGCTGCTAGAAATCCTGGCAGTAGCAAAGTGGTGGACAAATCATGTATTTCACATATCAGTTCACTAAAGTGACCTCATTTCTTGAAGTGGCAAAGGTTTATGTCTTGGAAATGAAATCCTATCTTCCTTGCCAGTTATGCTGCAATCAGCAAACAATGATGGCAAACATATGGCTTTTGGTTTAAAGCTTGCAGAGGTGTCTTGATCTCTGCCAATGTCTTTCCTGGTTCATAATATTCAACTTTAACAAGGTTCTCTGAAGCAAAAAGGGCTTCTAAAGAAAAGCTGTGTACATTTGTTACTTGAGACATTTATTTTTTAAAAACACTCCTATCACAAGTGTGCATTTTGACTTCCTTTCCAATCTATGAATCTGAAGAACAAGGTGTGCTGATTTTCATCTTTCATCCCTAGTTTCTGAATTTAGGCTCTGCTTGTAGCTAGAAGGCAGATTTTGTCCAGATTTTAAGAAAGTGTGCAAAAAGTTACCTGCACTGAAACCTAGTTTGTAAGTTGGGCTACTTTCTGTTTCTACCTCTTCTGAGACATCAGATGCTCTTTGTCATCTGCATTACAGTTGTGGCAACTTGTTTATCTGTCACAGTCACAGACATGGTAGTTTATCATGGGTAACTGTTTTCCTTTAAAGTCATGTATGTCCTAAGTAACAGAGTGATGTTTTATTGTCAACAAGATTCTGTTTGCACTGAATTTTCTCCTTATGTGAATGGGGAAGGGGAATGGAATAAACCAAGCCACCTCATCCAGTGTCTTAATTCACTTTCAAAAAGGAGACCCTATTAAGAAATTTTTGAAGCAGGTGTTTTTATCCACATTGCCATAGTGGAATAAACAAGTAGGAGATCATTAATTACATCTGACTTTTCAAAGGATCAGTTACATTACAAATTGACTTAATTTAAGAATATCTGTGTTAATACAGGTGTGATTTACAAGTATGGGTTCACTGGTTTGGGGTTAGATACCTAGGAAACTTTTTACAGTTTGCACCTGAAAGGAACACTGTATGGCCTCAACAGGCTTCCCTTTGATAGGGACTGACTAACTGTACTCCACTAGAGAAGGAGATACAGGAACAATTCACTAGACAGACAAAAGGCAGACTAAAACGTAAATTGTATTTATGCATTAATGTTATCTCCTTGAATGAAATTCATTCCTCTCTTCTCTGCCTCGGTTTCCTTGGTAGAATTAGAGGTAGAAATGACAGCTATGCAAATACTTTAAACTTCATGAATGAAGAGGCATCAGATTAAAAAAAGAAAGACAATAAAACCCCACCAATTACCAGGACATTCACCAGTGCGTTCCACTGCAAAGAGTGTTTGAAGGAACAGCAGCACCTTGTCACCTCCTCATTCTTACCTAGTGAATATAGGACACATTATAAACCAGAGATAGGCACTCAGATGATCATATTCCTTGAAAACAATTTCAAATTGCAGAGCCCACAGGAATACTTTTCTTTATTTAGCTGAGAAAAAACATCATCATAATTCTGAAAGAAAGCAGCAATTCATGAAAATGTTCATGCAAAATGATACCCAGAGCAAAAAGTCTCTGGTGGGTTTAAGACCTTACCAGGGCTAAACTGGACACATTTGAGTGACAGGCATTATGAATAAAGATTGGAGGCTGAATACTCCCAGATTCTTGTCACGCTCCCAGTGCTTTATATCCATCTCAACTTTTTTTTCATACTTTCAAGCAGTTCAAAAACATTTATTTGGCATTTCTTATTGTGCCAGCTGCTTATTCCTTGTGGTGTCTAATAGGATTAGGGGGATACAGAAGGTGGGGATGCACTGGCCCTGTAATACCTTGGGAGATTAAATGTTTTCTTTGTAACACTTTAAAGTATTACTTCATTTTGCACCAATTTATAATGGAATGATTTCTCCCCTCCTTCCCTACCTCCTCTGATATTTGAAGAGCGGAGTGTCACCTTGAAAAACAGCATGTGGGATCAAGATGAGAGAGGCAGAAGAGAAAAGCTTTCAGGAGCAAATCTGTAGTCCTGTGGGAATCAAAAGTGTAAATCTGAAAAGCAAAGGATTAACTATAACAGGAGATTTCGATGTGAGAAGTAATGAAACTGCATGCTCTTCTACATTCTTGTTAAAAGTAAAAGTAGTTTTCTCCTTAGAAAGACAGAGGTAAAAACCATCAGGTCAGATTTATCATTGCATCTCATAAGCAATTCAAAAGGAACCTAATACATTTGCCAGAATTCTGCACTTTCTGTAGCTGTTACCCTTTATTCTAAGAATAAATAATTTCTAACAAGTTGAATAGTGAGATATTAAGAGCCCCCACTGACCTCTAGTGTACCACCACAGAAGCCCATAGATCCATCTACATAACCTCCTATGGAATTTAAGATATATTGCCTAACAATCTTGTTACAGCCTTGTTGATATTCCTGTGTCTGAATGCAACCTGAACAATAACAGATATTAGATATTATTCTGGGTAGGGACATACTGCTTTAATGGATACCTCTGAAAACCTTCATCCCTTCCCGGAACAGAGCATTTGGAGAGGAAGAAGGATCAGGGAGTGGAATATTTAAAGAGACATAAAGGCAAGGGAGGCTACGCTTCACAGGAGACATTGCTGACTTTAATTCTGTCTCAGCTGCTCTCAGATACAAAGCAGAGTACATCCACTGAGGAAAGGGGCCAGGCTGATGTTGGCTTTCACCCTGGCTAGCAACTGATATAGGCCTGACCTCCTGTGCAGGAGTCACAGTTAATTGTCATACTTAACTACTCACACATGACACAAGTCAGTGCAATCAGGAAGCAGCGTTATTCCCATGCTGCAGACACGTGCCAAGAGCTCTTAAAGAAATGAAACTAAATCACAAGAGCTTCCTCAGAGGAGTTCCAGATCCAGGTTATGGTCAAGAAAGCTTAACTCTTTATTCTCTAAATCACTGAATCTGGTAATACACACATGGATCATTGTAAGAGAAAAAAAAAAGCAGCTTTAAGTTACATGAAATGGTTTGCATTTTAGCTTCAAATTTATCCTTAGACTTTTCTGAATCCCATCCCTTTCCCCCTTTCTTTCCTAGCCTGTTCTCTTACCAAATTTCACCTTTCCTTCCAAATCTGCATTCTGCTGGATTTTAACTCCTAGCTTTCCCGGTAAGAAGTTTGATCTACAAGTAGGGAAAGTTAATGGTCAAAACTAGGAACCAGCAATATGTCAAAGCTACTAGAATGAGCTGAATTGTTCAAGCTGACAGTTAGATAAGAAACGGGCTTTTTATCTATTTACTTCTTCTGCAGCAGATCGATCAATTTGCTATTGGTAAGAAGATGCTCAGCATAATTCTGAAGTGGAGATTCTTCCATCCTCCTTCACTAATCTTCACGAGCATTTGGCTTGAAAGAGTCATTACATCCTGAATCCATCTTGCTCAGCCTCTCTATTATGCGATTTTATTAACACCTGTGACGTGACTGAAGCATTCAGGGTTTCATTTGTAACCTGTACAAAACCCAGATACAGACATTGCTGATAAATGAAGTTCCAGGTTCTACGTGAAACATTATTACACAATACATCAGTTTTATGTCAGAGTTACTGATGTTTTCATGGCCTCTCTATTCAGAGTAATGGGCCTGTACTCACAGGGGCTTCATAATTTGAATAGCAAGCATATTTTAGATTGACAAAATCATTTATAAAACCTGCATCATGACTCAAGGCTAGTTATGTAAATCAGAAGATTTTCTTGAAGAGAGAATTGCTGTTGCTTTCTCTTGATGAATGCGGTGTGCAAGTTTCTCTGGAGAAACTCCCAATACCTAATAGTATCCTGAAAATAATATTATGCTAATGAAGGCCATTTTTCACCTGTAATCCTACCCGATTAAATCTGAGCTATGGCTTTTTGCATGTGGACATATGTAGCTTGATTTCCTGAGCAATTCTTTTCTCAGTGTCATAATCAGTGTAAAATCCGACAAACTCTGAGGCACAGAACCTACAGTTCCGAGTCCTGACGAAATGCAGGTTCCCTACTTACAAAAGGTTGAGATAAAGCAGAGTCTTTAGCAAAGTATTTCTGAACCCTTTTGGTAGACCTGAGTTGAGCTGGTAGGGTCTTTGTTAAGCTAAAGAAAACAAGTCAAAGTAAACAGGTCGCAGCTGCTTTCCTTTTTTCTTTTTTTTTCTTTTTTTTTTACTAAAATATGTTTTTAAATGTCTCTTACATGTACTTCCCAGGTGTAAATTAAGGAAAATTTGACTTAATGCACAGAGGTGACAGGTTGCCGGCAATACCAGATTTCATGAATTAGTTCAAACTCTCTATTGCTACAGATCTCTTCCTTTCTTCTGAATTTTGCACATTTCCTGTCCTATTGTTTTGCCAAAATCTTGATAATCTGAACAAAGAGACACTCCAGCAATGTTAGGGTGAGACATCATGCTGTGTTCTCACTTGCTGTCCTCATTACCTAAATGCAAAGGAACTATGCTACATAATTAAACTTGCCTCTTGAAACTTCAGTGTGACAAAACTGCACAGTGTTGTTCTAATCCAGAAAACAGGGAACCTGAAAGAAAGTTCAGGCAGTTTATCATTATAAACCACACAACTATAAGCTGTTGAATGATAACTTGCCTCAAGTTTCTCTATGACCCAACTTTCTCTTTTTAATCCTGTTATTCTGATGTTCCTCAAATACATGAAAGAGTATTTTAAGATAGCTCTAGGAAAATGGTTAAGAAGTTCTGATTCCATCTCAAATCCTAAAATATCCAAATTGGAATGTTTTCAGTTGTTTGCTGGTTGTGAAAATCAGGGAACAAATTCCCTTTTGGCATGAGACCAAGCAGAATGAATCACCCTTTCTTTCCTATCACTGAAGCAATGAGGGTATTACTGGCAACTACAAAACTCAGCTTGCTTCCCTCCAAGCCTGTTGCAATCTCTGGTTTATTAATGGGAGGCAGGAACTTTCCATAATTTAATCTTCTACTCTGTTCCCATTAAATACTATGTTTTGATATCCTTTTATATTCAAAAGGAAGAAAGATGAGCTTTTAAAACGCTTAGAGCTGTTTCATTATCAGAAGATATTATCTAAGAAAAGCAGCTATAAGATTTAAATAATTTCAAATGGCCATTTAGAGGTCTGCAAAGTATTCAGTCTTTTCACAGTACTTAACTATTGTAGGACTTATTCAATAGCCATGAGAGACTAGAAGATGTATTTCTAAATCAATGAGAAAGTTATTGGGAAAAATCTAGTAGGTTGATGGAGATAACCTACCTACACTTTCTTCATTTTAGTGTTTCATGTTGAGCTAATTAGCACTTTCCAATGCTAGACTATTTCACAGCATTTGCATTCTAAGTGCTGGAGAAGGAACATGAACTTAAATGAACAGTTTTGGTCATGAGCATATTTGACCTTTAGGAAATGTTTAAACATGAGAGGAATTAATAGGTACCATTTACAAGCTGTAGCTATGCTGCTGAAGAAGACAAAAGTAAGTAAAAGATAATTCAGCTTAATGCTTTTCCAAAAGAAGATCACTTGAAAATAGCTTAATAGATATTGTCCATGATCTGCCTGGGCCCAAAACCTTTATTTAGTATCAGGACAGAAGAGAAAGGACTTACCTGTTATTAATTCATTTTTAGTTCTACCTACTGTGTCTGACACTGCAACCACAGGTAAATATGGTCCCTCCTCCAGGATCCTTTCTGCCCTCAAAGAAAGGAGCTTTCTGGGCAGAAAAAGCAATCAACTGTAACACTGGCAAGATTGTACATACATATTATAGTTATGATGCATGTAAACTGCTGAGTTACTCTGGGAGGCTGACAGTGAGAACTGGAGTGTGAAGCAGTGCATACATGTGTACACATATATGTATACATACATATATACATGTAAGTATATATGTAAATGTGTACTTACATGTATATATGTCCAGAACACTAAGTACAAAATAGTCATGTGGGTAGATGGAGCAATAATATAAACAATATAAAAAGTTTGTCCTTTATTCCTAATTTCATGTTTTTGCAGTAATGTTTGGCAAGCAATGTAATACTGATAGTTACTTATGTATACATCTAGGTTTTGAAACAACATTAGTTCTTCCTGGTATTCCAGGAACTTGAACATCCTTGCCTAAAACATACACGTAGTAACTTCATTACAAGAAAATCTAACACCAAGTCTTTTAATATATACTTTTACCACTGCAACTATAAAATAATGCATTAAATTACTTCATGTTTCTTTCATGTTCTTTCCAGCTTCAAAGAAAATTGCCTGCTAGATCACATTTACAGTCACAAAGAGATTCCTTATTATATATGGATGTGGATATTAAAAAACTGAGTACCAAGAGTGAAAGATGAATGACCTTCAACTAAAAAAAATAATGATGTTGTCCTATTCCTCCTGTACCTTGACAGGAAAGTTACAGTCATAGTGCATTTTACATCAAAACCCATGCTGATTTAGCAATGCATGCAAGTAGTGCAAGCCAGACTTGTTTTTTCCTGAGAGCCTTAAAATTTAATTTGGTTTAACAACTTGCAAGCCAGTCTCAGAGCCAATGGAATACTTCAGTTTCCGGTAATAAAGGCAATCCCTGAGTCTTATGGATGTAAAGGGACTAATTTTATTTCAAATGTTGACGTCCTTTGAAGTATTTTATAGATTTCCGGGTGCTTTTTGCTGTTTGGCCTGGAGGAAAAACAAGTTGCCTTTCCCTTTAAGTGTTTTAATGCTAGTTATCTTAAACAAGCCACCATTAGTTCTTCTTTTTGATCAAAATACTGAAATCCCAAGCAAATATTGTTTGCATGCTGCACTGACCACCCAGCTGATCCAGTGGGCACAGCAGCATATTTTTTTAGACGTATCATTCAGGTCAAGTACTCTCTGTTGGCTTTCAGTATAGCTTCATTCATTAACACTTTTGATTAGATGCTATTTTTTTTTTCCATTTGACTTCAGACAATATTTAGTACCCCCATGAAGGTATTAGTGCTCTTAGAAATGGCTGAAATGCCAAGAGAAATACTCAGTGATTATGGACCAACGTTCTAACTCCTCTCAGACTGTGTTGTATTTAGTTACCAGCTGGGGTTAAACCACAACACTATTAATATGCAGGAGTCACTGAACGTCACAAATCACTGCTTTTTCTTTCCCCTTCTGCTAAAATAACATTATTCACTAGCACCAGAAATAACTACCAGCTCCCACAATTCCTGTTAGTTTTATATTAACCAGCATTTGTGAAAGTAGTCAGGAATTTGTATACTTACCTGAACTCAGTGGAGCTACCCTGAACAGTCCACACCACAGACAGCATTCCACACTATTGTCTTCCAGGCAGGTTTGCTCTTGGATGCCACAGAGCAATGTCTTCACCAGGAATCAAGACAGCTTAGACACAGTGCCCAGCATCTAGCATGAAAACAGCTAACAGACCAAAAGACAGATAATTCCAATGGATCTGTTTAATTTCAATGAACCGGGAGTTAAGTCTCCCTTGTGTGTAAAGATTTGAAGTTAATAGGTAAAACAATCTTGTGCTGCTAGCATGAATACCCCACTGAACAGAAAGCTCTGCATGGAATGCTTTTTAGTACACTCTGTTGCATGCGTGGTAAAACACTGGAACAGGTTGCCAGGAAAGGTAGGGAATGCCCTATCACCATAAGTGTCCAAGGTCAGGTGGAACAGGGCTCTGAGCAACCTGGTCTAGTTGAAGATGTCCCTGCTTATTGCAGGGGGATTGGACTATACAGCATTTAAAGGTTCCTTCCAACTCAAAGTACTCTATGATTCTACAATTTAGGATAGGAAGACTTTCAGAAAACTCACAAAAATTTAAGCAAATAAAAGGCAAATGTTTTTGTGTGTTTTTTTTTTTTTTTTTTAAGAAAGAGGAAGGTTCCGAAAAACATTAATAACTTTTATTCCATGGTACACAAAAACTTTGAAATAGTTATCTGACACCAAAGTTTTAAATGTAGACAAGAGTCTTGAAATAGGATTTTTTAAATTTGAAGACAGGCGATTGTCAAAGCCAAGTCTTTCTCACAGTTGTTTTCAGCAGAGTGGCATTCTCCAATTTGCAGTGGTTTGGCTGGAAGTGAGAAAAAAAGAAATACCAAACTCACATACATATCTGTCTGGTTTGTAAGCTAATTTCTGTTTTTAAGGTAGTTTTGTAAACTAGTTGTGTGTTGAAGTAGCTTACAAAAGCTATTGCTATTCAAAAAAATATGGATACATACATACTGAGAAGTCATTCAGGTTTTCAATTCTTCTTTGGACAGCCTTGCATGAGGAGGACTAAAAGGAGACACTGGAGGAAACGGTTTGTGTTACCTAATTAAATTTCCAGTTATAAGACACCTATTTCTTGCAAAGCAGAAAAAGAGCAAATTAGGTAAACCAGCTGTTTCCTTCAGTCAGGGAATTTCCAAACTTCATCACTGCTTGGGTAATGGATTTGCACAATACCCAGAATTTACCTAGTTTTGTAGTATCCATGGATTTCTATCCCATTTGCATGGATCTGTAGCCTTCAGACAAACTCCAGGAGTAAACCCAAGCATTCTCCAAAGACAACTCTGTTTCAAGTTCACTTGAGGATAAAAGCAAGTTTGCTCTTTGTGCTCCTTTTCACAATAGCATGGTAAAGAAGCAAGTGCTAGAGCCAAGAAGAGCAGAGCTGGAACTGTAGAGACAAGAATATACAGAACTGTTCTGGGAATAGTTAGGTCCTGGGTTGCCAGAGCTGACCAAATGATATCATAATGGCTGACTTATATTGCCTGCCCTAATATAGAGTATTTCAAAGGATCACATCCCACCTTTCCTGGATTCAAAATAGCTCACTGAAGGAGACATCTGTTTGCCCTGCTCAAGCCTTTTGGGCAAAAGGTCTCCTGTCACCAGACCTCCTGGAGCCTACTCTCGTCACCACAAGCCAGTTTGTTTCTTCATTACAAACTGTCATTCAAAATAAAAGTGTGAGTGAAGGATTCACAATGTTCTATGGATCCCAGTAGTGAAGGACTTTTAAATTAGGTCCCTTTTTTAGCCTAGAATTGCCATGGTAACTCTTCTCTGTATGGATGTTGCTATTTCCTCCAGCAGTTATTTTATGAACCCACCAAGCCACTCCCTTAAATCTTTTGTGCAGGTGCTGGTCAATGAGTTTGATCTGGCTTTACTTGGAGCTCTAAGAGTCATTATCTCCCTGATCCTCAGAAGGGAGCTGATTTCTTACTGTCTTCCCTGACCTAAATTACTCTTAGGAATTAAAAAGATCCAGGACACTGGCTAAAACATATTAATATGGGGCCTGGAACCATGCTGCCAAGACCCTCAGGAGGAAGTTAATTTTCCAGGACATCACATCTTCAGCCACCATGCTGCTTTCCCTATTAAAAGGACGGCTCAGCTACTACTGCAAGGAGTCTGCACAGTATGGTTACCTAGCTTTTAATTTGTGCAGGAAACTTGAAACCAGGCTTCAGCCTCACTTATTTCTCACAGAGCTGAAATAGGGATTAGGAGTAGGGGACTGAATTAAGATTTGAAGAGGGTATGATAAATTTTGCTGCCTTGAATTACAAAGATTCAAATGGGCTTGTCAGCCAGTCAGGCAAGTGACATGAGGCAATTTATTCACTGTGCAGCAGTGCTGCTGACATGGGTTGCATATCACGAAAGGTCAGTGACCTTTACTCATAGCTTTGGCATTCATCTTCTAAACCATAATCTAAGTCCTCTAAATTGCTTAGTTGTGTTTAACAATCCCTTTGTGATTTGTGAGACATTGTTTTTGCCCACTGAGAGTCCCAGAGCTGTTCTCTGGAAGGTGACCTCTACACACATTACTTAATGTCCCAATAAAACCATTTGCCATTAGGGTGATCTTGGGCTTGTTGAGAAATATTACCATGCAGGGGTGGGCAGCATTTTGAATAATGAGGAGGCAGCAGACACCACTTGACTGAAGCCCTCAGGAAGTCACTTAACATCTCAACAGGTGCTAACCAGCTACCATACATGCTAACTGCAGGTAAGGGATGGAAATGTTCCAGCCCCTGGAGATCTGACTTGAACCTGTTTAAAGAACCAACAGAAGATTTCCCTTTCCATCCTCCTCTCACCTTCCTTTCCTTATGAATTCACCACACTTCTCTTTCCTTACATCTCTTCCCATCTCATTTCAATGGTGATACAAACCCTTTCTGCCCTTTACTTTTGGGTCTTCTTTTTTTCATTTAGGTATATTCAGTTCTATTCATTGTTTGGTTGTATGTCCTTTATTGCCCTAATTACTGATCCTTGACACATATTTTTCCACTTCCTTTAAATCTACATACTATTTTTGTTTCATACCCTCCTCTCTCTTCAGTCCTTGTTCCATTTTTCTCATTTTCTGCTGTAGACCCACTCCAAGTAATAAAAGTTGTTTTGATAATAAACTCAGAAGAATCTGTTACACTGTAGAGGCACATTAGTCTGACTAGTCATAGTTACAATACACTTTGTCCTTTAAAGAAGTCCAGGAGTTTCAAAAAGCTTTGACCCCAAAGTCAACCACTAAAAGTGAGATTCTGAAAAGTAGGTAGTGTTTATCCACAACTTTTAAAGAAGAAATATATGGTGACATGCTTCTGAAGCAGGGGAGTCAAAGAAAGTATTCAAGAAATACTTGCTCAAGCTTTTCCAAAATGAAACATCAAAACAATTTTTAATGAAAATTTCAGATCTTATTTAAAGTGACCTTTTCATGGAAAACTCATTCAGTAAATGTTACCAAGTCCAATTGTGAGCTTTCTGTGCAAGCTACTCAAACACAGAAAGGTGCATATTGCCTTTCATATAGTCATTGGGTAAATATAAAGACAGGTAATATAAAATTTGACACCACAAAAGAATGGCATTGTCATGGGTACACACATCTATAAAGGTCATTAGCTCTAGACATGAGACACAGATGTCTCTGCTCTGGCCCTGCCAGCCAGAAAATGAGCTATTGCTGCCTCTGCACTCCATCAAAGGTTGTGGAGGACCTGCAAAAGAGCAAAAACTGGCTGCAGGGCGCCAGTGACTCATCTTAGGCAGAGGCCCACTGTGTCCCCTGCAGCACCTGTGCTGCCAGCCCGCCCTGGACGTGGGCTCTGACTGGGGCTGTCGGAATTCAGGCGCCTGAGGAAGGTCAAACTGCCCCACACAGGGGCCACACGAGGCAGAGCTCAGGGCTGTGTTCCCACAGCAGCACGGAAAGAGCTGGCAGTACTTGGATGCTCAGTGGGTTATACAGGTTAAACAAGGCACGAGGGCTCATGCAAAACACGAGGAACCTGCCTCCCCCTTGTGGCCTGTGATCCGCTGTTAACTTAGGTGCAGAGGTTTCATCTCTGCATCACCTGCCACGGCCCCCACTGTGCCCCCTCCCAGCTTTGTGTCTGCGCAGGCAGTGCAGGGATCCAACTAAAGCTTCAGTCTTCCACAAACTTTGCGTGTGCCAGCAACCAGGAATTCTTCGAGACAGTGTTCATTTTATCTAGATGGCTTTTTTTTTGGCCTCAGATACAAAGGAAAGTATCCATAAAAGTATTAGAATTGCTACTAAAAAAACAAGCAACATCAAGACAATACGAAGTGTCACTACCCTACTTGTATCCAAAACTTCCCCAGACTAGATTATAATACAAGAAAAGTAATTTCCAGAGAAAACTCCAATTTCAAGAAAAAAATTTTAAGCCTCAGGATGCACTGGCATGGAGCAAATGACAAATACACAGCTAGAACGCTTTTGTATTTCTGTTTAGCTTTACTTTGTTAGAGTGTTATATATTCCAGGTAAAATCTTTCCTTCCAGTTCAATACCAAACCCTCAAATTTTACCGAAAGAGAAGTGTCATGAAGTAGATTGTTTCACACCGCTGTGCCTAAAGCATAATCTTTGCTGCAAGATCTGCTTGAGCTTCAAACCTGAAGAAAGAGATACAAAGTTCAAACAAAGATCAAAAGCCCCCAAACAAATGTGCCTTTTTTTTTTTAACCTACCCACATATTTTTAGGATAACGAAACAGTTTTAAAAATTAAACTATATCATTAATTCCTGCCAGAGTCAGTATGCAAAGACACAATAGCTGCTCATTAGCACTACTCATTGTAAAAAACTATATGAATCACAAACTCTTCTATCCAATCTGGAAATCAGTTTCTAGTCCTAAATATATTTTGTTGTGAAATATGAAACTCTTCTAGCTATGGAATCTCTCGCCAGTTCTCCATCTCATTTACTTTACTGGACAAATCATTTACTACAACCAAATTATTTAGTATAGGAAAAAAAGGCAACAAAGTCCTCTTTCAGTTCACTTGCTGAGTGAACAGGAAATTGCAATGGAGTCTTAAAATGAAATAAGAAAATGGCTTAAATAAAGCGTAGAGCAAGCAAATGATGTCTTTGTCTGGAAGGCTTTGGCAGATACTTGCCAGATAACTGTGATAAACTTAGAAACTTTACACAGTTGTATCTCCACAATTCCCCATTCTTGTGTGAAAACTAAAGAGTATGATGATAGTCAAAACCAGGTGTAAATAGAAAATTATATAAGCATAAGGACTGTTCCATAGTAAGTTATTAAGTATTTTTGAGCATTTTCCCTGCACGCTGAAATAAAAAGAGGCAGTGCTTTCAATAGATTGATCCATTTCCCTACTAGCTAAGGTATTTCTGCCTTAGTCCCTCACAGATACACAACTGCTGAGGACCCTAAAGGAGAGGAGTCTCCATTTCCCCTATGCCCTGATCCTAAAGATTCTTGCTGTCTTTCTGCAGCTGCCACCTCTGTACTTTGCTGTTTTCTATGACACATGAGTACCAGGCCAAGGGTTTTAGAGAGGACAATGAAGATTATTTGCACTCAGAAAACTGCAATCAAAACATCTGGATATTGTCCAAACATTTAGAATCTGGTGTACCATAAACAGCAGTTTCTACTGTCTAGTATCAGGTAGGTGAGCTCTGCTTAGGCTGCCTGTGCTCACTCTCCCAGTCTTGCTTTAGGTACTTCTGTTTGCAAACAACCATTAGCTGGTCTTCACTTGTTCAGAAAGTGACCACCAAATGCTATCTGTGACAATGAAAGAAATAATGAGCTAAAAAACATCTCGAGTCTGTATCAAAAGTGTCACATTTAAATGTGTCAGGCACCAGAAATATCATTTGGTATAAGCTTGTGATGCATAAAAGTCTTACATATTTCTTTTTGCTCATATTTGTTTATGTGTCAGAGCAATGTAAGGTACCAGTAGTTTCATTCAAGTCTTACATTCCTCTGGCATCAGGAAGAACACGTTCAGAAGAGCTGAATTGTTCAATGCTTTACTTGTCTCTTTCCCTCAAAGAAATGAGATGCTGCTATAGTTCCAGATCTGGGTTTTTTTCTCCAGTTCAGAGATAATGGACATAGGCTGGAAAAAAGACTCTTGTCCCTCACTGTAATCATCTGCACTAAGCTGAACTCAGGAGATTTCGTCAAACAAAGTTTTTAAGAAGAAAATACCTCTACTAAATCAGTTGATTAATGTAGTTAGAAAAACTACAAAAACCAAACCCAAGCTGGTAGCACTTCACTATCCAGAAGATCACTTCTGGCTATTTTTCCCCAAACAGAATAACCAGTCTAAGATTCTCTCTCCCTTGTGAATGTGTACTGACTGTATTCAATCTGTTCATATCTGTTAGAGTTTACAGAAACTTGGAGACGCAGAACACCCAGAATCTTAAAATTTGTAACCACAACAGTTGCTGGATCTATAGTTTTGGAATTGACTGGCTGATTGATGGCTGGCAAAGGGTGGCCCAAGACATGAGTTGTACCCTAGTGCATAAGCTGTGTACTTGACAGATGTACTGCTACAGTAGGAAAATATGCTGTGAAATGCACTCTATAAAGTGGAGGTGGGAAGGGAAGAAAGTGTGAGGACAGAACAAAAAACATTTGGGTGATACCACAAAGCCATACAAACTTAGGCTTCACTTAAAAATTGAATATCATCATATATAAACTTGTTTTCCCATTAGTGGCCTCTGGAACATCTCAGCACTAAGTGGTGCTGGTGTACAACAAAAGAGGCGTCCTTGTGCTTCTGTAAAATAGAAAGCAAGTCCATGCTCCTTCTTCATACATCAGGCAGTAACAGGATAGACACATTGCAACATATGAGACACAGATATCTGTGCAGGTCTAATTGTTCCTGTAGGAGCTCACTTAAATTAAGCAAATTGCAATTAACTAAGGATTCTGAATGATGTAACTTCATGCCTAATCTGACATTGAACAAGAGACCCTGATGATGGAGCACTAGTCAGCGATGAGGACACAAAATTGAAATATAGACACAGTCTTCCATAGCAGAGGGGGGCAGTTCAGGCTGACAGAGATCCAGAGAGGCAAAAAGTACACCTGCATTTTAAGATGATTCCAAATTTCTAAGGTGAACACAGCACGGTCTGCCTAGGAACTGACAGCCAAAAGACCCTCATGACCCACTCCCAACAAACTACAACAGTATCAGTCCCTGAAGTTTGTGGAGTGTTCCAAGCATGGAGCACATAAAGCTGTCAGGTAAGGTTGTCACAAATCATTCAGCTTTCAGGCAGAAGGCTGAGGGGAGCTGGCACTGGAAAGAGACCATGACCGTCTGTGGAAGCTCAACATGCTTTTCTAAGATGATAGTGAAAGCAACTGCCATGACAATAAGGATTAGGCAGGCAGCTGATATATTTCACAGGCATATTTATGCATATCAAAGGTGCTAACTGGGCCCCTTCTTTGCTGGGATTGCTGAGGGACAGAACAGACCATATACAAGCACAACATCTTCTCTATCAGCACCATTAGCAAGGGGAGTCAATAGTTAAAATATCTTGCTACAGGCAAACAAAATCCAGATTAAAGCCTGCACTGAGAAAGCAACCAACAACTTGATTAAGGAGAAGGAAAAGAAAAGGCTTTGTATACAAGTGGTTTATTTTCTTCTGCATCAGTAGATGGTGCTCTTCATATTCTCTTACTGGTTACTTCTAAGGCACACTGCTTTCATGCCCGTGGGGTGGAAATCTCTAAGTGCTTTTTCCACACACCCGTCTTCAACTCCTTAAATTACCAGACCTTCTTCCCTCTAAAGTGGCTGGACAATAATCATATTAGTGCTCAATGGGTTCAGCCAGGAGCTTTAGATTAATCTGTCATGGTAAATAACCAAAGGAGTCAGAGAACATGCAGGATTTCTATGCCTCTCTGGAAAGCTACTACTCAGTAAATACTAATGTGATCCTTCTTTTGTAAGTTCTTCTGAAGGCGTCTCACCATGCTTCTGTCCATGGCTGTCCTGGCAGGAATGTGCTGAGCAGCAAAGTGAAGCCACATCTGACAAAGCCCAAAGAAGGTGCTTGTGAGTGCACAGTGTTTAGAGCTGGCATATAAGTTTGACACCTTGGACATGCATCAAAACCACCTTACACACTTCTGCAACACCACCTACTCCTATTAAGCTGCCACAATCCCAAACACTTTGAACAGTCACGTTCAGATAAAATTTCTGAGTGCAGAATGAGGGAGGACACATCCTGGGAAAGGCACACAAACACCAGCCACTTTTCTGATCCCCAGAACAGAGGCATCCATGGTCAAGGCTGCAAAAGCAGCTGTCCTCATCCCCACTGACAGGCGCAAATGTCCTTGTCCTCTGGAAATGAAGCATTTGGGCATTTGTTCCAGTGTATTCACTGTAATCAGGCAGGAGATGGAACATCATGCAGTCTTTAAATAGGCCCAGAGGCATGACAAAACAGAATCAATTTCTGGGATAGTAGGAAGAAAATAAGTCCAAATATAAATACACATAAATCAAGGAAGTTGGCACACTTACATAAAAGTGCTATAAATGATGCAGTACTGAGCAGAACCCCATCCATTCTGAGCTGACTTTTAAGTCTTCCATAACCAGCATTCATTTTTTCATGGCTTCCTTTTGAGAAGTTGCTCTAAAAACAATGTGTTGTATGAAATGACCTAAATTTATTAAAAAGGAATTAACCCGTACCACAAAATGCACCCAGCCTACAACAATGATGATAAGACCACAAACCACAAAGAAGTGGCACTGACACTGCTGAGGTAGCAGTTCACTGCAGTGCTTGTCCATCAGCTTTCCCACCAGAGGGAAAACAAACAAACAAAAAATCAAAAAATTCCACCCCCACCCACAAAACTCTCAAAACTCAAGATATTTGTAACATTTACTGCTGCCTTAATTCCATAGCACACCTGGCCAGGGTGGTGTTCTTCAGAGGCCTGAGACTGAGTCTTTAAATTTCTGGCACTGAACATGACCCACAAAGAACCACATGGTGGTTAATTAAGACTTACTCAAGAATTAGCTCCTTTCCAGCTGCTTCCTTTTTAAACCCAGAAATGCCTTTCTGTTTTGGTTGGGTTTTTTGGTTGGATTTTTTTTTGTTTGTTTTTTTTGGGTTTTTCTCCCCGCTTGTTCCTCTCTTGCCTTTGTGTACAGAGCCTATTCTGCATCTTTGGCAGGAGAAGGAGTGTTTCCCAGAGCAGGAGAGGAGAAGCAAGTAGCTGGAACATGAGTCTCTTTCTAAAGTGGTGAGATTCAACACTTCCACAGATTTCTTTTCACATAGGATAAGATTTATATGTCCATTACCCGTTGCCAACCTCCTGCCCCTGCCCTGGCACAGTCTTTGTGTAAAGACTCAGTTTTGCTTTTGCAGCAGACCTCCCGAAGATTTCAAGAAGGACACCATCCAAGTGCTCCACCATATAACTTAGCACCATCATCCATGACTCTATGCCTCTGGCTACTTTAATGAAGCATGGCTCTTATGGGGGCCTTTGTTATTTATCCTTTACTGAAGTGATCAGACTTCTGCTTTGTGTCTTTCTCCCACATCTATTTCTTTATTCATTAGCTCTTTCTCATCTTAAATCTTTCCTTTCTTTTCCCTGTAGTATTGCCCAGTTGCCCTTTCCAGCAAGGCCCAAGATCCTGATCTAACCTTTGATGAAACAAGTTCATCATTAAACTCAAGTATCCATAACCTGAGGAATTTCCTGAGAGCAAAGGAATTCAGCTTCAAAATGTGATGAAAAGCATGCACAGAGACTTTGGAACTTGCTGCCTCAGTCTGCATTTTCACAATTCGTTTCTGAGCCAGAGCATTTGCCTTGAGAAAGAGCTGAATATAGCATGAAGATAAATATGGCTTTGGCACTCAGTGCACTCTACTTTTTCGTTTGTTATTCTAATGAAGCAACACAAACCTTATTGCTTTTTCTCCCAACAGAAGCCATGTATCTGATAGCCCAGAAAATTCCTTTCTGTACCTTAAACACCTATCTCAGAAATGCCACCCTGCTGTGGGAAACTGAGTTGTGTATCTTGACCTGATATTTATTGTACATATATATTGGTTTGTTTTCACTCCATGCTCTGCTCTCTCAAGATAAGACACATTTTGAACAGAGATGGGAGGAGGGGTTGGAAGACAAAGAGAAGGAGAATTCACTGGCACTGGGAAGACTCTAGCACCTGCTGAGGGCACTAGACAAATTCTGTTCTTAAAGGCAGAAGATGAGTACAGAAGAGAGCTGACTTGAAAGAAAGGATCTTGAAAGATCTGATGGGTCTGCTGGAAGGACCTGATGTTCTGGCTGTTCAGCTTATCATCATAAGAAAGTCTTTGCACAGGACAGATGGATGTATTTACCCTTTTAAAATCCTCCAATTAAATAGTAGTTAGGGTTAAGGCAGCAGGAAAGTCGTTATGCTTGACAGAAATCACAGACATTGGATGCAAAGCAAAACAATTATTGATTCAGCTCCAGGATAATAAACATCTTGGTCTCTGAGCTACAGCAAAGCATCTGCCAATTAATCAGCAGCCTCGGTGTCCTGGTGCGGGGAGGAACATCGCTGATCTGTACAAAATAACCCTGAAGTAATATAGGATCTCTCTGACCAGCAAAGAAACCAGTTGGCTCTAAGAATGGCTGATTTCATAGGTGAAATTGCACTATTTAGTCAGCATTTTCTGAGTTTTAGAGATTTGCAGGTCCTCCCCTATTAGGTCCTCCTCCTATCAGAGACATCAGTGAAATGCTGGTAAAGGCTCATGCATCCAGACAAGCCTCTGTTCTTTTTCCTGTTAAGGCTGTCAGGTCTCTCATATGGGGTAAGACAACCTTGCCCAGTTGCCTCCCATCACACACTTCACTGTCATCAGGGCTTTCCCTTGTGAATCAGTGCAGGAGGGACACTCCAGCCCTGCTCTGCAGCTGGGCAGGCAGGTCGTGTCAGGAAAGACTGCTCAAAATATAGCCTGCCCATAGCAAATTACTAACTATTCAGCCAAAGGAGAGTCCCTCACCCAGCTCAGGAGCAGGATGCTCAAAGCAGCAGGTGTCACAGCAGAAAAGCAGAGACGTAAAAGGATGATGCTGTAAGTACCACTAGCCACACATTAACAAAATTCCTTATAACAGTGCTCTGCTCCCCTCCTTCGCTTCTCCAAACCTAAAATGTAACGACCTAAATCATCAATATGACAACTTCAAAAACACTGGCACCAAAATGAGAAGTACAGGTAGTATTTCATAGTCACTTTGTCAGGCTGGCTCTCTACACTCACAGGGAAATATTAATGAGTGGATACATAAGTCATGTTATAAAATACAAGCCTGTTAGGTAGGGTAGAAACTTCCTCACTCCAAGAACTGTAGAGGTACTAATACAATGCCTTTCCTGAAAACCTGGACACATTTATCTTTAGAAGCATTAAATTTCCAGGTTTTTCTGGTACTAAAATAGACATGAGTTAATGCTCTCAGCAAGTCATTGGAGATCTGGACTTGCAAATAGAGTAATGCTCATGGCAAATTCAGAGCCGAGACTCTCCATATATACCATAGATCTGTTTGCACAAAGAGAAAAATAGTTACTCAAGAATGCGAAGGAAACTGCGGCATCCTTCCACCATGGCTTTAAACAACCTCACAGAGCTGCTGCTGGGTAAGATGTGTATTCTAATTCAGTGTTGGGTGTACAACCATTCTCTGTATGATGCACGGTGTTTATTGATTTCACTTCATAAAGTGTTTTGATAAGTTTCAAAGACAGACAGTCCTCTAATAATACCAAGTTTTAAAAAGCACTTCAGTACAGATTCATTTCTGAATAGCTTGTCTCTGGATTTCATTGCCTGAGCTGAGAGGGAAAAAAAATTAGCTTCAAATCACAGCATTACTGTATGAATCATGCATCCAATTATACATGTTTAACCAGTAACATAGAAAACTTAGTGAGCTACAAATTGCATCTGAGTTTTTTTCCTCCCCCCAACCAAAAAAAAGGCTGTCAACAGTTTCTTTAAGAGAACCTCTTTAACCTCCAGTTATGGAGAAAGAAACTCTGGGTTTTGATGTCAACATTGCATCGTTGTTCAACAGTGTTATTAGTGCAAACTTTTGATATATATTGGAAATTAATAATGGTTAAAAGAAACAGTCATACATACGGAGAAAATTTCACCTTTTCTTTGTGTGCCACAGTTTTGCTAGTTGCTACTGAGCTGTAGCACAACTCCAGGAAAACTGGTACAAGGCATATCAGACCCTGTGATCTCTGTGTGGTTCCTTGACCCTCTATGAACTGTTCCACGATGTAAAGTCATGATGTGTATGTCTCAAACACAGAATAAAAGCATTCAGTAGGAGAAAGCCACAAACCAGAATGGTCAGCCTTTACCACAATTTTTTTTCTTCCCAGGTAGCTCCCCAGGTTGTGACTGTTCAGCTAAAACGGATATTTGTTTTCAAAAATGACAGAAAATAATTTACACTCTTGTCTCAATTTTAGCATGGTGCTGTAACTCCTAAAAATTGTTTCACTTAAAGTATAGGGGAGAGCAATGCTTTATCTAGGATGCTTGACTCACAGCAAAGAGAAACAGTTTTAAGCAAGCATTTAGTTATGTACCGAGAAGAAAATAAAGCTTGTTGCACAAAGATCAAACTAACACTGGCACCCTTCTCTTGCTTGTCTCACTTCATTTTCAAGCTTCAGGTGTGCTGGTACTTCTTTTTATTCCCCCACTGTGGTGTGGTGTGGGTACAGTATATGATATACCTCCCTATACCTCTCTACCCCACTATATTACTTAATAATGTGCTACCTCTTCCTTAGGGAGTTGTAGGTAAGGTTGGAAAATGGCTTGATTCCCTGTTTCCCCTGTGCTCTACCTGCCTCCTCTGCTTGCAGGAAATGCTGTCAAGTTCCTGAGCTTCACTTAGAAGAACCTTTCTTTTCAGAAGCTGCAAAGCATAGTTTAAGGAGTATTCTATGAACTACACAATTATAGCACACTTTCTCCTAAAATGACAACCAGTTTTAAAGATGGAAATGTCATCTCTTTCTGCAGTGCTCATGAAGAGGGGTAGCACAGCTGGCTGCTTTGGTGTCGTTCAACTCCCATCTCAGTCACTATGTCTTTGCTCCTCCTGGTCATATCTGACATAGAGAACTGAACATACAAGCAAATGCACATCAATGCTGATGTAGAAGGATGTGCATTTTTTTATTCATTGGTTACATCATCATCTGAACACAACTATCTGAAGAACAACCAAATCACACCTTTAAATGTTACATAATTTTTTCCCCTTAGATTACAAAAGGAGAAAAGGCACTCATGCAAGTATTTCTTCATCACTGGAAAGTGCTACAAATAAACCACACCGAGAATTTATTTGCACCAATAATAGCAACATAGAGCAACTCTTCCCTAATTATCTGCTATGAAAGTGGGAGCTGCCCACACAACAAAAAAGACAGAAAATACTCCTAAGGAACATATTTCATAAAAGAGAGAAACACCTTTCTTAAGTAGTCACACTCAGGACATGAATAGAAAGGCCAGAGTAACCTAGATTAGAAACAAAACAAAAAATCAAAGTTGTGGGACTGTTCTGCTAGTTTACAAGTTCGAGGTAACCACAACTCTGAGCTTGCCATACTTCTGAGAGAATATGACAATGCCATACTTCTGAGAGAATATGGTCTTGTTAACCAGGAAGATTAGTAATCTGCCATAACACTTCTCTTGAGAAAACCCTCTTGGAAAAACTTACAGAATCATAGTTTGAAAGGAACCTTAGAGATCACCTAGTTCCAAATCAGCTTCCTACCACTGCAGATGCAGAATTTTGCACATGACAGAGTATGGCTGCCCACGACACTTAATAGGGTCCATGACTGCAGTTTTCAGCTATCACACAGAGACAGAAATTCAGTCTATGTCCTGCCTCCTTCACGCAGACACTTTAATCCACTACTCTCATGTGCAAAGAAAACACCTTAAATACTCATTATACCTACTTTAGCCTCTGAGAAATGCCAAAAGGTACATGTCAGTGTAGAAGAGTCACTTCGTGGGCTTTCAACATTTTGTGGGACATTTTCCATGCACCTGTGCTCTTACTGTCTGTAAATGCTAACAAGTCTCTGACAGTTTAAACTACAAGAGAACTACACACTCTTTGCTGTGCCCAAATGCGCTGCTGAACAGGAAGCAGTAAGAAAACAATGTTTTAACAGCCGTGAATGTGACACTTTTATCTGCTTACCAGATACTTCTTTAAATAGAGATGAAACCACAACGCTGTTAAACTGAAAGGTTCAGCAAATTGAGCGAGCTCAAATTCACTAGTTCAATGCATCACTGATCACTTTTCAAGGTCATTATTTCAAATCTTCCTCTTAGCCTACACCCACAATATTTAGATCTAAGCAGTCATTCAGCTGCACTGCAATGATAACTTATTGGTAAATACCTGCAATCACAGATTAAGTTGAGGCAGGCTCATACAGTTTTTAGTTCCTTGGCAGAAATCTATTTGACTTGGCAGACGTGCATGACCTGTGCTTGACTCCCAGTACTGTGGTTCTCTTACTGCCCTCTGGCAATTGTGCTATGTTAGAGGAACAGTGTCCCTCTGGGATGCTGGATTTTAGAAGAGAAAACCATGTACTTCAAATGCTTTTTACCTGCACTGTCATGGCAAAAGGAGGTGGGAGCAGGCACATATGCATCAGTCTGACTTCTAACAGAACCCCCGAAAAGACAGCCTAGACTAGGTCTCCATCAGGTTTTAAAGAGCTCAGAACTTCTGTTGTGCGCAGAAGGATAGGCCCAGGTCCAGTTAAGAGCCAATAAGAACCATGCTGGGATAATATAGGCTTCAAAAAGCGATAGAAGAGGCTTGGGGTTCAAACATAGAGACAGTATTCTGAGTCACAACAATGCATTAGCTGAGATACCAGTCATTTAGTAGAGCACAGGTGTTGTTTTCCTCAAAGGCAAGATTATTTTCGTTTCGAATTGTAACTGGGAACACTTAGCATAAAGTGTAACTCAGAATCACAGAATATTCAGGAGCAAGTTTAACTCATTGCAACACAGAGGACAAGCTTCTGACATTCTCTTAGCCAAACACTTAAGCCAGATACAAGGGATGAAAGAGTCCACTATGAAGACTAAGGTGGTTAAAGAAGACATTGCAAAACAGGAGTCAGATTAATCACTTTAGCAATGAGGACAGTTGAGGAGTCAGGTTTATGAGCTCAGCCTTAGTGCTGTGGCAAGGGACTTGTTCAGGGTGATTCTCCACAAGGCTCCAGGCCACGTATACATGAGTTTGGGTTTTCTACACTAACTCCAACAGATCCACATGAACAGGAGCCATGGCTCCGACAACCACAAGAAACTCTTGAAAGAACAAGCTCATTATTTTAGAGGCACTATTTTGCTCACAAACTCTTCTTGCACTTGGTCAAAGTTGATAGAGATATAACCTTGCTACCAAGCACAGCGTTGAGCCCACTGGCTTCACTAGGGTGTCTCACATGAGGAATAATTGCAGCGTCAGGTCTTTGGCTGACCAGGCGAAAATATTTGCCCACACTCTTTGTATAAGTGTGCCAAGAGGGAATTACAAAAATCCTAAACCCAGGTAAATAAATTACAGCCACTTTAATAGGAAATTCATTCTTCCTGTGGCTATTGAAAGAAAAAGTCACTAGAGATTGCATCTCTCTTAGGATACAGTGTCTATCTGAACAGAAAATAAATTCTATCAAAGCCAATGGAAAAGCCACACTTTATTTCTGCAGGTTTTGGATGAAGTGGCATCTGTTCTGTTTTCTCTCTGCTAGACATGCAGGGACTGCTCTGCTATCTCACAGCATGTAACACAAAAAAACCCCACCCAAAGCTGCACAAGTGTGCAATGTTAGCTTTCAATGGAAACTTTTCAGTGCAGAATTACCAAGATAAGAAGTTTTATCTTTACAGTCCTTGATAATATGGTTTTGTAGCATTCAGAAAAAAACCCAAACTGTGGTTTCCCCGCAGGAAACCCATGATACTGCTTGTAATAGGAGCCATAATTTCAAGGGCAGTTAATGAGACAACATTTTACTTAACACTGGTTTAAACAGTGAATAAAGACAGGACTTTTTCTACAAGGCACAAATGACACTGATTAGTTTTTTAATTTTATGATTAAGCACAATATTAATTGTAAGAGTCAAAATAGCTCTCTGCAGCCTTGAAAGGCCTTGCTCTTTTTCTGGCAGCTGTTTTACACCAACCTCTCTCCTGTGGCACCGTTGCTTATTTGTGTTCAGTGCACAAGGAGCAGCACCACATCTGCACCTATCTGCAGTCTAAGCAAAGAGCCACATGCTAAGCTTAGAGTTCTACTTCTCCAATATGTTTGTGACTTTAGAACGAGAACAGACTCCACTTCAGCATAAGCTGAACTCAAATCATTTCTGCTGTAGTGACTTTCTCCAGCAAATCCTGAAATTTCATTATAAAAATATATTCCCACTTCAAACAGAAATATAATTTACATCTGCCAGGAATACCTACACTTTTCAAGACCTTTACTGCCAACAGTGTCTTTTTCATTCTTTGCAAGGGGATTTCCACTACACCACTTAGCATTGAAAATGATGTAATTTTTCAAAGAACGGTTGTAATTTGAGTAGTAATAGAGTTAATAGTTATAGTTGTTACCTATACAACTTATTTCACCTTCGGGAAGCTAGAATAAACATTCTTTCTGTGGTCTTTGAAAAGCACAACTTGATGGCTACGTGCATACATTACAAAAATGTACTAATGTACTCTTTGACTCTGTTTGAGCACAGATTTACTCCTTCATATAGATCTGTGCACAGCAATGTTTAGTCGTCATCCATTTACCTTCTCCAAGACCTTAAATAGCCAGAGCTATTCCCAGCCAAGTCAGATGTCCATTTGAGACAGATTCTTATCTTGGGGATACTAGAAGCATATATTTATCAAAGATCACGTAAACAGATAAGCAGTCAGAGGTAATTTCCCAGAACATTCACCCAGCAGTTTATATCTTTGGGACTTGCAAGAGAGGAGGAAATGTCTTTGTACGCAATATATGGGGATGGAGTAGCATTACCTTATGACTTGCCTTTCTAAATATAGAAAGGCATGATTTGTCCTTGTCTTTGTTATCCTGAATAACAGCACTTTAAGCAGAGTACTGGCTCACTGTTTTTTAATGTAACGCTGATACAAAGGACAAGAAAAAAAAGTAAGAAGTCTTATATTCACAACGGATTTTACAGCCTGCAGTGAGTATTTTCTTGCTATCTGACAGAGCTTTCAGTCTCTTGCAGTCTGCCCAAAATAGCACACCAAGCTCATGTTCAATCCAATAGTCTTTGGTTCTGCAGCCAGTCAAAGCTGATATGGTACAGCAATGATTTGCTCCTGGAGAGCAGATTTATTAACGCACCACCAGGACTACAAACCCAGAAATCCCCTGCTGCATTCTCAGCATTCACCTTTCCATTATGCCCCTAATTATCTCCAAAGGAGTTTATTCCTTGTAAGCTTCTTGTTCAGGCTGATAAGCATTTTATTCTGAATCCTCTGCAGATTTAAGATTTACTCCTCCTGCTCTCAGTTGAGAAACTAAGCAACTGTCTTCATTTGCACAATGCACATCTCCCACTCTCTCCAGCTTCTCTCTCAGTTCAGTATCCGTTTATAAGAATTCCCATAATTTTCAGTATTTTTGTATTAATTCTTCATCTTCAATTCACTTCATTATGATAAAGCTCAGAGTTGTCTATATCACCTCTGGACTCAGATAGAAGGGTATATATTAATCGAGACTAACCTGTTCCTTCATGCTAATCCAGTGCATTATTTCTTAAGCATTGATCTAAGGCAGTTAAAATAAAATAATATTCCAAAGAAATAGCATCCCAAGTAAACATATGTCACAGGACATTTTCTCACATTAGAGCCTTTCTTGAAGAGAAAAGTTTTATATTGTTCCTTAGACTATACTGAGGACTATCTCAATGTACATATTCCAGAAAGACACACATGGTCAACTTTTTTTTCTTAAGAAACCCTTCCTACTTTTGCATTATGCATAATTGGAAATAAACCTGTTTGCTCTGAATTAAAACCAAAGAAACAAACTAACCCTAAAACCTCAGAATTTAGCAGAAAGTTTCTTTGGCAGTGCTCAGAGTGCCAGCTTCCTCTTGAAGAAGCTACTCCAGTTCTGAGAATAAAATGGCTTCTCTACCTAAACGCAGACATTTTGTTAAATTTTAAAGATAAAAAAGTCACAGGCTGACTTATCCTTTCTTTTCAGAACGGAACTGGACCATGGGCCCAGATTAATAGAATTTAAAGAATGGAGGGACCATATTATGTTATTCTAACCTGACCTTCAAGAGCTGGCAATGTTATAATTTCTTTATCATGCATCTGATTCCTATTTTAGCTACACTGTAGGCTCTCAGCAGTGCATTTTCAGACTTGGTTCAGAAACCTCAAGAGATAAAAAGTCTTGTAGCGCTACTAGGTAAAATATTTCTGTAACTTAGTTTAAGAGGTATTTAAATTTAAGAGGTTTTAGTTTAAGAGGTATTTAAGAGGTATGTTGTGTTGAATTCAACACAACATCAAAACTGGGAAGACTTAAAGTATGAGTATCATGAATATTACAAAAGTAAATTTGTATCATATAAATGGAACTAATAGTCCTGTGCATGCTCTTCTGTGGTAAGACAGGTGGATAATAAATACAAGTGCACACATAAATATTATAATTCTCTCTTAGAGGGAAATGTTGAAGGAGACAGTGAGCTTGCAAAAGCCCAAACCACATTTCCTGTTTGTAACAAAGCAGGCGAAAAAAAAGATTGGAGGTCTTTAAGGTTGACTCTAGAGGCAGAACCACGCTGCCAGGTCCAAAACAAAAGAGCATCCAAGGTCTGCGAACATAACTTGATTTCCTGTTGGACAAAGGGGTGGGGAGTGTCCCTAGAACCAACAAAAACAGGTAAGCCCTATTTGTTAGTTATAAAATTGTAAACAAAGGAGCGGTAAAACCACGCTATGGCAGATTACTAGTCTTCCAAGAGGGTTGATTAGGGTTTTAAATTAAATTATTAATAACAGGTTAAACTTCCATTAATTAAGGCTTGTTAATGAAGACTAAGCATTGGCGTAAGTTTTTTGCTGAAAGTACTTACTGTGCTGTGGGCCTTTTTATTTTACAATGCACTGTTTCCCTTCTGAGTTATGGAGTTGATATTTTGCAAAGCAATTAGTTGTGCGCTAATTAATTGCAGTTTAAGGAATCTTTTCCAGAGAATTAATCCTGTATTAAAAGCTCATACAGGTGGAATCATCTTTAACACTAATTTAACATTCATCAGTCTCTTAATGGGTTTCTTTTTCTAAGGGTCATTAGTACAAAATATTATTTATATCAACATTTAATTAGAAGGGAGGAGAAAAGACAGTTTTATCTCATCTTTGACAAATCTGCAGACAAAACCAACAGGAAACAAACCATTTTGTGCTCCAGATCACCATCTTAAATCTGGTAGCAATTAATCTGCTCCTAAGGAATGATGAGTTGATACCATAGATGGCATGTCCAGCTGGATGGTATCTGTTTCTCACCTCACATTCCTTTTCAGTACAAAAACCTGGTAGAAGTATGCTATCCTTCTGTTATCCTCTGTGATGGATTCTCTAAACAAAATACATTAGAACAAGAAAGAACAAAACTTAGTACTCCTGCTACCTATTCCTACATTGTTAAGAGGACAAACATGTAACATGAATTGCTAAATCTGGCCTCTTTCCTCAAAGGTAAGTACTTGATTATGTCTGCTCCTTTGAGTTGCATTAAATTGAATTGCAGAAATTCATCCAGGAAAGATTTGAATGTTTTGGAGGCTTTTGTTTATTTGGCAAGGGTTTTTTATTTGCTTCTCCCCCCTCACACCCCTCCAGTTACAGTACAATGAACCCTGCAAAGAGAAAACCAAAGAATAACTAACACTATTTATTCCCATGTCTTGTCTCTGTTGGTGGAGAAAATTGTCAACAGATTTAAAAGAGAGAAAAAGCATAATTAACTATGCATTCAGAAAGTCTTTTGCTCACTCATATTTTGTGGTGTGAATATGGTACCTTCAGTTTATAGTAACGTAAAATGTACTAAGAGGAGGTGAGTAACCCATCCCTAGTGTCAGAAAACTAAAAACATCATTCAAATGAAGCAAATTACCTAAAGCAGATGTTTCTATTTGGATGCAACTCCAAGTTTAACCTGCTTTCCAAATAGAAGTGGAAGAACAGCAGCATAGGAGTATATAATTAATACTAGAAAGATTCTGGTATTAGTTTTTCCAAATACTGTCATCTTCATAATGATTAAATATACTATGTCCCCACTCACACATTCCAAAGTCTTGTAACAATGAAACAAGAGTTATTTTCCCTCTTATAAAACCTTTGGCTATATGATCTTTTTTTCTTTCAGAGAGCAGCACAATATTTTAAGAATAACTTTGATATTATTTCTTGTAACGAAATACCACCATTCTTAGCTTTTCTAATCACAGGTTATTGCAGAAAACCCTGATGGGATTTGATCTTATCCTATTAGAATCATAATGTACTATTCCTAAAGGAGTAATTTTTCTATTTGGCTTTTTTCTGCAGATAACAACATTTTTTAAAATATTCAAATTGGTGGCTTGTGTGAGAATGCCCCTGAACACCGTGTCAGGAGTTCTTTGGGATAACTATATACTATGTAAAAAATAACAATCCGCTTTTGCTACATCTGAGAATAGATTACATGAATGAGAATTAAAATTACAGAATAGAACAGAAGACACTATTTTCAGAATAGCATAAATAAAATAAAAGACACTCTTTTCAGAATGGAATGTAATTAGTCTACTAGACTTCTATTTCTGCTTATTTCTCACCATCCACAGTCTCTGTATCTTATTTCTGTCTTTAGCACAACTGTGACAGGTTGTATCTGCTATTATGCATACAGGGACAGCAGTGTAGTTGTCTGTGGAGGCAAATTGTCCTTCACAGTTATTCAGCTTTCCTTCTTCTGCTGCTGCTGTCAAAGTAGTTGCTATTTAAATAATTCAGTTGTAAATAACTAGCATATTGGCAACAAGAACACCTAGGAAAGACCTGGCAGTTGTATATCTGTAAAGCGAAGATATAAAATAAAAATTTCTCATGTTTTATATCTGGATAATAAGATTAACTTGAAACTGATATTAGAATGGCATAAAATGCTCAGAACTGCACCCTTATGTCTCTGATCAAGGTCTTTACTGTGGTTTTATAGGGTAAATTAACACTGCTATTGTTTCCACAATGTAAGCAGTCCTGTCTGAGAACCGAAAAGCTTGTATTGCAAAGAGAAAAAGTTTAAAAAAAAAATAAGATACTGAAATCACACATATGCTTGTATATATTTTACTGCAACAGAAGAAGATGTTTAAGTCAGAGTTCTGGAAAATAAATTTAAAAATAAACTAAGCAGTGCTCATCTAGGAAGAAATTTAAATGTTGTTTTCTTGGTCTCCCCACACCCACGAAGTTTTCTAAGTCATGCTTAAGAAACAACTATAGATTGTGAGATTTAAAACGTTGATATGTTTTATTAGAAATCCAAGTTTCATGTATTTTGTTTTCCTAAAACATTTTTAAAGTTGTAGAGAATGGGATTGCTCAAATACTGTAGAAGTTAAACTTGAAAACTGAAAAGAGAAACAGTTTTTTCCAAACTTTACTATTTTCCAGATAGTAATTCCAATAGAAAACAGAAGCTGAAACAGGATGCTTCAGGAAAATGCTTATCATCAAAAACGGGTTTCCTCCTCCACTTCAGTTAAGGACTAAAAATCTTTAAATTGAAACTAAGAGTTCTCCTTCTACCCTGGAAACATCAGGGAAAAATAGGACTCCTGAAACAGAAAGATAAATTACAGCATTGTGTATCAAGTTAAAGGAACAACCCTAGATTGGAATGGTACTTTAGGTGTCTGCTCACTCTTTTTATTCTAATGAATCACAGGTTTGTGACTTCTATCACAGTTACACGTGCTTCTCTTCTCACTGCTCTTGCTCCCTGGTAAAAGAGTTTGTAGGAAAAGAAATACAAAATGAACATAAGAAAAATGGAAAACAATTACATCTGGAAAGAAAAAAAGGACAGGAGAAGAACAAAGGATGAATTACTATTTAGCCACAATGTTGAGACTTGAAATTTCTTGCCTTTGACAGACTTGTAGTTTTGGACTAGTAGTTTTGCACATAGGATGCAAAGGTTGAGTGACTAATTGTAGAGTAACCAGGTTCCAAAAAGTGGTGATTCTTGACATATCTTGATAACATCGTCTCAATGTAGGACCTCCCTTTTTTTTAATTCTTTCTCTGAAAAACTGGAATAATATATAGCTGGCTTCATGGAGGTGGTGTCTCTCCTCATGAATATCTGTATCTCATTGCAAAAAAGTGCCTCTCAACATGAAAAGTAGTATTGTAGTGATAAAGAGCCCTCAAGTGCCTTTGGGAGAACTTGAGTGGGAGAAAAGAAAGGAATGGAAACTGGATGTTTAGTTTAAAAGGAAGGATAAATGGCCGTGTAGAAGTACCATGTGGAAAAACCAGTTATAAGTCTGTCAGAAAGTCACAGCTTATTTGCTCTCTTTTGTTCCCTTTAAAAGAGAATTCTGAAACCTGCATTCTAGAGGCCCATGTGATTTGTGACTTTTTACTATCAAGATTTATAAAAACATCTGGGTCTTGGAGTAAAACAAGTCTAAAATAGCTTTTGAAGCAGCATTATGAGGGACCAAAACCTGTAAGGAGAAGTTCTTAAGATGAGCAGGAGCTGGTCAGCCAAGGAACAAAGCTCTGTGTCCTCAGCAGGAGCAAATGCATTGCCACCCATCCCTGGCCAGCAACATGGAAATGAGTATTCCTGTACTCCTTTGCCTCAGCTTTCCTTCAAGAAGCAAACAAAATGTCAGCCTCCTGAAAGAATCCAGGTATGTCCAAAACAACTGAGTATGTTAAGGATCAGTATCATCCAATCTCTCCTTTTGACTGCTCTGCTCCAGCTAGATTTTTTTATGCAGTATTAGAGGACGTAATTAGTTTTGGGCACCAGGCTTTATTTCAAACACTCCAAATCTAGTAGGATGTGAAACATGCCTCAGGGGGAAAGCAAAGGATCTCACTGCAAGCTCCTTTCACTCATGTAGTTGGCTCAATGCTTCCTCTGTCAAGGAGGATTTCAATGGCCGTTTGCAGCAATGCTGATAATTTTGGCCATTAGACTGTCACAAATAAGCTATTTTCTTCACTGGGGTTTGTGATGGAAAATTTGTATGAGCTAGATTGATCAAAGAATTAATTATATGACAAAATAGATTTGGTGCATGGAGGTTCTTCCCTGTGCTTATAACAGGACTTCAAGGGGAGGTATGTTCAGTGCAAAGGGAAACTTTGTTCAATTAAATTGACCCACCTTTTGCCAGGTGATTTTCCAGGAGCTGTTTGGGCTTTTCTCTGCAGAAGTTCTGGGGGGTTCACTGATTCCCAGCTGCTGCTTATCCTTTAATCACCTCTTCCTCTGCTTTCTCATGCAAGAAAATCAGTACAAGTAAGTGGTTTAAATAGCAAGAAAACAATGCAAGAAAACACAACCAACTTTTGATATTTTTTTTCAGGGATTGTTAAAACTTTATGGTCTTAGCTATTATTCAGAGATATTTCCAGTGAATTTGTTTTGACTGAATTCAGAACTACACTCATGAATTCTAGAATTTAGCAAAAAATTTACTACAAAGAATAAGTTAAAGACAATTACAGAATTAATTTCAAAGGTATTCAGTAAAATGACTTTTTTTTCTTTATTAATTCATGATTTTTACTGTATCTTACAGGCAAACCAGTAGCCCAACCTTTGGCAGAATTCCTATGAAACAGTAGTTCTGCTAATAGTTTACTGATCTTGCTTCCTTATTATTTAGCATCTGGTTTTGATTTTAGTTATTTAGCTTGTATAGCAATGGCTGTCATGGAGTAAACAACAAAATAGCACCTTCAATTACAGAAAGCAATAATCAACCAAGCACAAAGAATACGGTGAAACTGTTAGAAAACACAAGTTATAAAATTATTTTCCTTCAGTTACAGAAATGGGATGCCATTTTTCTGTCTGGGGAGTTTTGGCCTTCCTGAGTTTGGCTCTCATTGTTTCATTGACACTGAACATTTCACACTACGTGAAAAAGAAGAGAGGTAAGAAACGTTGTCTCTTAGTTAAGAATGGAGTTTCAATATTTAAATTGTAGTGAAAGCCATCACTACTCAGCCAACAAATTGATTTGTTTGAAAAGTTACTCTTTGGCAAGAATGATTCTAGTAGAGAGCATGTAACTTTTAAAATTTTTTAGGAGAGTCAGGTATGATTATAGAATGATTGCTAACTGCCCAATCCACTGCTAGAAAGAGCCACCCAAACCCATTCTCTGAAGACAAAGCAACAGAACATGTACAAGGCAAAGAATTTTTCTGACTAAATTTTTATTTTTGAAGTATATTTTTAATCACTTTAACTGCATTTTTTTTAAAGTGTACTTTTCATATAAGGGCTTATTACTTATACCTCAATTTAAAAATTATTTTAAGTAGCTCCTCCCCAAATTCTTGAATGCTTATTAGAATTTCTGATTTAATATACATTTTATGCTTAATCTGTGTATTTTTGAAAAACATTCTAATTGCTTTTCATCATGGGATTCTAATGGAACTCTTAAACCAATGTGCCACTCACAGTAAGAAACTAATTTGTTTATTTTAGAAGGTGACTACAGTCATACTCTGGTTTTGGTAGAAATTACCTGACTTTTTTGACAGAATTAATTATGCCAGTGGAACCTCTCTTATGCATACAATTCTATTGTTAGGAAGTTGTACAGTCCTCATCATTGTGTTAACACAGGGAAAACTGCACCTGTGCTACACATGTATGGGTGGGCAAGAACACATTGGTGGCTTCAACCACACTAAATACACATACATAGACAACCTACATAAACAGCAGGCCTGTGCTTATAAACTGAATCCACCACGTGTAAGAGAATCAGGATATTAAAAGAGCTGCTGGAGGGTGTTTGGATGGGTATGGGTTAAGCTGTTTGGTTGATTTTGTATTTTAGGGCCACTATGCAGATATTTCCATGAGGAAAAAATTAGTTGTTCACAACACTAACTTTGACCAAGGTTTAGGTTGGATGGGCTGATGCTGCACTGCTCATGGAATTGGAGCTTACTGTGGTAAACTCTAGGGTCCTGGAGCAGAGGATAGTCAGGCATTTCTGAGTTATGAATCAAGCTCTAGCAATAGATCTCTTTGTAGCCATTGCCTCTCTGCTTCAGTTTCTTCATCTTTCAGAGATACAAGCTACAGAACTAGTAAAATAAATACACCTTCACTTGTCATATAAGCACACGATGCCCCTGCATAGGCAGGGATCGTGTCTAAGATGAAAGAGATGAGGTAGAAGCAGAAGGTGGAGGAAAAAAGGAATTAAATATGCATGTTACAATACATTTTTGGGATATTGTAACCTAATGTAGACTTCGCAGCCACAGCACAGGGTGTTAACACAAACATTTCTTATATTAGACGAAAGTATTTGAGAAAAGTAGAGGGATGACTGAAGAGCTACAACTTTCAATTATATTCTCTAAACTGAAATCAAAAGCATGTCTGTTGAGACAATTATCTGAAGTGTTCTAAAATAGCATGTTTCATTTTCTCTTAACTTTTTTTTTTTTTTAAAAACAATTTTCCCAGCTAAAATGCATAAAGATTATGAAGAGAACAATCCAAGGTAAGCTGGATAAAAAAAATTACTTTCTCTCAAGGGTGAAATGAGCAATAAATAATGACAGATGGCTTTGGAGGGATGACATAGACGAAAATTCAGTATCTCTTGCAGTCTGCCTGGAAATGTTGGAGAGAATGGCTGTGGAAAAAAAGTAATCCAAAGAAAACCAGAAAAAAAAATTCATGTGGGAGATACATTCTGCAGTCGTTTTAACAACAATGAAATAATTGCATGCTAATTCTATAATTTTATCTGTTGAAGGGAGTGCAAGATACTGAACTAAACCACCATTTACTATCACTTAACCTCAAAATCCCATAATAATTTAAAAGAACTCTCAGAAAACAATGATAAATTACAGTCTGATAGTTAATACTACTGGAATAATAAATTACTTATGTATTTACATTTCATAACCATCTTTTAAAAATGATGCCCAAAGCAATGGAAGAGAAGTTGGAAAGTCTATCTATTGCTGCCTGTTTAGCTGAAAAATACCACTGAAGAAGTGGTGTTAGATTGCATGGCTTCATTCCCTTCATGAGACATAGCATAGGGATTCAATAGAGAAAAGTGCTTCTCACTAACAATTCTCATTTTGCAAACATTTTCAAGTAACACCAGGTAATGAAACACAGCATAGAATTAAAAATCCAAAGCTGAACTGTGCTTTGGTCTTCTCTGTTTGTGCCGACATAAGAGTGTGGACCTTTAAGAACATCATCCCAAAAGACACATGCAGTGCTTTGTATTGCAGAGTGGTCTCAGAGGACATGAACTGGGTTCCTTTCAGTGATCATTAATATTTCTAGACCTACATCAAGCAGTAGTTTACTAGTCTTGAGATAAGCTTGGTACTTAACTAAGCTACAGGAAAGAAGATTTCAATTATTGGCTAGATAAGAAAATCTCTCTTCAGAATATGCACATTGCCAGGTCTGCCCCCTCCAGTATTTCTGGTCTTGTTTATTAGATCACATACAACCTGCTATGGAAATATATATTTATAGAGAGAGATATATACGTGTACCTATACACAATCTCGCTATTGGTACGTGTGCATTAAATGTTTATTAGAGTAGAATAGTGGGGTCCTAAATAAAGCATATTCTGTGAATTAAAACTATTTTTCCATTCCCCTTGTAGCTATGATGACTATCCCACAGAAGATTACCCAGTTTATGGCAATCTCAATCAAGATATTTTAGGTAAGATTTATTTTAGGAACATGTGTCTGTTCAGTGGCTATAATAAATATATGGTTAAAAATTGACTGACCAACATATTTTGCATTTATCAAATGCCAAGCTTGAGAATTTACATCTTTTCAACCATTAATATACTTAAAAGTATTACCACCTCCTCGGGATAGAAATGCAAACCATCGTACTACACTACTATTTGTAAGAAGAGATCTTGTACTGAATTTGATTTTTTACAGTTCAGTTGGTCCGGTTAAGCCATGTATCTCAAAACAAAGAGCTCGTGTATATGTAAACCTGCACCAATTGAAATAACAGTTTGATCCATGCATGTTAAAGCAATATAAACCACGTATTACTCAAGGTCCAAAGCCAACGCTTCCACAGAAGCAGACAGAAACAAACACATACCAGTTCTCTGCTGTAGCCATCCAAAGATCATCAGCAACATTGACAAATATGCTGAAGCCCGGTGGCTCAGTGGCAGGCAGACAGCTTTGCTTTGCTGAAGTTGGTAATCCTTGGCAGAGAGATACCACAATAAAGGCAGTAATATCACATAACTGCAGCTAGAGCTAGATGTGCTGAGACTATGTCTCTTGAAGTGCTTGTGGTGTTAAAGCAGTATTTAAGTAACATGAACATGTTTGCTTTTTTGCGAGCCTTATTTGGGGTGAAGCAAAACTAAAGTACTGAGCTGCAGGGAAAAGATTAAAAAAACAAACCCAACGTTTTCATACACAGTTTGCATAAATTTACCTAAGTCAACACTCAAATGGATTGACATTGTACAAGTCTGAAAAATGTAAGGAAGTAATCTGCTTTACTGATGGCTAAAATGAGATATGAAATAAGACTATAACTTGCACCAAATTTACAGAAAACTGGAGGTAAATTCAGGAATAGAATTTAATCACCAGCTGCTGCAAGTCACAGCCCCTTCCTCAGACAAAGAAAAGGCTGCCTATGCTGAAAAATACATCAATATGTGGTTACCCTTAGACTGTAAGAAGTCCTCCTAGCACTGCAAAATGATGCCCACTTAGCAAGTAATGAGAAACCTCCCAACCATGAACAGAAAATGATTTTCGTTTCCACAGTATGTGTCTGAATTTCTTCGCTATTTGCCTCTCTATGCATAGAGGGAGAGATCTGTGATTTCAAAACAAAACAAACTTTTACCAAAGAAAAATGGGGGAAGTGGGTTCCGTAATACAGCAGATCTGTTGATCTGATCTTTTAAGACTCGGTAATAGAACTTAATAACTAAAACATTTTTCTACTTTGATAAGTTACAGAAGAATGTTGTTATGAGCAGATGAAGTCGCAACCTCAGAGGACAGTTAACCAGCTACAGGTATTTTAATTTTAATTTTGGATTTCTGAATTAGGGTGATGTGGGCTGCCTCAGAGTTCCCGTGTTTACCCCATGACAAAATTCTTGACACTATCACAAGGATAACCATACATTATTGTCTTGGTTGACCGAGCTATTTCAGCACAGACTTGACTGTTCAATCTGAGTCATTAATGAGGAAGCAGGAAAATTATAGACAGCTCAAGTCCATGCATATGGCATGATAAAGCTCTGTCACAGGCATGCAGATCAGGCTGAATTAAATCTGCATCTACTGCCATGGCTTGTGTAAAGAATTTTATTTATTTTTTATATCAAAGTGAAAACACAAGCTGTATCACATGATGCTCATGAATTTGAGTGGCTCTCTCCTGTCCAGCACAAAATCTATATGCCTTAACAAGCGAAAATAGAAAACAACTGTTTTCTATTGATTTGCATTTTGTTGAGATACCTAAGAGCATGCAAGTTTCAACTGAAATTTGCCTGTAGTTGAAGCATTCCCAGCATCAATTTCCTGAGTTCCATGTAGTTCACTAGGATCAATTTCCAGCCTCTCTCTCTGGATATTGCTAGTGGGTAAAAATATCTTTTCTAATCTAGACATTTGTTTTCATTAACTTCATGAAAACAGAATAATCTGTGAAAATTCCAGTGCCAATAGTCATTGACAATTTGGTTTGAAAAACAGAGAAGCAGGGGAAAGATACAAAAGGCATACATTTTGCACTGGAAATGAGATCATATATATATGGGTGAGAATGGTCCACCTTTGGTTTTCTGCAGACACAACTCCTAAGCCTGTGAATAATGTTGTTAACAACTGGATTCTAACTAAACAAAAGTGAGAAGTAAAACAGATCAAATCACATCTTGCATCCCAAAGAACTTGGACTGATTTCATAACTTACCCTTCTTCCCAAAAGAGAATCTTTCCAGTGATACCTTGAAGAGTTTTTCCTTATTGCCACTATTGGCCATTTACCATAAGGTTATGTTGATCTGTTTTCTAGGCTCCCACGTCTTAAACTGTTTGTACTTTTAAAGGCTTGTTTTACAGCTACTTTGGGCATCCTTCAGCCACTATTCTGATTACAGCATAAACATACTCATAGTCTTATGTATAATTTTAAAGCAAGGATAACTGCTGAATGTTGAGGTGAATTTCCTTTCAGGTGGAGTCTGCCAGTCAGATGTGTTATGCCTCGCTTGATCACAGTGTCAAGGGAAAACGCAGGAAACCAAGGAGAAAGAAAGATCCTTCATTAGAGGAAGATGAAGAAGAAAGATCATCTAACGCCACCAGGATGGCTTCCAAAGTGAGCATTTACCTCAATAGTGAGCAGCTGGCTGCTGAAAACACAGTAAAAGTAGAAGCCATTCATGATGATCCCATCAGGTTAATGGGCTTGATTCATACAGCAAAAGGAGAGAACATCTGAAGTGGCTTCCTCAATTAAAAACGTAATCAATAAACTGAGATCTGCTTTTTCATTCTGGAGGAACAGTGAATGACTAGAGATAATATCCTGTCAAACTGTCATACCAAACAATGATTTAAAATGGGTAAGTGCTACAAAGTGTCTTCTATGCAAGAAATAAGTACTAGTCCAGACTGCAACTTTGAAGGACCTGCCCTTCAAGGACAGATTGAAAGAGTTGTGGAATCTGGTATTTCAGCATTCACATGGTATTGATCCCAGTAAAAATTAATCCTGTGTTTTAAACAACCACCAGCTTTCAAACAGTCCCAAAAGACCCACTGATTGTCTGTAGAGCTCTAGCAGAGAACAACAATTCTACATAGGTTTTATCAATACTTTTGAAAGGAAATTTTTTTCATACTTGCACCCTTGGTGATTTAGTTGTTTTACCAGTTAAAAACTGATCTGTTATTCCATACCGTGTACCTTCCTGCTGTGACTGGTTTATGGTAATAATGCAATCTATCTAAAGATAACTGCAGAATAATTTAACAGCTTGTTTAAGGTAGCAATTTTACATCTCACAAGATTTAACAGTATTTTTATATATCTTCAGTTTCTTTTAGCAACACCACAATTAGTCTCAATTCTCAACTCCTCTACTAAATGCAATATTATGTCCAACCGTATTCAAGAGTCCACAAAGATATTAAGAAATTATCTGCAACAATAAATCTCCTAGTGAGGATTTCTTCTTTTTAATACTCTACGTTATGTTTACATTACTATAGGGTTTTACACTGCCATTCTTACTATTTTTTAAAAGCAGAAAGAGCTTTTCATTTCCCCAAACAATTAACTTACTGTGTGCAGGTTCATCTTAAGACTTTAAACTCATTAAATAGGAAGTTTTATAGAGTGGGGATCTATTTTTGTATTTTAGGAGTCATTAAGTAGTTGTAGCAGAAAACAGCAAGGCATGTTGATGTAATATGCCTACCTCTAGGTGTCAGACAGTTCTGCCTTCTCAAGAATAAAGGCTACTACTGCCTTTAAAATCCACACAGAGCACAGTGTCAAGGAGCTTCCAAATCTCAAGCACATACAGAACTCTGCAAGTGTTTCGGGTTCTGAAAACAAACAAGGCCCATAATACAGAGAGGCAACACATCTTCTAAAAGGAGAAGTAGATGGACACATCCAGTAATGAGACAAATTTATGAAGAAGAAAAATCAATATAAAAGAAATTGTTCTCTGACAGCCTGATTAACTATAAAAAACCTGAATGTTAATGATCTTACATAACAAGCTGTAACTTCTACGCAAAACCAAAAGGAAGGGGCCAAGCCCTGCAGCCAAAGCTGCCCAAGTGTCACTGCCTATCATGTGCTAGCACTTGCTTTTGTGTGCAGAAATCAACTCCATATGTTTGGCTGTTACTTCCCAGAAAAAAGAGGCAGACCTGGAATGAAAGTAACTGTGTTATCACAGTCTTAGCCCAGGTACCACTGGATAGGCAGAAACAAGTACTGTCGAAGAATCTACAAATACCACTTTAATGGAGAACCATATTAAAAAATGGCCCTAAGGTCCTATGGGGGTAAAGGAGGAAGACAAATCCAAAGCCAAGTATCTAAAGCTAAACATTAGTGCATGAAGCACTCAATTTGATTAGACTGGAAGGAGTTATATTTTGTTCCGTAGTAGGAACTAAACAAGTAATAATATACATCTCAACATACGCTTGCTTAGACTTGCATCAAAATAGTTTGAATAACAATAATATGCAAAATATTCACACAAAGTGTTTTAACGCATCAGTGAGATGCAACTCTTGATTATGCCTTTCTTCTAAATTCACAAGTTAAAGAACTTACACTAAGTTAGCTAAATTCAACCCACCATTTCAGTCTGATCATCAGTTTAACAGAAATGAAGTACACACTTCTCAAGTGTAATCGTAGCAGCAAGCCCACCTCATGGGATTTAGGTAAATCTAATTTCCTCTATCTCAGTCTTCATTGTTTAGTCCAGCTATGTGTTTACACCAATTTTCATCAGCTGCTTTCCCTTGCAATGTACCTTGTTAACAGAGCAGGACATTCTTGTAAATATTCTCCAATATAACCTTCCTCTCCACATTAAATCACCGCTTCCATTAAACGACTGTTGCTCACAGACACTCTGCTTCAGGATGATCTTTAGTGGCTGATCAACTGTTTCCAAGGCACTTTTAATGTTGCCACATTCAGATTTAGCTTTATTTCTCCAGCTCTTTAACCTCCATCTGCTTAAGTAAGCAACTGAATGACCTAATTTTTTGTCATGACTTTCGAGATACTTTTTCAAATGACTAGTGAATTATGACAGGAAAGAGCATGTTCAATATTGCTCTATCTTCAATCCAATAGAGAAAGACCTACATATCATATCATAATTGTCATATACTAGTTAAATTCTTTATGTATAAAGCAAGTTTCAATTACAACAAAATAAGAAAAAGAGGTGTTAGGTCTAGGTTTATACCCTGTATATATTGTATAAACAAGCTTACCTCCCTACCTGGGTGAGCCTTCATTAAAGTTGCTGGGTAGAAGGTAGGGCATAAAGCACATTACCTACAGTGCATCCATATCTGAACAGGAAGAAAAATGAGCCACAAAAGCAGTTCTAAAAGAAAATATTTTGTTGCTGTTGAAGGAAACATAATATCCAAATCATGAAGAAATATAGAATGTGTATGCACATTGCAGAAGTTCTTACTGCAGAGAAAAGCTCACTGAAGCTGGATTCTTGTCCTATTCAAGAACAGTACATAAGATAACAGGATTTTGATTTTAAGAGCTAAGGTAACACAAAACACTACTGTGTGTCCAGAAATAAAGCCAAAGAAAACCAATTTTTTCCTTTTCTGGAGCTCAGAAAGCTGACAAAGGGCAATGCTGGTAAAAGAGAGTACTTGACCCTGACACCAGTAACACAATCCCCTTGTCTAGAAAGGCCACAGCAATGAAAACCTGTGGGACCCCAACACATCATTCTCAGGTATTTGCTGTAGGTATACAAACTCCTCCTGATAATTCCCATACCGGAAACAAAAATGGTCAAAGCAGGTATTTGTTTAGAATAAATTTATTTAGAATATAAACAGAACACAGAAAATAACTTTACCAAATACAGTAAAATTTATAAAATTTAATGGAACTTAATGGAACTTCTTATAAAATTTTAACATTAATATGGCATAACAGATAAAATTTGTAGCATATAACAGTGAATTTGGGCATATACTGATACATATAGAAAGCATGAATAGACAGGAATTTAGGTGAATAAGGTTGTGCCTTAACTTATTATTAACACATTAAGAATCAAAGCTTATTAGGAGATAAAAGATAACACAGATAACATTCTGTTATTATAAGCACTTAAATGCACAATTCCAACTTAGCCATAAATTGAGTAACAAATGCCCTGTCAAAAGGGACAAACTCGTTCCTGAAGAATTATAGTGCAACGAAGTATATATCAGAACAAGTTGTGTATTACAAACATCCTTGACTATAGAAGGAGAAAGAAAGCCAGATAAACCCCAAACTTGATAAAATTATGTTTTATCTTTAGCAGTCTGTGAGTGCTCCTTGATGAGTTTTGCCAGGGAAGTCAAAGGAATTGGTAGGATTTTAGTCTTTCCCATCAGTGTAGCTTAGTTTTCTGTGTACTCTATAGAAAAAAAACCAACAATAACCAGTTTAGATGACAAATTACAAAAAAATACTATGTTTGCTGAAATTCCCATGAACAGAATGAAATCGAAACAAATTGCCAAAGCAAAACAGCTGAACATCTTAACTGTGAACAGCAGCAGGACTCCTTGTCTGAAATCCTATGTGCTTTCAGAGAGAAAGCTTTTCGTGCTATGCCATTTTAAAGTCTCACTAGTGCTACTACACCAACCTAAATTGTATATACTTATTAAACTTCAAGATGCAATCTTTGAATGTGTTCACAAATAGCTAAAAATTAAAGACACAAGTGAGAACACAATTATTTCCTTGCATATTACTTAAGAAATTGCATAAATTTTTTCTGTTATCTACTTTAAACTAATTTTCTTTACATCTGACAATTAAGTCAGCAGTGCAGCTGTAGGACAGCATTCACACGGAACTTAAGAAAAGTTCATTAGTTATCAACATTTCTTTATCAGAAATATCTCTTTCATAATTATCTAGATAAAGGCAATCTAGTTCAGACAGAAAGACAATCAATATTCTTTTTCTTTTCAGAACCATTTATTACAACATACAGCATTTTGCCACATGGCTCTGGCATAAAACTTCTGAGGGATCTGAAGCCATTAAAGAGCTTCAATGCTGGGAAACATAGAAAGCTAAAAATATCACACCACAAGCCTAAGGAAACTTGCCAGCTGACAGTCCGTTTCAGCTACAAATCAGCAAACATGTATTTGTGTAATTAAGGAACAAAGAAATAGATTTTATTCCAGATGGTGTGGCAAGAAAACACTATGTGGAGTCCTGATTTCTCTACTTAATGTGCATTAAGGAAAGAAAAACCATTTCCTTTAGAACAATGACTAATCTTATAGGGATGGCTGTTTTGTATGGAGCTGGGAAGAAGTAGTGAGGAAAACCAAAAGGAAACCCAAGAACTGAGCAGAAGTTTACTCAGCTAAGTGGACATACTCAATATCACAGAAACGTTGTTGTACACTCATCAGCTTGTCTCCAATCTTCCATTACATAAAAAATAATCCAAATATAATCTTTATCGATATGGTGTGCAATTTTAATACAAGCCTCTAAGTTTTAATTCCATCTTTGCATAAACAGAAACTTTTTTCTTTTCTTTAAATCATAACGTATCTTTCCTGGTTAAGTTCTCATACAAGTAGTTTAAAAACACTTTCAGCTTCCTTTGAAGTTTTAATTTGAACATTGTGAGTAAATTTTGATATCAGCTGTATGATCTTCTCAAGCACAGTGAAAATATTTCTTGACTGAGCTTGAGAAGCCAGCATATCTTGTGGTGGCAAATTAGCTTTTTGGCAAATAAGCATGTACAAACTGTTTTGGAAAATAAAATGAGAAACTGTTTAGAAAGCTTTTAATGCTTTTTTAAATCCTGTTGACTATTAAGTGTTTGTAATTAAAAATCCAAGAGATTTGAAGCTTGATAATCCTTTAAAAGTTACATATTTTGTAAGAGAAATGTAGTAGGACAGTATTCCATGAAGTAGTGATATCAGCAGGAGAGGATCTCTGATATCCTCCAAGCAGAGCCACTCTTGTATACAGAGCCAAAATGCAGGTAACACTGCCCAGCTGCACAGGGACTAAATTCTGAAAGTCCTTTTAAATGGCAATATACTGCAGTCTCCGCAGTCTACAGATCAGAGAGGTCTTGTTAGCTCGGACACACAGTCACAATCGAAACAATTCTCTAGTGTATCTAAAATAATAAATGCCTCCATAATGAACACAAAATAAGGACTACAGTAGCTACTAAGTTAGGCCACTTGTGTTCGCCTGCTATCCACACTGGAGTCTGGTTAGTTTTGTCCACAGACATCTGCCCTTTAGTGTCCAAGTCTGCACCTTAGCTTGGGCTCTCCCATACTAATTTTCATCCTAGAAGCGTGCCTGAAACCTCCATACCTTTCATATGGAAGTAGAGCAGCAAGGATTAATTTTGAAATATCTTTTTTTCAAGAAGCTCTTACCTTTGGTGACACATCTGTGCATGTCTGGGAGCGCTGCAAGTCACCATTGCCCTGGGCCAACCAGAGTGGGCATAAGGAATCCCAACTTCTGGTGATGAAAAACAGTGGTATGAAAAGTGGCATGAACAACATTGAGTAGCATGAACACTACAGTTTGTTGTTAAAATATTAGTCTAATCAAACACTGGAAATACTTCATTGGCATACTTCAATGAGCAAATTTCCTTACGGAAATAGCCTCATGCAAAAGGTCCTGGCAAAACGATTTCAAATACACTTAAAAAGACTGAATATATTTAAGTGTAAGTTAGGTTTCTTCAAAATGCTTATAATTTGTCATCAATAGAAAAATGTATAAGGAACTGTTGATATAAAAAAATTTTAATACATAAAGTGTGAGTTAAAATGTAAGGAAAGCAAAATAAGACAGATGGAATAAGTTAAGCTCAAATAATCAAATTCTTCACAATTAATTAGTAATGAAAATTCGACCAAGCAAGAACCATGCAAGCAAGTATATTTCATCTGCTGTTTTCTGCTTGTGTGCCAGTTGACAATATTTCAAGTCACCTTCTGTATATTCCTTTAAATGTTAGTTGTCATCTTCATGACAAGGTTAATAAAGTATGGAAAATAAATACTGGTGATTTCACTTTGCAGTACAAAAGTTAAGATTATATTATATACATACATTAACCAAAATCAGTTTTTGAAAAGGAAATCAAAATTTTACACTGATGTAGGTTTTCTGGTTTTGTTTTAATAATAAAATTCTACTGTCCTGAATTGGCAAGGGTCTTTATCCAGATTAATAACCTAATTGATCTAAGAAAGCATGACAGTAGCCGTGCAACAACTCAATTCCAAGGTTTTGTAAATCTGAAGAAACAAAACAAAAGCATTTAGTTGTTCAAGCGTAGGATTAACGAACTACTCATTTCCTGCTGAACACAAAGATACAGTGAACTTTAAATAACATACAAAACAGAAAGAGAGAAAGCTAGTGGATAATAAGAAACATTTCAGTGGGAAAAGTCCTAGTTAAACATGAAGCTTCTTAAAGAACACGAGTCAGAAAACCCTCGTGTATAGATTCCTTACTTAAAGAAAGAAGCGCATCCAATTATTACTAAGGAAGGAGAGCTGTCACCTAGGCAGTTGTCCATTGAGCTTTGTGGATTTACCATTTAAGGAAGTGCTTGTGATTGCTAAGGTAGTAAACACAAAGTGTCTAAAACTCACCTTGCAGGGAAGGACCAGGAATATCAAAAGTAGTTTTATCTGCAGAACAACGAAATCCCGAGTGCTGAAAATAAAGCAGCAACAAATGAAAAAAACCTCATTATTTCACAGCTTGCCTAAGAAGAAATTATTGTGAACCTGGAAATAAGGGTCTGATTTAATATTTAAATCAAAAAGTCTAATGATTCCAGTGAATCCTAGTAAAGCCTAATCTGATTGCCTCATCTTTTTCCATCTATAAAATTAATAAAATGTCATCATTTCAGAAAGACAACACCTCAATTACCAGGATAGTTATTTGAGATTATTTTAACCAGTGACATTGTCTATTCAAAAGTAACAAAATCTTGCACTGAGTATTTTATAATCATTTCCAAGGTTATTAAATATTAGAGCTTCCTCACACAATCCAGGAGACTCGGTACAACTTATATTTCAGCAAATAAATATCCCCAAAGCCATAAAATATCCCTACTGACCAAACAGCACCAGAAGTATGCTATCAGTAGTTCAAACAGCTTGCAGCTCTAATCCATTTTTAAGCCCTTCTCCAAATATCTAGGAGTGCACAATCTTTTTTTTTTTATTGTTGTTACAGGGTCCTTAAGTACCTGACTCTGACAGTTGTGATCTTCAAAAAAGCTGGGGTTTCTGCCATTATATGTGGTCAAAAAATCCATGCCAACTGTCTGAAGATTAAGCTTTTTTCTGTGAGAAATCTCTTGAGCTTTTGTTGAAGAAAAATAATGCTCTGGTATATGTTTCAGTCTCTTTACTGGTGAACAAGGAAGATCATTTTGAAAATTTCCTAATCTTTTAACTCTGGGAATTGCAGATGAAGTGCGAACAGGTGAGTTAACAAGAGCATTTACAGTTTCAGACATCTTTATTCCTTCATATTTCCTTAAATTTGAAGCTCTCTGAAACCCAGGAAGTTTTGGAACAGGCTCACTACACAACTGCTCATAGATCCTGTCAAATTCTTTATCATATTGTGTTCTGGGCCTCACAAAATCACTCAGATTACTGTTCACTAATCTTCCTTTCTCTTCAAGGTTGTGTGAATTTGAAAGAGGTCTTCTCAATACCAAAGGCTTTTGAGTTTCTTCAGAACATACTCTGTGGTAGAGTTTTTCAAATGCATCTTCATATTTCTGGGGCATCTTTGAAGGACTCTGCTTCACAAACGATGAGGAAAATAAGTGTTTGCGCTGGAAAGAAATTTGTCCTTCAGAAATTATTTTTTCAGGATTTATGAGCAAAGTATTTGATGCTCTCTCAGAAGAATAGTTTGTGACAGGTGCAGAAGTGTTATTATTGCCATAGGAACTGCAAGCGGATGAACACAAGTCCGAGGTACCACAAGAAAAGTCAGTTCTCTGAGTCTTACTCTCTTTTACAAGATGAATCACTGTTGAGTCTGAACTGGCAATAGGTGTTACAAAATTGTATTCTGAGGAACATCTGTAAGCCAGTTTTTCACTTTCTTTGCATTCAGAACTCTTCAGTGAAGCAGGGGTCTGCAACTCATCTTCAGCTAGAAATGTCTCTCCCATTCTATCCATAACATCAGGAAAAACAGTCTGTACAGAGACTTTCTGGCCTATTCCAGAGACCAGATGATGTTCTAAACTTGAGTCAGAGTAGTCCATTTTGAATTCATTTGTATCAGTATAAGGTACCAGAGCAGATGAATTATTAATGAGACAGTTTCCATAACAAAATTCTCTGCTCTCATGTCCAAAGGTTGGATTCTGATTGTCTTCACTTCTACTGATGCATATGCTGTGTAGTCCTTTCTTTAGTTTAAAAGGTTTGAATCCTCTTATTTTGTCTACAGTGACACTGATCTTTGGTCTTCTAGAATGACATCTTTTGGACCTTAAGTGTCCAAGCATGTATTTTAATACTTTTCTCTGAGAGTGCTTTGTCATGAGCCTTGTAAATGTCTCTAACATCACTGGATACAAGTCTGCAAGAGTTGTATTGCTCGAGGAGCATCCCTCGCATGCAGACTCGCATTCTTCGAAGACACTGTCACAGCAAGTTGTATTCAGTTCTGCAGAAGGTGGGAGCATGGGGATAGTTTTTGCATTTGATGGAACGGGAAAACCAGAATATTGTAACTGTAGATATCTGGATGAAGAACATTCCTTTGACAACTCTGGTTTCTTTCTGCAAACAGTAGCTCGATTGTCTATTAAAAAAACCAAAGTGAAATGAGTCAAGAAACAAAAAACAGAAGGAAAAAATTCCACACTTCTTAGGGCACTTCCAGTGATGTATTGTATCACTTAGTCTTACTGCAGTAGCATATTTCATTAAGCTTTACTGCCAGGCTAAATGGATAATCAACATACAACCCATTAGGAAAAAAATTAATACTTTTCCTAACCACATGCAACTCACAAACTATAGAGGACAGAAATTTAATGTGTTGGAAAAGGAACACACTATTTTAAAGTAGCATAATATACAGATATAAAAAAATTTTAGCTGTAGAGGAAGATTTCTCTTTGCCCTTTGTGATTTCTGACCAGGAGAAACAGCCTTATCCAAGAGGTTTTGTTTCTCTGTTTCCATGTTACTTGAAAGCTTTGTACTTGGCTAGTACCACTGCAGCTTTACTTGTCATAAACCACAATGAAAGTAATGCTTTTTGTAGCTGTTAGTTGAAATATTTACACCAAAACTCTACCTTATGTTTGTATCAAGTCTGGAAAACTTCTTAAGCAAGTTTACTAGCAAAGTACCACTTTAAGTACCAGTTTTCTCTGGGTTCAAAGCCATTCTATTACATTCCTTGAATTTAAAATAAGGAAAACTAAAAAATCATGCTTTCATTTCAAAGAGCTAAATTCTGCTGAATATTGTAACTATGCATTTTTTTTCCTGGGGCTATTTAAGAAAAGTTGGATTTATGTATACAAATTATTTATTTTCTGTTTTTCAAATACATTTTGCCCCAAGCAAAATCATGTCTAACTTCCCTTCAAAATCCAACCTATTGAACTTTTCTGTTCAATAATGCTTCTTTGTTTACCAGAAATTAAATATTTTTCCTAATAAATTTTAATAAAACTACATTTTGTAACTAATATATTTGACCAGCAGACAAAAAAATTAGTTGTACCTATCAGTTCTTGCACAGGCGAAGTTAAACGAAAACCTTTTGGCAAACATTGAGGTGTTACCTGAAAAACAAACAAAGGAAAAGACACAATTTGATATTCTGAATTTTTTGCAAGTTAAAGGTAACATCAAAACCCTGCTTGTGACTCCCTCTCATCTCTCCTTGCTGTAGTAGGTCCTGTACAGTTATGATCCTAAGGGGCTTAGCTAAGTTCAGGAAAAGTGGAAAACATCTAGTACAAGACTTCAGTAAGAATTATTAAGAGTTACAAATTCAATCTTGGAGAGCTATTTATCATTTTTTGCAACTTATACATTATGTATCATATATTAACCCCTTACCCAAATATGAGAATTCATACATATATATATGTATGCACCTGGATAATCTATACATCTCTAGCAACTCCAGCAGAAAACAGAAGCTGTACTGTGTAACACAACACTTCCCCTCCAGACCCCCTCACCCCCAAAACCAAATAAAAGTTAAAAGATCTTCTTCCTCTCCAAAGCTCAAATTTGGACTTTTCGAAAAACTTACTGATAGAAAAATTGACTTGCATCTCAGAGTTCAAAGACCAAAGTATAAAAGTGAAAAAAAAAATAAAAATAAGTTTGTAAAGTGTTTGCTCTGTTTCTTACAAATCATTCCTGTAAGAAACCTGAGATACTGTAATATTTACACAGACAGTAAGTAGGAGGGGAACAATGATGAAACTGCAGAGAAGTTCTATTAGAATTCATTGTGCTACCCAGTTACAGAATTCTTCTTTTATTCTAATTAGCTAATAACAGAATAGGAGATTCTATTAAATGTTACCGCAATCCATTTGGGAATTTTTCTAGCATCATCTTGCACTATCACATCCACTGGAACTTTGACTTTCTCTTGAATTCTTTTATCATATACATTCGGAATCTTAGTGGAAAACAAACAAAAAAGAAATTTAAAACACATAGAAATTATAGGCACTGACAAACCCAAATGCATTACACAGATTTGTTTCAAACTGCTATTTATCTAATAACTGATGCCTTTGAATTTTTAGGATTTATAGCTTTTTGTAGATTTTAAC
>VYXB01009368.1:280707-437742 GCA_013397135.1 Pachyramphus minor | reverse complement strand
GCCATAAATTGTGGAACCCCTGGACACGGGAGCACGCGCCTTTTCGTACTCCCTGCACCAGAAGACCTTCATTAAAGACCTGCTCTCTTACCTTATCTCTACTGAATTTGCCTGGTGAGTATTTTGCTCCCAATTTTAAGGCAACATGACTTAGAATGGGAGAAATATGTTACCTCAATCCATTTGGGAATTTTTCTAGCATCATCTTGTACTATCACATCCACTGGAACTTTGATTTTCTCTTGAATTTTTCCACTGTCTACCTTCAGATTCTTAGAGGGGAAAAAAAAAAAATTAATGTAGAAATTATAGGCACTGACAAACCCAAATGTATTACACAGATTTGCTGCAAACTACTATTATTCAGATGAGGATATCCAACAAGCATAAACATATTTTAATGTATATCTTTAATGTAAAAAAAAAAAAAGAAAAGAAACATGCCAAGAAACACAGGCACAGGCTCCGCAGACAGAAACAGACAAACAAAACCCCCATATAAAGCAAAGAAAGAGAAAGAAATTAGAAAGTGTTGGTAATTACGGCTACAAGTCTTTACATGTATTCTTAACACCCCATGAGAATTCATATACAAATTAAAGGCTGCTTTGTAACTCAATTCTAGGTAATATCTAAGAGTATTTAATTAGAAATGGCAATTCATTAATGAAACTCTCGCTGTCTGAAGCAGTTTATATTAGCTGTTGTCAGAGACATGACACTAGCACTATGCTAAACAAGTAAGGAAAGAAAATTCAATTTTTAGTAATGGTATTTGAGCAAGCAGAACACAGGATTAGAACAACTGCACACACAAAGCCTGTGTTATACTGTCTTCATCAATATAAATACTCTGGATAGTCTTGCTACCCAAAGTCTAGTTTGGGAAGCAACAGCAGAAGATTCCAGTCTGCTTTTGTTATATCATCCATTACTTCAGATTCACTTTTTGTTTTAGACCATGTTACTTATTTTTGTTAGATTCTCAGGTGAATCATCAACATATTTTTCATACGTGTTTTCACTTTACACTTCATCCAATTACTCTTTTTCCTTACCTAAATTAGCCTTTCTCAGGGTTGTCTGATACAATACAATGTATAGTTTTCTCTGGCATGCTAATATTACAAAGACAATAATATTACTTCATACTGGTCTTTATGACATTATGTATTGAATCTCTCATTTGCTATACTTAGTAAAAATGTGCATTAAGATGCAGACTACATAGAGTATTCTGCTGACTGCATCAACTCACCAGGCATGTGCAAACTAGTCAAATAATTAATAATTTCTATTGAACACAAAATTAGTCCATTGTATTAGATGCCAGCAGTTACCTGGAGGTGAACGTCATCAAATTTTCTTCTTACTGAGACCATTTCGACATCACTTGCTTCATCTACAGTTTAAAGATAAATATTAAATATAGTTGCACTCAAAACCAAAAGAGAAAGTTTTTGAACACATACGAGTTATTGACTACACCGGTTTCATTTTAGAAAATGATTTTCTACACTAAAACTTTTTAGCTCTATTACATTTCCATTTCAAGTCCAATTGAAAAGCATAGTTTATGGCTTCATAAATGTCTTGAGGGGAACAAAGAACAGTGAAGATAACTTTGTTTCTTACCAGTTCTTCAAGACTTCTGTTAATTGTCTCAGAGAGCAAAACATTTTCTAAGCTCTTTATTTTCTTGGTCTTCAAGATTCACTATTCATTAATGTGTAATTCCCACTACATTCCTAAATATCCCAACAAAGATAGCAAGGACCTTCTACCACACTTCATTTTATTAGTTACATTTTGTCAAGACTGCCTTAGAATTGACAAAATGAGAAATAAGACAGACTTGAGAATATGAAAAAGCAAGGTACAATATTTAAACTCAATTTTTAGGTAGTCTATGCATATTTTTGTGAATGAAATGCGACAAAACTTCTTTTTGCTAGATATAGCCAGACCTTCCAATTCATCATTTGCTAAAGTCACAATCTTCCATAATCATAAAACACATGACTGCATTGTAAGCCTTGATTTCTGAATCTCCCTGAGTTCACCACAGAGAGAGGGAAAAGGGAGAGGAGAATAACCCTGAAAAGGAAAACCATGAGTGAACAAGATCTTACTTATGATACCTACCCCATCACTGCCTCGTCACGCCATCCTTAAATTGCTAAAACCAGAATGAAAATCTTTTCCGGCTCATCCCACCTTCCCTTTTATTTCCCCGTCAGTGCAATCACCACTTCTGTGCTATGGAACTATGATAAAGATAACATGCCAAGAAACACAGGCACAGGCGGAGCCAACACAATTTCACATCTTCTGGTGAAGATGTTGAGCAACCAGAGGGTTGGCTTTGACAGTGTACCTGACCCCAGAGGAATTACTAGAACCAAAACCCACACCTGTCAGATTATCAGTTTCTTCCCATATGACCCATGGAAGACAAGGCTGTGGTAATTTTATTCACAGGAAATCGGTTACTAAGCGTTAGTAGTGGAGGAAGCAGTAAGAATGTTAATGTTTTAATCGGGAGAAGTTTCAGCCTCCAATTTGTGCTGTAACAGCTCTTACTCTTCCTGCCATTCAGTCTTCTTCCTCCAGTAGAATTGGGCACAAAACTGTCAGACTGCTTCCTAAATGTTCACCAGCACAAATAGACTAGATCACTACAAAAGTGGGAGGCTCTTAACATAAAGGGAACAACTGCTGTGCCAAGGAATGGTCTACTCCACCACCAACGACAAATTATTAGAAAACAAGGTTGTATCAGAGTGAATTGATCTGTAGGCAAGTTGAATATTCTAAGTGTGAATCCTCATAAAAGGGTAATTTCAATGTGCTGTCAATCATATTTCAAATCACTAGAACACCATTTATTAGCAGAGGGCCATGCCACAGCACAGAATGGAAAAAAACCTCAAAATATCTTCTCCAGGCAATCTGAAAGTGTTTTTAAAAGGCCAAAGGGGAAATATTGGAACACTTCTGCACCTCAGACGCAGAACAGAGGAAAAGTGAAAATTCCCTTCTCTCTCAAAAATTTGACCTATAATACAGAAAGCTGTTTCTCTAGAGATGCACTCATACACTATCATTACCTAAAAGTTGTAACTTATTTACCTCTTTCTCCAAATAAATTCATTTTTCTATGATAATATCCTAATAGATACAAGATATTGTTCAGAAATAGAAATCATTATATTCTGCCATGCTAATTCCTGTAAAAACAAAGAAACTAGCCCTAATTTTCCCTATTGAGGACAGAATAATACTTGCAGGTACAGGTGAGAGCTGTTTCACTATATTTTTACCTGTTGTTGATAGGCTTTGCATACTTTCAGAACAAAAATACTGTCTAATACCTGGAAAAAAAGTCTGCCTTCACTGAGAGTTGTGAAGCATTGTGTACGAATACTAAAAATGGAAAAAAAACCTGCCAAAACCAAAAATTTTAGCTAGAACAGCTACAGAGATGCTTTTTTTCTTAAGTTAACATGCTCTATTGCTAACCTTTTAGATATTAAAAAAACCCACAACCACCAAACAAAAGCCACCAAAAACCACAAAAAAACCAACAACAAAAAAATTCCCCAAACACCAGGGGGAATTCCATTCTTACGTAAGGAATCCAATCCCATATCTCTAGAGAATCTAATTTCTACATCTTACTGTATTTGGAGATAGCTGGGACTCACCGAGTTTTCTAAAAATCCTGTCCAGTCTCTTCCTAGAACATTCACAAGAGAAGGAGGAGGAGTGGATAATAACATTATTGTACACTGCTAGGAAGATACCAGAGTCCGAACCACATCACTCATTTATCTCACGAGTGCAAAAGACAAAGTTCACTCAGAGAAGCCAAGCTACAGATGCCTCTGAAATCTCTTTCCAGGTTGAGAAAACACAAAGTCATGTTTTCTAAATTTGCAGAAATTATTGTATCATTCAAATAGATATTTGAAATTATTCTCTCAAATGATAGGAGAAAACATTTCAGATTGCTATTTTCTATTTACCCTCCACAGAGAAGTAATTGTCTGCCTTGGAGACAGCTATATATTTATATGAAGTACCTAATTTAATACCAAAGTTTTTAAACACCAGCAATTGCTCTTTCAGTCATTAACTGCAGGTTACCATCTGGCCATAGTTTAATTTATGGAAAATAGGAAGTTTTTAGATGCACAAGAATCAAAAGGTGTCAAGTAATACAAGTTTTAAATATTTGAAAAAGAGTAAAAGTCCGTTGCCTCTAGTTAATGCAATCAATTATTTGGGAATACAAGGTCAAAACCACCCAAAACTTTGCAGACAGGCCGCAAGACTGATGCTGAAATCATAACAAACATTCATGAAGAATTGTTGGAACTGAATACAAACCTGTGCTTATCCCATCACTAGTAATTAATATATAATTGTAATTATTACTAAAACTTCTATTGCCACCTGGGCCAAGATTTCTCTTTCAATGTTCCTTTATTAAGAAAAGGCAGTTGAACATATTCCACATTGGCTTTCCAACATATCAGGGATTCAAAACTGAAGTTTTAGAGGAATGTGTATATTGATTTCATTGTACTACTAGTACTTCAGGCTCTTGCTATTCCTATTCTCTACTTGCTGAAAGGGTACAGAACATGTATTATTTTTTCTATATTAGAAAGTGATGAAAAAGTTATTTGCAATATTTTTCAAAAAGTTAATAAAAAGATAGCTAAATAGTAAATTAAAAAACCCACCTATATCAGTTGTATCCATTTGAGTGTTCTCAGGAGATTCCTTAAAAGCACAATGAAAGGAATTTTAATATCTGATAGTGGAAGCTACATTAACTAATCTCTAGAACTTTCTGCTCTCACTACTTGCTCAAGTGTTTTTTGGGGGAGGGGGTGAAACAAATGCAGTCATATTCCACAAACTTTGTCCAAATGACACCATCTTTATCAACAAATCTGTGCACAAATTTACCTTGACTCCTATCTCAGGAGTGAGTGGGGGAAAAGTGTTTTCTTCCCAGCTTTTTTTATTAAGACAAATAATGCAAGAAGTGGTTATTACCCAAGAAGCGCAAAAAGCAGTTGAGAGGTGAATTCTATTCATGTACTGGGGATTTTCTCTGTGCTCCAATGGATAAGGAAAGTTTCTTAACTGCTTACTTTGAACAATGCTTAATTGTTTACTTCAAACAATCTATACATAATATTTCAAATAGTTTTCTTGCTCTATTTTGTAGAAGTCTGGATAGTGGCATAAAATAAAATGCATAAATACTTATCATCTACATCTGACATCACATTCCTCAGAATTTCTTTTTAAAAAAGTCTAACTCTGTTCGTCCAGTACAATCATAAAATTAATTTATAGTGGGTTAAAATGGCATCAATAAAATGAGACAATGTGAACTCCTATCTATAGAGAACAAATAATTACAAGTGCCCAGTAAGATGGCCCATTCAATATGCTGAATATTTTCTCCTTAAATTGAGTCAAAAGAAGCTACTTTAGACTACACAAATTTCACAAATAATAATTAAAAAAGTTCGCCCCACATAATGCCTAACTAAAAAGACACTTGATGGTTAAAAGCCTACATCCAACAGCTTTCTCCCTCTTTAAACAAATGGAAGAGCAGAATTCAGCTGAAACCCATGGCTGGTATCATTGTACAGGACCACCTGCTCATGATTAATTTCTTAGCTTTTGACTACATGAACGCATTTCCCCAAAGAGGCTGTCACAGAATCATAGTTTGGTTTGGGTTGGAAGGGACCTTAAAGATCATTAGTTCCAATCCCTCTGTCATGGCCAGGGAAACCTCCTAACAGAGCAGGTTGCTCAGAGCCTCATCCAACCTGACCTGGGAGCACTCTGTAAAAGCACACATAACATGGTGCCCATACCTGTTGTACTGATGAATGTCCACCTTCAAAATCACTCATCTGTTGCTTTGATGTTTCTTAGCATGGATGGGAGGAAAAAAAAAACAACACTGTTACAATTCGATAGGTACTCAGTGTGGTACCTGAACTCATTAATTCTTCGTTTGTATATACTCTATTTTTAGAAATATTTAACACAAATATTCAACACAGAACATGCACAGGACTGAAACAAAGAACAGGCAAGTGCCAGAACAAGTTTTTGGCCAAATATGGGAGACTAATTCTGATCAGATGTACATCTACCATACTGCTTTCTTCTTAAACTCTTAAGCACCACAGAAAATAAAGTTTACCCCTTTTCAGGTGGTGTCACTTGAACAAAAGGAAGACAACTGCAAACTCTTTGTGCATTTTCCTTGGCATATGTTGAAAAGTAAAAGACTACTCCTGGAGCCTGAGGGTAGAGCCCCAAACCTTTATTGCACCTTCTAGCTTTTGGTAACAGGGCCTTCTAAAACTGCTATGTCTGTCTTCCTCCACAGATAGACCCACCCACAATCTTTGTGGGTTGTTTTCCCCACTCCCCTACTTATTTCATAAGAAGTAGGAAAAATAAGAATTGCAACATCTGTGTGATTTGGCCAAGATCTCCCCTTTTTACATTCAAATCTCTATTTTGTTCTTCTCTAGCTATCAAAAGTCAACCAGATATAAATAAAACCCAAAGCATTAGACCCACAGAGAACATATATTAAAATAAATGTGATTTCCACAAAAGGTTATTTCACAATTAGCCTCTGAGCTAGATATTGATGCCACTAAAATTACTCAGACTGAAAACTGTTGTGGTGCTGCCAAACAAAGTTTTATTTGTAACCACTGCTTTGATAGAGTTAAAAAAAACTTATCTATAACAGGCTACAACTTTTCAAGTCTGTGTACAGAAATTTAACCTTTCTCCAAAAAGAAGATCTGTATCTCTAAACACAGGAGTCTGAAGGTACTAAAGCTGTAGTAGGACTTCTCATGATTGGATGCATGTGATAAACTTGGACTTAAATAAGAGAAATAATACACCTGCTTTAGCAGGTATGTTTATCCTACTCAAGACTGTCATTAAACACGTCTCAGTTTCATGAAGAATTTGTTATCCTTGTTTTTTCTCCTGCATTTCTTGTTCCAGATATATTAATGTCAAATATCACAAGCCATTTATTTTTTTCAGTCACATGGTGAGAAAACTTATGCCTAACTCAGGCACAGAAGTATTATTTACTCCTACAAACATTTTGTGTTATTTAATATGTACCAAGAAACACCTAAAGATTTCCAGTTTTCTAAAGGTTTAAAGCATATAGAAAGGAACCTAAAGATGTTATCCATTGCTTCTTACATTTTAAAGCAAGAACAACTGCAACTAATCTACCTCTAGAAGTCTAACCCATTCTTAAGAGCAACTCCATCTTCAAGACATGGGTTTTGGGACTTCCTTATGTTTACATTTGAAAAGCCTTTATAATATTTAACTTCTCTCTCCCTTTTTTTTTAAAAATTCTTTTATTTTTCCCTCCATTTAGGTCCTATCACCAGTGGCTCTAATAATTTGTTTCTTTTTCTGACCTGCTCTGACAGTCAGGCTACTATGAAACACAAACCAAAGTACTCCACCACATGTTTTATTGCTGCTGAACAATGCAGAAAACCTGTTTTTTGTGTTTTACATGCTAAGCACGTGTGCACATCTTCTAGCACAGAGTATGCTATTTTTACAACAGGGTGATATTCTCAGTTGGCACAACCAGTTTTCAAAATTACCTCTTCCTCTACCTGATTGTTCGCAAATAAGTCTAGTATTTTATCTTCTTTGCATGACATTATACAAAGTTTAAAGTTTTAGTCTGAAAAATTTGAGTTATTTTTCCCAGGGGTCAACCATACTTGGTATCATCTGAGACTTAAATTAAGAGTATCCTCTCCTCTACTATTTATTTAAAGAAAGATAAACTAATAGCTTCCACAGGATAAATCCTGGAAAAAATTCCTAATGTTTGCCTTCAGTTTGGACACAGACCACTGATAACTATTCTAAGTACTCCAATCAGTAAGAAACTGGGCTATAAAATTACTCTCTCATATAAAATCCATGAAGCATATTATCTAACTAGAAAGCTCTGGCTTCAGACTGAAACCTTCTCTGGAAATGTCTGTTTACTGTTTTGCAAAAAACTACAGTAAAGCTTCCTTTAGAATATATTAGCAATGCATTATTTTAGAAGCTGAATAATCGTTTTCCAAACATACCTGGATTGGGAACACAGGAAATTAGAATAACACAGTACTGTCCAATTGAAATCTCTTAATGAGCAAAGTGTTTGAAACACCACAGAGGGTGTTCTGTTTCAAAAACTTTTTGAAAGAAAGAAAGCCTTTAAAGTGACTAATATATGACAAATATTGCTGCTTTTGGAGGTTGAAATTTGGCATACCTGGTCCTCCCTTACTGAGAACTGCCATATAAAAAAAAAACAAAACCAAACCACCACTCAAAGGATTGCCATTTTAATCAGTAAAATTTTATGGGGGTACTGAACATTTGATCCAAATAGTAAAACTCAATTCCAGCAAAACTCAGAATTGTGAGTTGGAAAAAATAGCACAAATTGTATTCCAAGGGGTTGGAATTCATTGATAAGTATTTAGGTCTTACAAAGATTGTTTAATGTTCACACTAAATGGCACACAACTCTATGTATCTTAATTGAAAATACTTATTAGGCCCACCTAGGAGTATAAAACATGAACAGGTAAAATTTGTACGTTAGGTTTAATAATCCATGGTCAGAAGTATATTGCTTTTTGGCACATGAGGTTTTTTTTTTTTTAAGGCTAGCAGCAACCACAATCAGCCAGTTCAAGTATTTAGTCTTGTACTTTCGTGTTTCAAGTTAAAAATGTCAGTGCAAGATATAGTTTTCTTAAGCTGAACAAAATCTATGAGATTCTATCTTTTATGGCATATGTAAATATAAATGTATCAATACAAATCAGTGCAAGGTTTTTTTCTTAAAAGCTGTTAACACTATAGCTATTCACCCAACGTCAATATTTAGATATTTCACCCCTAAAATAACTTAAAACCAAAATTAAATAATAAAGACATTAATCAAATTATACAAAAGATTGGAAAAATATGTATTATCAAATTTTCTGCTTCTCTACCTCATCTGTAATGCAACACAATAACATTAATTAGAGCATGCCTTCATAGCATTAAAGAACTCTAAGTAAATTCCTCATTTAAGAACTTCTAAGGCATTGATTCAGACCCTAGGTCAAAACACAAAGATTAGCAAAATATTTCCTGTAAAAGGCTTCAAATACCATATCTTTGAAAAAACTTTCTTTTTGAGCTTTAATGCAGATTATAGACAATTTCTTTTTTGTACTATTCGGCCCCATCAGCCGAATGGGGTGATCAGGGGTAAAGGTCTGGACCATCTGAATCTTTTTGTACTAGACCCTGATTTCCCAGCTCTACATTTAAATTTTATAGGCTGATTCAAAGGCTATACCTGAGCACTGTGCAGACAGAGGCACTAGGCCATGTTTTGTCCTCAGGTGTTCAGTATAAAAGTTTCTCGGATGAATGTCATAAAATAAGCAACATCGAGAAAACCCATGTCAAAACCTTAAGAAAATAATGCCCAACATACCTGCAACTGTATTACACATGAAAATTTCCCCCCATCACTTATCCCAAGAGAAATATATATTTTATTGGAACATAAAGCTCCTTTTTAGAACAGAGAAAATGTTCCTGCCACACCAACACCCCACCCCTCTCTGAGAGTATCACAATCACATTTTGTTGTGCAGTTTGTTTTGTCTTCCCTCAGAATAATCTGCTAAATTTTTGACAGCTCATCATGCAAATTCACAAGATTATTTTAACATATTTTTCTAATATGCCTATTTATTTAGTTATTAGTTGTTTGATTATTTTCAAAGAGCTAACAACATTCAAATTTATCCACTTATATAAAAGTCAGGGCTGGAATTTTCAGATTCAATGAACATCTGACAAGACTGACAAGTACAACAAAAACTTCTTTGAGTAATTGATAAGGAGAGATTATTTTAATCAACTTGTTATGATAGCAATATCAATTATAATGCATTTACTCATCTTGAACATTTTAAATTACATTTCTGAACCCTTACAAACATAAGTATTGTTGATTTATTGGTGGTTTCCCCCTGCAAAAAACGTTGAGTATCCTGAAGAGTTTAGCATAAACCCAGAATGCCCTCTATCAAGTCAAGACATTTTGGATAAGATGACTTATAGTACCTTTTTTTTCACCTTTACCTGCATTCCTTTGACTTCTTCTATTATGCTGCAATTAGAAATTGGAAAAAAAGTCAGAATAGTCTTAGAATAGCAGAATCATTTTAACCATTGCCTCTATTTACTTTGGTATATTCCACAACTAGATACTTCTTAAATAACCATTCCATTTCCCTCAGGTTTCCCATGGCCTTGCCAGAAAAGCCACAAGTACAGGGTAAAACTTGCCTGATCATTCACTTTTTTCCACACTTGCTGTTAAAATCAATACAAGAACATAACCTTGGCCCACATAAGAGGCTAAGACAGAATTTCTTTTGCAGTCCTTAATGGATTTAGCCAGTAAAGTTGTGCAGCAATGCTTACCAGTTTATGCACAAGGTACTGCCAGGGATGGAAAGGAGGGGAAATCATAAATACAGTCCCTTTTTTGTCTCCATTAAATCCACTCTTGTTGCCTAAGGCTGAATTTCATTCCTCATCCCCTCACCCTGTGAGGTTCAGAACAGCTTCTGTGTAAACTACCAAGGCACACTAAGAGGTAGAGCCTTTAGCTTGACACAGTGAGCAGTGAGACTGCAAAGATACTTTAATTACTTGAGCATTATTTTACGGGAAAAAAACCACGAAAAATAATGTGAAGCTGAAGAGCTGATTACCTGAACCAAAATAAATTGATTCAATGTATTAACTTCAATGACAACCTTCTGATGAGATCCAGATGTCTGTTTTCCCAACAGACAGCAATTTAAAAAAAAATAAAATTTCCTGGTTTACTGGTTGTGCTAACCACTGATAAACGGTCATCTATTTTAGTCTGGCTCATCTGAAAATCTTAACCAAACTATCCTAAATCCCTGTTATAAAGCAGATGTTCACCACAGAAGCTAATACCTCTTAAAAATATTATATAGCATGGCAAGACCAGAATGTAATCCTAAATATATAAAGAAATATTGTTATATTTTGAGTGTATAGTAGGTCTATATTATTAGATACCTCAAGTATGTCCTTTCTCCATTTTTTAATATTCTTGGTTGACACATTCCCCCATTTTTTTCGTCCTAGAAATAGCAAGAAATATCAACACCATCCATATCAAATATCACTGTAACAGACATAAACATTGAAGAAGAACATATGACAGAGTAACAAAACATTATCAAATCTGAGCAATTGCAGAAATAAAAACTTGAGAGGAAAACAAACCAAGAGAATATGGTAATTTCAAGTTCAAGGTCAGGGAAGGAAAAAAAATAATCACAGGTTGAGTCTGAAAACACTGAGCTAAAATTCAAAGACCATTACAGACAAATACTTTTACTTTTTAGATTTTATTTAATGAATGCAGACTACATGGTATGTGAGGTTAGTTAAAGCCATAAAGAAGGCTTTACAAGACTGAGGTTCATATTAATTCCATATTGAATAGAGGTTACTAAATCAAAAGCATAACCAAGCTTTTACTAATCCAACTGTTTATTATAGTACTGTATGAATGTTTCCTCCCTCTCCCAGTGCAAGCTTCCCAGTCTGTAAAAGCCTTTGATGCACTGTTAGTACTGCCTGTGTATGCTCAGTATGTTCTACTCTACAAGAATTAATAAGGCAATTTACATATCATAACCCTCACATCAGTGATAATAAAAGCTGGTAGAACACTTCATTTCCCAGTAAAGCCACCAAGAACCTAAGCCACAAGTCCCACTAAAACCTTGAGCAATATATCTTAGAAGAACAGCCTTTTACACAGTAGGTTTTCTATAAGCATTACCTCTCTATAATGGATCAACCATGACAATGAAACACTGGATAAATATGAGGTGGCCCAACATGGTATAGATTTATGCTGGCCACATGGGAGCACTCAATGAAAAGTTAAGGACACTAACTTCCTAGTCCACCCTGACCTTTGACATAACAGAAATTTGTCAGAGCAGTATTCAGAATACTAAGTGGAGATAAAACAACAGAATCCATTCATGCATATCAACTCCTGCTAATATTTCCATTCCTTCTGCTCAACCTTCTCCATTTTGATTCTTTTTTCTTACAAGCCATTCAAACATTAACCATTTCTATCCTGAACTTTGCTAGCAACTCTCTTCTAAAATGGAGCAAGCAATGGACTAAAACAGGACATGAAAGTAAACTCTTATACACACATACCAAAGTTTACATGTGAAATGTTTTACCTAAGTGAACAAAACTCAGTATCTGTTGCACTTAAAGGTTCTACAGCTGCCAACAGTTGCATGCTTTAGTAAGTCTAAATACAAAGCTTGTAAATATTGAAGCTTTTAGAAGTTCTTACCATCAGGTGTATCATAAGTAAGAGTTTCCATGGAAACAAGGTAATCATCTTCAAAAGGATGATTATACTAAATAAAAGAGACCATTAAATATTAGAATAAATTATTAAAGCAATGGTTTTAACATGCATTGTAACAATTGTATTGAGGACAATTTCGTTTTGTCCAAAACAGGAAATTATCTGTGTGCTGGTCAAATTATCAGTGCTTGGCCAAAGTCAGATGTCAGCAATTTGGAACTACATAATTCCTGGGAGAAACAGGTATATTTTAAACATGTACGCAGGCCACTCAATTTCAAGGCATAGCAAGGAATGACGAAAAAGAGCATCAGAGATTTCTCAAAAGTGGTTAAGTTCCTCTCTTACAGTTTCCTCCAAACTTGGTCTGTAATAGCTCAAACATAGCTCTTAGCATAGAGCTACAGCTCACGGCATGTAAAAATATCCAATCTGACACGCGACGAGGAAAACGTCCTAGAGCCAGACCCGGCCACGTGCCATCACAGAACCTTTCCCTGAGCAGGGAAGCTTACACCTCCGGATAAACACGCGCATCTCTGGGCGGAGGCGTGCCATTCCCACACCTTTAACACAAAATTGCTCTGAAGTGAGGAGGACTCCTGGAGTGATTCTCCCGCTTCACGTAGCTTCGTTGAAAATTCGCGCCAGCGAATGGGGGCAAAGGGCACTGTCAAGTCAGCGCGCACTTACGATTTAGTCGCTCATTCAAACCTGGCAGCCTCAGATTTCAGTTTTGTGGATTCATTGCGGGAGCGGACTCTCGGCCAGCCCCCTCCTGCCAAGGCATAGCACAGGTTTCACGGCTGCTTTTGGTCCCCGCCGAGGCGGCAGGGCCGCACTCGCCTCCCCGCCCGCCTCAGCACGGCGTCCGCAGTCCGCGGCCTCCCGGGCCCGACAGCTCACCCGCTCCAGGATGCGATTCATGGAGGCCATGAAGCGGGCACTGCTTTGCCGCAGCTGCTCCTGCAGCTTCGCATCCACATGCAGATCCATGGCGGGGCCTCTCCCCTCACGACCGGGACGGGGACAAGAACCGGCCCCGCCGTCACCCCCGGGTGCCCGCGCCGCGCCAATTCAAACCGCGCGCCGCCCCGCCCCTCGCCGCCTCTGATTGGCTCCTGCTCGCATCGGTGGGCGGTCTTCCTCATTCTGATTGGCTGCTGGTGCCCGCCCACCGCTCCCCCGGCTCCCGGCTGTCGGCGCAGGGCTCGCCGCCGGTTGGGCGCTGTTCAGCCTGTCAAGGGCGGCTGGCGCGAGCTCCCATTGGCTGCGGGGGCGGCGACGGCCGGAGCCCTGAGGGGAAAGCACTTTCTGCCCTGCGGGCGCTGCCCTGGCGTCGGCACAACACCACAGTTTAAAAAAATGGGATGAGCCACTTCATGTGAAATAGATCCCTGCGGCCAGGGAGCCTTGGGGTCGCCGGCTGGGCAGGTCTAGACAGAGCTGTACAGAGAGTTGTCTTCCTGTCGGATTCGGCAGAGACCGCCAGAGGACTCGGGGCTGGGGAATGTGATGTTACGTGGCTGTCATGAATCATGCCCTTCCCAGTCACTCCGACTGGTCCCGTAGCGTTCCAGGCTGGAGGCCACTGAGGAGGAGTCAAACCTGACAGAAGCACTTGGATGATACTCTCGTGGGGTCAGATTCTGAGAGGTGCGGTGGAACCAGCACCACCAAAGGCGTGACCTACCCACCGGCATACTGATACTGTGGATATCATCCCGTTCCTCCCCAATATTCTTCATTCCCTTTCTATAAATAAAGATTTTAAAAACAACAAAATGGCACCAGTGCATCAAGTCCCCTGGAACCTCCCATTTTGAAGACATTCGCCACTCTGTGAATGTAAAGACAGAGACATATTTTTCATAATGCCTTCTTGTCTAAAGCTGATTTACTATATCTACTTACCATTTATTCAGATGTAGTAAATGCTATTTTTTAAATGGCAGAGCTAAAGAGAAATGCATCAGTTCATTTTGAAGCATTCTTACATGGTCAGTGAAGTTTTCGGAGCTGACAAGTTGTGTACTGAGGCCTTACCTTATTTCTGTCAGGTCTTGCCCTTCTGGTTCTGCGTGAAGGCCTTATCCTTTTTCAAGGTATGATTTTTGTGCCACCACTGCACAAACTCTGTGTTCAGTGGTTAAGTCATGTGTGTGTGAGGTGAGCAAGCCAGCCAGAACATTAGTGAAGTGTTGATTTCAGCTTGCAGGAAGAGGAGAGATGAGTGGGGTAATTCCAAGCCGACAAACTAGATCTGACTCCTATATTTGTCACTCTTCTCCCATCATGATGAATGTCGAACAAATCATCTAAAAAAACTCCAAGAATCTCACTGATGATCACCTAACTGCCTATTCTTTATTTTATTGATACCCACCTGGCAGTGGATTTGCAGAAGCTCTCAGCACTTTATATTCACTTTAATGGAAGCTGTGCCTTGAATATATGAAAAATATATCATAAACTCATATAAACTTCCTAAGATTTGAAAATACTAAATAAAGTGTAACTACCCTGAATAAATCAGAATTTCTGTATCACAGATTGACTTGACAAAGTTGTGGGCACTTAGTAGTTTGAAACTAGTCCCTATAAGCTTTCTTTTCCATAGGTAAAATATACTACTAATTTTACTCCCCTAAATATGGGAAAAATAATTTCTGTGATACTTTCAACATGGTCAAATATTGGCATAGTTTGGAATAGTAGTAGAAATTTTATTAGTAGACATTTTATTAGTAGGGTAAGCTTTACATGATGTAAAGAAAAAAGACCTGATGACCCACACTTAAAAAAGGATAAAAAAAAGTACTGGGTAACTAACTATTCAATTCTTTCAACAAAGTGCTAATAGCATGGAAAAAGTGCCGTTAAATTGCTTGTGGGGGAAAAAAAAGCGTGTTGTAATGTCTAGTGGTTTTTTCACCACAGGGTTTAGGGTTTTCATGGCCTTCATTGTGGTGTTGTATGATCCCCTTGCAGTGCTTTGATAACTAAAGATTGAAATACAATGCACACATAGGATGTGATGAATTACTTTCCTCTAACATTTCCTGGCTTAGGACTCACTCATTTTACAACCTTAATCTCTTTCAATTCCTTAATATGTAATTTTATGCTAGAAATAATAGAAGTATCCCCTGATGCATTTTATATTTGAGGGAATCACCAACCTGTTATGTCAGTTTTATTGGTAGAAGATCGGTCTTTCAGCCAGTCTATCCAGGAGTAACTTTTGGCTGTTTTGAATTCGTGCTACACCTCAACAGAATGACAGGACCATTCAATTGCAAAGAATTTCTTCTACCACCCCTTTGAGAAAATGAGCATGGGGTTCAGCAGTTGTGCATTAAGATTATCCTAAACCAGCAGTAACTGGTAGATTTGATAAGATGTAACTAAAAAATTTCAAACTCTATGACCTTAGGAATCACAAAGTCGACAAGGATTAGGTAATGGTTGGGTGCGTTTATGTAGACTGCAAAGCAAAGTAGTGCATCAAACTTCGGATGAGCAGAAGAAAGAAAACAAGGAAGAGTTATAGTGTTAAAACCTTGATATAAGGTCCCTACAAGTCCCTATAAGAAGCAGCAGCTGTTAATTTGTGTTGTGTGACCAGAATGGCCTACGTTTTCCTAACATTCCTCTGTAGTCCTTTTTGTGTCTGCTGCTTGTCATCCCTTGCTTAATTGTTGAGATTGTAAATTAACAGGGACTTCCCATTTGTCTTGTGTTGATGCAGCACCTGAGACAAATTCCTTGTCTCAGGTTCTGCTCCAATAAAGATACTTATCATTAAACTATTTCCAAAGTCATGAATAAGCTGAGTACTGGGAGTAGTAGTTTGCAGTCCTCATTTGAGCGGGAGTGATTGTGTTGTAAAGGTGTAATTGTGCCATGTGCCGTTGTCAGAGACCGGATTCATATCTCACCGTATTATTTGATTGATGGGTCAAATAAACCATGTTGCCTGTGCGTGTGTTTGGGGGGGGAAGAAGGGCTGGGCTTAGGCCTGGAGCCAACTTGGTGCAACCATGCAGAGCATATGGCAGGTAAAGCCATCTGGCTGAGCTGCCAATAAGGCTGCCTGGTGACCCACCCACACTGCACCCCCTGGAGCCTCTAATTGGCTGTGGCACCCCTCACCTTGGCTGAGGGGACAGTGAGTGGCAGTAAGACAGAGGTCCTGTCTAGAGGGAGTGGCCACAATAGCCACAGTCTATGAGTAGACATGCATGAGGTGTCCATGCCCCTTGACCTCTGCCCTCCTTACCTGTCAAGATGTGACCTTTATAGTAGCAATTATGTTATTCTTCTCTCTTTCTCTCTTTATTCTTCCTTCTCTTAATCTCTCTTCCTTTACTCCTGTGGGCAACTTGTCTGCATTTTACTTAAGTTATGGGTATTTCACTTAAGTTTGTGTTTGCTGGGTGTAAAAAAGGTTCCCTTACTATAGCAATGCTTGCTAGTTTCAGTAACCTGTTGTAATGCTTTTGTGAAGTTGCATGTTATTTCTGTTAAACCCTTTCTGCCAAAACCCCTATTTTCTCACCAAATTGAAAGAAATCTCGTAGAGAAAAGTGTGTAGTTTTTCTCCGGACGTGAACTCAAGATACCAAAGAATCAAAAGCCCGAAATAAAAGCCTGAAAATCAAAAGCCCGAAAAACCTGGTAAAGCATGGAGCTTCTAAACCAGGTTGTAAGAGCCATGAGGAAGCAGGGGTCTTGGACAATACCAGTGGAGAGATGAAAATGTCTCGGTCGCACAGTCAGTACACAGCCGGACTTCTGAGTCTTTGTTCTTAGATGATAGGTTCTCACTCTTGCTCTGCCACTGGGAAAGGGCACATTGCTGTCAGCAGGAAATTTCCTATGGCTTGAAGACAGTCAGCCTCTTTTAATCTTATGACTAAGTAAACAATGAACATTGTGCTATTATAAGAGAATATATTAATAGGATGCAGAAACACACGCATTTCAAGAAGAAAACTTCTTTGGTGCCTACGTAACGCTAGAAATTTGTCCTCTGTTCTGTCCATCTTCAGCACTTCTATTGAGCAGGTCTGGGCAGAAATCTTTCACAGGAGATTTAACCTCAACTATTTTTTTGATTAGTTTGACTTGTAGAAGATAATTTGTGGGACTGAGTTGTGTGTGCCATTGTTTACTCTGTGGTTTACTGCCATATGTAATTGTTTTATTCATGGTGTTTATTCATATTTGGAGTTCATTACAGCTCATTACATAGTCCAGCCTCAAGCTGTATTTTATCCCTTTAATCTTTTTATCACTTTTTTTATAAATCAGAACATCTGCACTAAGTGATCATTTTTACTATTCTGCTCTGAACTCTCTCCAGTCAGTCAATATCTTTGGCTATGTAGGCATCTGGAATAATAAATAATTTTCTAAAAGCAACGTCTGAAGAACCATATAAAAAGCAATTTACACATTTATTCTCCGTAAATGTTGATCTTCAGATATAGCCAAAACATCACATTGACTATTGAAATGAGAAACTCATCCCTTTTCAGTATATTTCTTCTGTATTGCATGCTGCTCTCACCCTTTGTACAACAGAGTATGAAAGCATAAATAACTGCTGTTTTCCAGAAAGCCCTGCACAGCTCAGCTTGTGTCAAGTCAGTGAATACAATTAGAGATTCAGAGACTGTACAAAAACACACAGAAGAGCTGGCTGCCTGTGTAAAAGGGAAGCGTGAGCATTCCAGGAAAACACCACAGTAAATGAGTCAGCACAGGCCAGGTGCTGCAGCAGTCGCTGTGTACCATTGCCTCTGCGAGGAGCCTTGCCTTCCCTGCTCTTCAAGAGGTAGGAGAGAAAGCAGTATTTTACTCCTCCTTACTCACAACCCCATCCAAAGTCATAAATTAGTTTCCTCACAAAAGGCAGTCCCCACATGAGTGTCTGTTAAACAGACAAATGTTTCCAAACCTTATCATAATTAAACACACCCAACCACTCCATAACTCTGCTTATATAAAGCAGAGAAGAAAACAAAACAAAAAACTAGCCACAGCTGGCCATCAGGAAGGCATCAAAAATCTTGCCTATCAAGCCAATTACTTTACTGAGCTCCCAAACAAGGTACAGGGTTGCATAAAATTATTTAGCTCCCTCTTTCTGAAAATAGCGTGCAGACCTGCTGGAAGCACATTGGAGCAGGGTCTAAGGCTGTGCTTGCTGGATCACTTGTTTTCTGAAGTCTGTGTACTGCCCCCCAGTTGTCTAGAGCATATGTAATTTTGTTTATGAGTAATTTTATTAGTTCCACTCTAATCAGTTCTCTGCCAGAATGGGACTTTGCTGTTTTAATTTTTTTTCCTAGTGTACTGGGTAAGACTTTTGTTATGTGGCTATTGCTGAACAGTTCTTGCAAACACAAGGCTTTCTCTTTTTTCCCCACTGTGCTGCTCCTCCCCCACTCCAGTGAGTATGAGTAGGCTAGATCTATGCAAGAGGGTCAGCAGGACAGCTGACCTGAATTGACCAAAGGGATAGTCCACACCATATAACATTATGCTCAACAATAAAAACTGTGGTAGAAAAAGAAGAAAATGAGGGATTTTTATTTCCACGTTGGCCATTGCTTGGAGACCTCTTTTGTGGGAAGTGGTGAGTCATTGCCTTTGCATCACTTAATTTCATAGGGTTGTTTTCCCTCTTTTCTTCACCTACTGAACTGTCTTTATCTTGACTCCTAAGTTTTCTTACATTTCCTTCTCCTATTCTCTCCCCTGCCCCACTGGGGTGTGTGTAGGTGCTTGGCTGCTGTTGGGACTCAACGTACAGAACCTGGTTATTTCTGAAGCCTTCTGGTCACTGAAATATGTCTGACTTAAGCTCATTTATAAAGGCAGGTCCCGAGTTTGACCACCATCTCTGTGAATTGAGGAACAAGCAATTACTAGGACAGCAATTACCTTGAAATGGTCAATGCTCTTTTCCATCATGTGTGCGAATTGGAGAAGGGAGAACAAATGTAATTTTTAATCACTGAGGACTCAGGGCACAAACCCCAGGAATCTGACCTAATAGCATTGTACTATCATTGAAGCAAAGGATGAGAATTTCCTTGAAAAGGAATGAGTGATTCTTGTCCCTTTCACTACTCACCACTTTCCTCAGTTCTCAGCCTCTGCTGAAACTGTCTGGATTAACTTTTGCTCCAAACCCTTCACTTTCTCTGGCATTTTGTAGAAGTAGCTCCTGCTTGGATTGGCAAAGAACTGAGTGTCACCAATGTGCTGAACAAATGCCACGACTCAACAGTCACATCATGCCTCTTGCGCAGATGCCAAACTGTTTCACAAAACATGGCAAGAATTATTAATCTTGCTTGAGAGATAGAAAGCCCAAGGCACAGATCTAAGTGATTTGCCCACAGCTTTGTGCATACTGGTGGCACATTGGAAAATAGGCTGTAAGCACATCCTCAGTTCTAGTCTAGCATCCCCCTGCTTGGCAGTATTAACATCTAAATCATCACAGTCAGTTCCCCTGGGTGCTTTCACACATGCCAGTGTGGAAGGCTCAGGATTAATCCCCAGGATGCTGGTCCTCCTGAGGCACGCACGACTGCCTGTCGTGTCCTGTCCGAACTTCCTTTGAAGGAAGGGAAGCAACCATTGCACGTGACCTCATCCATTCCTGCCAGCTTGCACAAATGAGTGATTGCAGTTGGGTACATTGGAGGTGGTATCAAAGCATGTCAATCTGTAACAGAAGCCACTAAAATATGTGCTCTAATCAGCACTGCTACCTAACCTCTGTCCTGCATGAGCAGATTAAATTGTTTTAAAATGTTTGAACACAGTGCTCATTGTGATCAATGTCATTCTGTTGATCAGATCAGAGGCAGTGAAGAATAAAACCACATTTACTCAACAACAAATATTGGCAGTGCTTCTGAAACAGGCCAAGGGCTTATTGAAAAGAATATTGATTGAGCCAAGAAAACATCAAGCAGTTATAAAAGTTTAATCGTATTCTCATTCAAGCCTGCCTTCATCGCCAGGAATTAAAATTCCCCCATCTCCTGAGGACGGAAGATACATTTCCATAATGTTCTGTAAACTTCCAATGCTTTGCATCTGTACCAAATGGTGGAATTATTCATTGCAAATTATTTAGCTGAGATACATGGCGCTTTCTGCAGTGAGTGTACAAATTATGCAAACAGGCTGTGAATTTTTGAATGTTTCTCATTTGCAATTGTTTAACAAAGGGCTGGGGAAACAAGAGTTAGCCTTGAAGGTATTTTTGAGTGGTCAAAATAAATATTTGGTCTTCATGATTCAACAACATATGCCTGGTCCCTCGAATCAGATGAAATTAGAGCAATTCCTCAGCTGGAGAAGATTAGTTTCATTAAAAGGACGTGTCTATGTCTTTATTACAAAACTGCTGATAAACATTTGCCATTGCTTGAGAGAGCTACTGTATGCAGAAAGGGCATGTTCAGAATGGCATATTTTGGCACAAGTGCTGTGGCAGTGTCTTATAAAAGTTGTATGTGGTCTAAGATAGTATTTACTAGGAGAAAACAAGAAATAGTTTTTCTGGGCTGCAGTTTTGAAGACTCACACCTGTCTAAGCTAAGCTCACTGCTATGGAGAACAAAAAGAAAATAGAGCTATGCCTGAGCTAATATTTCTCTTACTCTTTCAATCCTCTGCCTCTCTTACCTCCGTGGCAATCTTTATGGAAATCAAGTGTTGCTGGGTTTGTCCTGCACAGGGAGATGTGAGCATAGCTGGGGTAGCAGTGTCTCAGTTGGCTTTGGCTTCCAAATTACTGGGACTGCAGCACTAGCAAGGGTGGTAGAGTTCTACAGGGCATGGATGCTCCCTATACCCATGTGGGAGTCCTCAAACATGCTGCTGTATTCTCAAGGATTTTTGTATCCTTCTCCAAGGATTTTTGGCTCAATTAGATATATGTGTCATGTACACCCATGTGTTGTAAAACTGACTGATACCCTATCCAGAATAAAGTGTGCTGGGCATCCTTTCCCCATTGCAAAGCTTAAAAGAATTCATGGCTAAAAGGTCAGTGGGCACCACAGATATGTTTTGATTGTCTCACACCCTGACTCCTGATGACTGTGGACTGCAAAATGAGGAGTTAAACCTATCTGGACTCGTAGGCTTCAATTTTCTTTGGCTGGCCTGTCACTTCTGAGGTGCAAAAGACAGTTGCATTGGTCATGGAGTTCTGAATTTCTGCCCTTCCTCTTTCTTACACTCAACCCTGCTTTCTTCTGTGATATCTCTTCAAGGAAGCAGAAGGAAATTTCATATATGAAGAATACTTTAAAATTAAGATAAGGTCTTTGTGAAGGTGACTGAAGGGTTGGGGTACAGAAAAAAAATAAAATCAAAAGGGATATATAAAGACCTGGCAGCTGGTGCTAGGGCAGAAAATAAAAACCTGTGATGCATTGGTAGGGGTAGCTTGGGTGCAGATGGATACAAATAGGAGTAAGGCCAAGAGGAACAGGGAAAGCCTTGAAAAATTTCTTGAACCATCAACAGATACACACAGTGTGGATGCTTGGAGGCCCTTTTCCCAAGGCAAGGAGAAACTACTTGAAACCAAAAAAACAACCAACCAAAACAAAACCAGCAAGAAGATATAAACTAGTTCTTCTTATGATTTATCTGGGAAGGAAACAGTCAAAGTGGCCAGTCCAGAGCACCATGTTGTGCAGAGCTCTCATGTCCTGAGGCACCTTGCCTAGATGGACTTATCCAATCTTGCATCTTAATACTCAAGGATTCATAGTAGAGTACCCCTAGCTCTAGCCAGTATGATGCTTCCTGATGGCACCTATGCTTAGAAATGCCCCATTTGAGGACAAGTTCCCAGCCTACACTGTTATACCCCAGTCCTTCACACATCATCCAGCAGCTCCTTATTGTGGGACTCTGAGCTCTGTGTGTGTTCATTGTGCTGCTTTGATGAGGTGAGTATTATGCTCCCCATCACTTAGTCCAACATTTTGAGCATCACACATCACCATACTCATTTAAAGATTCAGCTTGCTTTTTGGCACAATTCAATCAAATAATTTAGAAATAAAAAGAAAGCACTGCTTTGCACTTTTTTTCTGCCTTACTCTTATGGTGCATGAGGTTAAGATTTATTTGCTTAGACATTTCTGTGCGATTAGAGAAGATCTGGTAAAGCGGACACAGACCTATACTGTGAGGTGGGGGTAAGACTGTTTCAACAAGAAGATGGGTGCTGGAAGGGGGCAAAGAAGCTGCTAGTCAAAGGGTTGTACCTTTTGCTTATGTGTTTTAAAGGTGATACCATACATGGATTAGCAGCGTGTGGGGAAACAACAGATGATGAAGATTCATTTACAGATATAGACTAGGATTACTTTTAGAGGGGAAATTGGAGCTGGATTTATATAGCTCACTGTGTCCAGTCCCCACATTACTACAGAGGTTGTAGTGAAATTGACTGAACAAAATCTCCTTTAAAAAAAATTGGTGATTATTCAGGCTGCTCTATTTCTGCACTCTTTTCAGTATCACGGAAACATGGAGACTGATCTGTAGCCAAATACTAAACTCCACAAAAATTAACACCATCTGTGGCAATTTTTACTGCAAATTACTACAACATGTGAAATGCATCTCTCAGTCTGATAAGCAGAGCCTTGTCATGGGAATAATGTCACAAAGCCTCCTTGTCCCATGGCTCTCATTTCCAGATGTCTCTGTTTTAGATATATAGGGAAATATGCTCTATTATATCTCTTCTCAGTGCACCTTTAATGTCAATGCAAAGCAAAAATGAAAGAAATTAAAATAAGCAGCACGAGTAGCACATATGTAAGTAAACAGTTTTCTCCATTGCAGAGCTACCCAGAAAGTACTTTTAGATTCCAGAAACCCATTTTTATCTGTCCCCTTCTGCTTGTTCTCAGGGTCTGACTCCCTCTCCTTCAAGATTGCAGTAGTACTTTGAACAAGTAGAAGAAAGCAGAAAGGATTTGGAGGCAGGGGGGAAAGCCACCTCAGCCACAAGCAGACCAAACAGTGGGAACAGGAGAAAAGACATGGACTAACAACCCATCATAGCCCATTCATATCAGTGCTCCATCCAGCTCTGGGGTCCCCAGCACAGGAAGGAAATCTGCCTGTTGGAGCAAGTCCAGAGTAGGGCCACCAAGGTGATCAGAGGGATGGAGCACCCCTTCTATGAGAAAAGAATGAGAGAACTGGGTTTGTTCAGCCTGGAGAAGAGAAGGCTTTGGGGTGGACTTAACTGAGGCCTTCCAGTACCTCAAGGGATCCCACAAGAAAGACGGAGAGAGACTTTGTACAAGGGCGTGTAGTGACAGAACAAGGGGAAATGGCTTTAAACTGAAACATATAGATGAGATATTAGGAAGAAATTTTTTACCATGAGGGTGGTGAGACCAGAGAAGCTGTGGCTGCCCCATCCCTGGAAGTATTCAAGGCCAGGTTGGATGGGGTTTTGAGCAACCTAGTCTAGTGGAATCTGTCTCTGCCCATGGCAGGGGGACTGCAACTAGATGATCTTTAAGGTTCCTTCCAATCCAAGCCATTCCATGATTGTATGATTCCATGATTTGTTGAATAATTTCTGCCTAACTTTTGTATCTACTGTCCATGTTTGGCTTGTCTTCATAGATGTGGCAGCATTTGGCACTTCTGGAGAGGAGGCAGTGAAGGCGACAGCAGAACACATCCTGTATCAGAATGCGCACGAATGTGCTTTCTACGACAATCAAAGCCATGAGAAAATAATAAGTTAAGATTTATGATTTTGTTCTCCAGAGGCATTTACTAACCCTGGCAGGCAGAAAACATCTTTTTGGGAGCTTCCCTTTTTGGGGAGCAGTACGACATCTTTATTTTGTTTGATTTTTTATATCAGCTTCTTTAGATGGTAGATCTCATATGCTGACCTTTCACTACAAGAATTTCCTCTTCCCAGTGATGATCTAAGGAAAATCAGCTCCTAATTTGGGTGCTTGGGAATCTCACCATCTTAGATACTTAAAAAAATTGACTGATAATTAAAAAGGTTGTATTTTTTGTGGGGGTTTTTTCATTACTTAGAAGATAGTTAAAATATTATATTCTTTCCTAGAAGCTGATTGCTAACTGACACTGCCATTAGAGGCTGAGCTGGTGAACAGGATATAAAAGAGAAGATTGACCTAATTAAAAAATAAATGAGGACAAGGGAATTAAGATTCTCTTTTGATATAAGCACCCTTAGTTTAATAAAGGAACAATGAAAGAACAATAAAACCAGGTTTAATTGCAAATGTTTAACTTTTTCCTCTGTTAGCAGCTTTTGAAGAGTTAGGTGTGTTTTAAATCTGAGGGGATTTGAAATCCTCCAGGATAGAAGCAGTTTGTCAAATATTTGTAATTTAAATAAAAAGGAAAAGAGCAAGCTCTTCCAATACTGTCCAGAAGCATTAAAGCTATGTGCTGGAGGTATGCTGCCTGTGTAAAAAAAAACCCACATAATTTTTATTGCATTGGGAACAGGGATGGAAAGAACATGTCAACGAATGGTAAGAATAAAAAGCTGTGCCTGAAGCCTGATGGGAGTTTAGTTTCTTTTGATATACTCAAAACTGTGTCAACCCTTCCATGAATATTTCATTGGTTTTTAAAAGGGAAATGATCATGATTCTAATACATCACTTTTTTAAAAAAAAGTGTTTTCAAAATACTGATTTCATTCCTTCCCTACACCCTTCTGCAATAGCCCACAGAAATACTGTGCTACAGAAAAGCTTAATAAGAGTCTGAATAAATAAAAAAATTGATATATTCTTTAGATGTCAGTGTGAAGAAATTCTGTTCTGGGTTGCAATCAATGGGATCATTGACTTCTATGGGACCACAAATGGATTGTAAGTTCATATTCATTTATCATTCTGAGTGTACTTTGAGTTTTCCAGGAAAGGTGAAATCTAAAAAAAATGTAATTGCTATGTGTATTCAAAAAGCCAGAAGACTAGATAGCTCATGGGACAGGAGAAAAAAATACTAACCATTTTCTCTTTATATCAGTTGCTCAGAGTCTATTGAGAATTGCCATTCAGAGAACATTTAGTGACTTGTGAGGAAGAATTTACTATGTTTCCTAAATAAACAGGTTTCCACAGCATGGAAAATTCTGCATGCCAACGCACCCGTTTCTACTTGCTAACTTGTGTGGCTTATGAAATAAGAGAGAAACAATGAAAGGTACTTTTGTTTTTCTGGATGGTTGAACATTCTCAGCGAATAAACAAAAGATATCTTGAGTGGTTAGTTCCCTTGATATTTGAGAAATCAGGTGCAATACCACCAGTGCCTCTCCTCAGGTAGAAGAAACTGCTGGGCAGATTATCACTATTTCAGGTTCTTTATTTGTAACATTGTAAATCCGATTCTTTCTGAATGATAGACAATTTCAGAAGACAATTTTGGTTTGTACCTTTGCACAGGAGACGATAAGTGTGTCTGACCTCTTTGCGTTCTACCTTCAACAATGCATTGTTGGAAAAGTTTTACAATTCCATTAGGGCATCAAGGAAGGCCAAATCTCAGACAGACTCTCAGATTATATACTATATACTTTCCGCATAAGGTTTTGTTGTGCACTGGTAGAAGCAAATGAGTTGTCAAGTACTGTATGAGGTACAGAATAGTCACAACATGAACATTCCTCTCCATAGCCTTAGTCTCTTCTCCTTTTACCCGTTTTATTCTGATGTTTAGACTTTGACTTTTAGACCTCCCTTAGGGAGAGAGATTGTCACACCATGATACCCTTTCATGAGGCCTGATCTTTACTAACTACTCTCCCTTTTTAAGTTTTCTCCCCCTGCTTCTTCTTTCCTGTGGTCTTTTTGTGTGTTCTGTGTCTCTGTCCAGTCCTCCCTCCCAGCCTCTCCAGTATTTTGCATGAGACGTGAGTTAATCTGTGGTTTTTGTAAACAGTGCAGCTTTAAATGAGACAAAAAAATTCAGGCCTCACTTTCAAACTGAAGCCAATAGCATTTGATGGTTTAGCAACTCAGAAGCTAGTGTTCATTGCAGTGTTGTTTGTAAGTACAGTAAAAACTGCCTAGGAAGCTGTCTTAAATTTTCTTACAAGTTGTGGACTCCCCATCCCTGGAGGTGTTCAAGACCAGGCTAGATAAGCCTGTGAGTAACTTGGTCTAGTGGAAAGTTCCCAGCCCATGGCAAGGCGTTTGGAACTAGGTGGTCTTTAAGGTCCCTTTCAACCCAAACACTTCTGTGATTCTACTGCAGAGGAGGTGGAAATAAAAATCAGGAATGATACAGGAACATTTTTAGAATTACGGTCTAAGTTACCTTTGATGGCTGAATCTTCTCTCACATGGCTGCTGTAAGGCAAAAATCAATGCAGGCCTAAGCAGAAGATGCCACTTTTCAAGTTGATCCATGTAATCCAACACGATACATACAGTTCCACTGAAGTTCAGCTCCTGGCCCTGCACAGGACAGCCCCAAGAATCACACCATGGGCCTGAGAGCATTGTCCAAAGGCTTCTTGAATTCTGTCAGGCTTGGGGCTGGGACCACTTCCCTGGGGAGCCTGTTCCTGTGCCCAACCACGCTCTGGATGAAAAAACTTTTCCTAATATCCAACCTGAATCTCCTCTGACACAGCTTCATGTCATTTCCTCAGGTCCTATTCCTGGTCACCAGATTGGTTCCTGCCTCTCTGCTTCCCCTCCTGGGGAAGTTGCAACTGCAGTGAAGTCTCCGCCCAGTCTCCTCTCCTCCAGGCTGAACAGTCCAAATGATCTCAACTGCTCCTCATACGGCTTCCCCTCAAGACCCTTCACTATCTTCATTGCCCTACTTTGGACGCTCTCTAATAGCTTTATACATTTCTTATATTGTGGTGACCAGAACTGCACACAATACATTTCCTAATTTTTTGATTATTCTACTGTATTTAGCAGCAGTTTTCAAAATGGCATTTAAAAATCTCTCCCCAATACCTTCAGCAAGTTCTATAATCATGCAAGACTTCTAGAAATCTCTCTGTGTGAAAAATTTTATCAAGTAAGTGGACATAGGTCCTTGCATGCAGGGAACTTTTGGGTGTTTAGCCGAGTTTTTAGCTTTTGTGGTCTGTATGGTACAGCTAATCTTACATAAGAGCAAAAATTAAATGCAACTATGAGATCTCTTCCACATCACAGCAAGCTATCATCCCATTTTGTGACTATAGCATAAGGTTTAATCCTGCCTGTTAATGTTTCATATCTCCTAGAAAAGGCAGTTTGCTTGTAGCTTTGAATTCCCATATTCTCAGGAAAAAAAAAAGTACCTGTTTATTTTCTTAGCATATTGCGCTACTAGAAAAGAAGATAATTTTAGGACAATCATGAATTGTTTGAAAAAGGGGACTGTAAGCTAATTACCACTAGCTGTTTGGATGCAATAAAATGTAAAGTCATAAGGATTTCTTAACATTAAAAAGCTTATATTAGAAAAGAAATTATAAATTACCTTGTGGATTGGCAAAGCTCACCCAGCTACAGAGTGAATTTAAAACCTGTAATTCTTTCCAAGGTGAATATGGTGACAAAATTATTAGCTATTCTCGGTGCACATCCATCTTAATTAAAGCCTACCCCCCTGTGATGATGATGCAGGCAGTCCAGCTTCTCCAGACACTCACAGCTGGTGTCTGCATCAATCTTGCTGACAAAGACACTTCTTGAGAGCACCTGCTATAATGTCTTTTCTCTCCCGTGTGGGGTTTCTGAGCAAAATCGCTCCTGTGGGCTCCAGGATCAGCAGCTCAGCACTGCCCTAAACCACATAAGTGTTTGCTAAAGGGTGTACATACTGTGATCTAACATTGGGCTTCTTTTTTTCTTTTTATGCTCTCTATTAAACTAGCAATAGGCATTCTGATAGTCAGGTCAATTTACAACATAACCTCGTGACTACAAATCAGGTCCAGAAAGATGTTGCAGCTTCACACTTGACAGGTTTTCCATGTGCCACCTGATTCCACTGATACACTTGATGAGCAGCTGACAGGTTTATAAAAATAGGACAATAGAAATTGTGGCCATGATGAATTTATCTCACACAGCTGTTTATCAAATTGTGCTTAAGTAGTGAAAGGAAACGTATGTTAATAAACTTAAAAGAAAATTGGTTAGATAGTCTCTTTTGCATAGTCCCAAACATGCAGAGTTACTGTAGACAAATAATTTTTGAAATTATGTGCCACAGTGTTTACATTAAACTGCAAAGATATTGCTTCTTAATTACACAGGTTTTTGCTAAATGATTTTTAGATTAAAGTGTAGAAGATGAGCATGTCAACTACACCTTTAAAATTTAATTTAACAAAATACGGCAAAGAATTTCCTTATATTCATCATTTTTTAATGCAACACAACAGTCTCTTTGAATTGGTAATTCACTTCGTATAATTACAGTTACACAGAAAAATTAGGCAAATTTAAATGAAAATAGTCTTTTTAAAATCCCTTATAAAAAAAAGTCAGTGTACATAGACAATAGTCATTTTTCAAAGTCCATCACTTTATTAGTTTAAAACCAAAAGTCCAAAACACAGCTGCTCAAGCTGCTTAGATTGGACCATTTTATTTTATATATTGTAAAGGCAATTCTGAAGGACACCACCCTCATCAGCTTTAAATACAAAAGCATTAGATTGAGAGAAGTGGCTTTATGAGGTCTGGTATCTGAGAAAACTGATACTGACAGTGACGTATTAATGTGTCAATGATGAATAAATACAAGAACTTAAAATTCAAACCACCAGCAATCTCATACATCATTCTCTCTCTCTCTCTCACTCTTTTTATTTTTAAGGATGTAAAAGATTCAAATATCAGAACTATAATGTCAGGACTGTTTATAATGTCAAGTGATGCATGTTGCATGCTCCTACTATATTCCATTGATCAGCCAGAACTTGGGATAATAATAGTAGATGATGGAGTACATTTCATGTGCAGTAGACATGGATTTGAAGTGAATCTGGAAGAAAAACATTTTCATATCGAAGTTTTAAAAATTGTTTTGTTCAGCCTGCACCAATCCCTGCATAAATTATTTTGTATAAAACTGATGCTTCTAAAATAACTAGTATTAGTGTGATGCCTACAGGGCACTGTCAGCCAAGGAGAACTTAGTCTTATAATATAGTAATTTGATAAAACTTGTTACAGACTTGAGAATCAATCCCAATAGAACAAGAAAGAACTATAATTTTCCCTTTGCAGATATTTCATGCCATTCCATTTCAGCTCATAGAATTAATCTTATAATTTATAAAGTAAAGTTGTGTTGTTTTGAGCCTGGTTTCCTAAAAAAAATGAGGAATATGTGATCATACCATCTGCAAATGCCTTCCCTTCACTCCTGACAGCTACCACCTTTAGAGACAATTGCAACCCAGTTTGAAAGGAGATAGAATTCTCAAAGAGACTCAATTGCTAAAAGCTTTCACCCAGGTATCTGGGCAGGTCAAAGATACCTAAATTAGTACTCCCTGTCAGGGAAAGTCTGTCTGTTTTGGAGAAGTCAGCAGTGTTATATCAGGGATGAGCCCAGTGAAAACAAATTGTTTTGTAAAGGAGGACATACAAGGCAAAGGACACAAACCTCTTGGAGTGCTTGCAAAATGATTTGGGTTTTAGCTATTCTTTGAGCTGCTAATTTTACTCTGGAAAGATAACAAAATTTAATTCCAGCACTTTTATAAAATGTTAATTTGAAAGAACAGTAGTTGAACCCTGAAAGAAACATCAAAATATCACATTATTTTAATTTACGGATGTAATAAAATCAAGAGTGGTAGAGGGCTTGTTAAGGATAATACATATCTTGGGAATATTAAGCTGACTGAGGTGTTTCCCAGAAAATGTAATCCAATTTTGAGTACTGATTAGAGAAAATGTTAGGTTAATGCAAAGCAGGCATTACTCTTAATTGATCTGGATAGAACCCAGTCTATCTACCTAGAAGTTTGTGTCCACCCTTTAGATAGTAGGGTTAAAAAAAACAGAATTAAAAGAAGAAATGTATTAACTCTGTGTCATCTAGAAAGGTTGCAATTTGTGTTATTTTCATTATTTTATTGATTAATCTGAACAGAAGAGAATTGGATAGAGGTAATTTTCTTCATAGTAGTTGCTATGAGGCTGTGTTTTGAATTTGTGACCAAAACAACATTAATAATACAAAGATGTTTTCATTACTGCTGAGAAGTGCTTGCATAGCATAAAGTCTTTTTCTGCCTCTCACCCCACCAGTGAGAAGGCTTGGGGTGCACAAGAAGCTGGGAGGGGACACAGCTGGGACAGCTGACCCCAACTGGCCACAGGGATATCCCACACCATATGATCTCATGCTCAGCATATACAGCTGGGGAAGAAGAAGGAAGGGAGGGAATGTTCAGAGTGATGACATTTGTCTTCCCAAGTCACTATTATGCGTGATGGATCCATGCTTTCCTGGAGCTGGCTGAACACCTGCCTGCCCATGGGGAGAGGTGAATTAGTTCCTTGTTCTGCTTTGCTTGAGTGCACAGCTTTTTCTTCACCTTTTAAATTGTCTTTATCTCAGCCCACAAGTTTTTGCACTTTCATTCTTCCCCATCTCACTGGGGAGCAGTGAGCCAGCAGCTGGGTGCTTAGTTGCTGGCTGTGGTTTAACCCCAAGATACTCATAGAGACCAAGTAAGTTACTTTTACTGCATCAAGTACCTTTTCTATTATAGGCAGGCAAAGTTTTTTTTTTCCTGTGGCTGCCACAGTCATGAGCAAGGAAAAGAATAAAGAAAAGAAAAGGAGATATACGAAGAGTGAAAATTGTTACTCCTGGAGCAGCCTGCTCGCTATTGCCTGGGCAGGATTTAACAACATCAAGCTCCCTGAATATATCAAATATCTTCCTTGAAATGATGACACAAAGGCCACATCTGTCACTGGATCCTTCAGACGCTGTTCCTCCTGCCGTTCTGTATGACTTTGAGTACGTTGGAAAGGTCAAAACTTTTCGAAATCAATTCCATTAGGTCCTCATCTTTTTCCACACCATTGATAAACTCTTCCAAAGTCAGTTCCCCTAAAAGAAAGTAAAATACTCCTTAGGAACTGAGAAACCCAGCAATCACTCTCCATCCAACACAAGGCCAGACTGAATCCCTGAGGAAGGTTTCTGTTCTCTGCTGATAGGCAAATGCAGGTAGAGTATTTGATAATGTTTTCCTACTTTGCACCAGTCAGATCCTAGAACTCAGACTCACTTTTTTTCTGTTAAAACAGATCAAACACTTTCACTGAAGTCTGAGACAATTGTACACGCTCATAAATGTATGTAAAAGGGCACTAATGAAGCCCGTATCAAGGCTGAATTTAGATTTATGGTCCAATTCTCAGTGAGCTAACTGGAATTTATCTTATAGCTGGTTTTAACAGAGATTAGGATGTGATTTGCTGAGGATTACTAGGCATAGTACCTGTGTTGAATACTAGGATTATTTAGAGCCATGATCGGATGTACTAAAAAAAACCTGGCTAAGTGGTTTGATTAGATAAATTCTTCCAAGGAAATGAAATGGCCCTTTTGAGTGTGATTTTTTGGGTTCATGTCAAAATCAGCTAATAACTTAGAAGGTGCAAAACAACTTTAAAATCTATTCAGCTGAAAGGCAGGAATACTGTTTTACTTTGAGAGGGAAAAACAAAGCATGGTTTAATAAGAAAAGCTTGATTCTTTCTTCTGAGAATGAGTTTCTTGTGAAATTCACAACAATGAATGATTTCTCACTAAAATAAGAAATGACAAAAGGCCAGCAAAGGTAAATAGCTGGAGGAGTTAGGGCCCCAGGGTGCAGGGGAGCAGGAATTCAAGTTGTGTACTCGTCTGGTGAATGCTTAGATAGCTGACTTTTGGCTCTTTCCAGGTTTAAGTACTACCTGTAGGGATTTTTTTTTGGTGGTTTTGTTTTTGTCCATGACAGCCTTTGAAACTTCATTTCATGTGAAAAAGGAAAACGACTGGCATTTGAAAAATGTGAAAACCACTTTCTACCCATAGTCAGTGAAGGCTGCTTTCTGTTTAGTCACAGTGTCCTTGTTACACTGGTGACAGGCTCATATAAAGAGGAAAGACATAACTTGAAGAAGTCCTGGCTCTTAGGCTTCAGCAAAAGTCCAGGGGCTGGCATGCAGTGCGCTGAGATTGTTTGTGCTTCTTCTTTCAATAGCAGTCCCCTTGTATAATCATCCCAGAAGCAGAGACAGAACAAGCCATCTCTGTATGCTTGTATACATCCCCTGCTTTGCCACTCATCCTCTCACTTCCTCTGAACTCTCGTATCCCAGGCATTCCTTTCTACTCCCCTTCCTTCTGTATTGCCTTTAACCGAGGTCTTTGGGTGGATAGAGTTCCCGGACTCATCATGTTGACATGTAGCACCATTTTTCTGCTTATTCAGGTCAACTGGTTGAATTCCTTCCTTCTGATCCCAGGCTGCGTATTTCCAAGGACCAACAGCAGTGCACAAGGGAACAAACCACACTGCAGTTCCCAGTGAGATGTGGCTACACTGGCAGGCCCAGACTTTCTGCTGCCATGAGGGACCTCAGATTTCTTTGAGCTAATGAAAATAAGTTGCAAAACCAACATGAGATCTGTTTAAACAATTGTTCTTTACAACCATGGGATTATTTATTGTTATTTCATGTAAGGAAGGACGTTGCAATTTATTTGTCTGCACGTTTCTGTAATAAGAAGCTGCAAGGAGGTAGCACAGTTGAAGCTAAACGTTGTAAAACCTGGCCTGTTCCTTCAGGTGGAGCTAGTCCTATTGCTTTGCACCAATTAAAAAACTAACAAACTATGGAAAACAGTTTGAAAGGCAACTAGCATGATGGTAATTCTAATTAATCATGTTCTGGTTTTTCCTTGCTAAAATGTATGACACCAAAGTTATTTTTCCAGCTGATGGTTTAGCTCAGATACAATTGTTACTTGCAGTAAACATTGGGTCAAACTGGGGAATAATCACAGAATTTGGAGTTAGATGCTAGATCATGACTGTGTTATTTGGAATCTTTTCGTAATTTGTCTTCACCCAAAGAATTGGCCAAGGAGATGGGACAAAAAAAGCCCTCTACTAGTGCATCCTCCCCATGTGCCACAGGATCACTTTTATACTCTTATTATATATTTCAAACAGCTTTTTTAAAAAGTAACATTAATATACCAAATATGACCATAAAAACATCCCCCCCAAAATGCTCCAAATTCCTGTCTGTGACTCGACTTTGTTCTGTAATGCTTCCCTAATATGCCTAATTTGTCAGTGATTGCAGCAATTGATGTAAAATGTAATTATCAGTGGAAGGAGGATCTTCTAGAAGTTTGAGGGGACATATTCACATGTGAGAAGTTTTCTGTTAGAAACAACTCTGAAGCAGTGAACTGAAGTCTTAATTTACCAGTGCAAGTCTAATTGGCTTAATCTAGCTATCTTAAGGAAAAAACAGTAGCATGTGTCTTAACATGTGTTAACAGTCAGCCTTCATTGGACATCCAATATGCTGTCCAATCGTTAGAACACGACAGAGCATGTGCATCCATGCATCTTATTTGGTTTTTTAAATGATTTTAGATAGGATAAGCCAACACAAATATACTAAAAAAACTCTCAATCACACTTTCATTTTGCTGTGCAACCAGAGAACTGGCATTTTTGATGAACAGCGCAAGACCTCTGTGCTTTAGCACCTACTGCATGTAATTCCTATGCCATTGATTTATGCACTGTAAAGCTGAAATAATATGAGTAAAGAAGAGTTAATCTAAAACAGTCAGTTCTTCAGCAGTGTGTTCAACTCCCCCTCTTGCAGAGGAAAGTCCTTGCCAATGCCAAGAAAACCTAGATTCTTACCATCATTGTTCACATCTATCTTCTGAAATACCATGTTTGTGAACTCTTCAGCAGTCATATTGGTGTAGCCATTTATAGCCTGGATAGCCTGAGGGCAGAAACACAGAAAATTCTTTCAGAGTTTTTTCCATCAAGTTGCAAAAACAATAAACTGGCAGCACCAGTAATAGCAATGCAACTCTTTAGTTCGCAGACCCTTTCAAAAATCACTAAATAAATAGCTATTTCGAGTAAATCTTCAGTAATGAGCATTGGAAATTTAATTAACATAACATAGCCTGAAGATTGCAGACTGATTTGCATACCTCTGAAAGTCTGGAGAACCATGTGGCACCTCTGCTCTGTAATACATTTTAGATTCCACACCAGCATTTTTAACTGGCCCAAGAGAGTTCTGTGTCTTCAGAGAGTGCCCTATGGTCTCTGTGATTTAAATACAGTACTGTTTTTCACAGCTGAAAGCACATGCAGAGAAAGCCTAAGTCATTTTTCTATTAAGACATGTTTAACTTAGTAATCACAAACACAGTCAGACCAGCAGTCCTGGAAGTTGGCAGAATGTACTTGACCTCCAGAGAAGTTAAGAAAACCAAAAGTATCCCCTCTACTTTTTTTTTTTTTCCCCATAGGAAAATGACTCAATATTTGGAGTAAAGGTATAAGTGAATGTTTTTGTAAAATTGTATCCAATTCACTGAGACAGTAATTTTTGCACTATGGTGATCGTTTGGGTTAATAAAATAGGAGCCTCCATGTCAACATCCAGTGGTTCCAGATGCAACAAGGATGTGTTTACAGAGTTAGATTCAAACTCAATATCCCAACTAGTAATTGACTGGGAAAATATGTGCATATATAAACATGCATATGTGTTCTATAACAGGCATAGAATTTGTTTTTCTACACTTAAATTATCTTGAGGTCAACTGTGTAAGAAAATTTACCATATGTGCCAGTTGTTTCTTTTGGTATTTCTAATATTATATTAGAACTCATTTTATTTAAATAAAATGTAAGTTAAACCTATTCAGCACTGATGTGGAATTCTTGGCCATCATTGTCTTTATTTTACTTTACAGCTTTTTAAGATCAGTAACCTTAATATATCAAATAAGACCATAAAAATGCCAACTCCCAAAGTGCCCAAAATTCCTGTCCATTTCAGGCGGAAATGAGAATTTTACAAAAATGGGTACATAAACTTGTTTGTATTACTAATTCATATTTTAGATACTTTTGGTGTTTTTTATATCTGATCCTGCTGCAGCCTTCAGAAGAAAGTTGTACTTCTGCTACATTCAACTTTATGGTAGTGCTAAGAGTAAAGCAGTGGTCCTTGCCCTGAAGTGTCTGAGTCACTGTCTACCACAGACTGACCTTAAATAGTAAAATAAAATAACTGGGAATTGAAAGGGTGCATGGTTATCTGGAAGGAGTTTTGATATTTGATAATGATTTGTTGGTCCGAAGTTTGCATAGCTGTAGAGACAGATGAAGTTTTAGTAGGAGTTCTGTGATTATAATTTAATGTCTCAGACATGACATCGTTTTGGACAAGGCTTTTTTTAACTGATGCTTATTATAATTATTATAATAAAAAAGTACTTTCCTTGTTTATGCTATTACTTTGATCTGTAATAAGTCCTGTACATTTAGGGAGCAGTATTAAGTCATACATATTTGCAAGGAACCCTAACATACCTTTTAGATGAAAGTAGCTACTGAAGTGCAAAATATTATTTCACAAGAGCAAGAGAAAATTACAGAAATACTTTTAAAGAAAGAATTGCACAGCTTTTGTTTTGTTTGTTTGAAGTGGACCCATTTTCTGGAAAATTTTGATAATATTTTTATCCAAATGTCACTATGAGATTTATGGTAAAATTATATTTCCCTGATTTAGTTTTAAAATAGGGGTAATGGCATTTGTAGTAAACAAATCGAAAAGCCTTTCAAAAATTAGAATATTGCAATATTTTTATGACATCTATATTTTTCTCAGTTTGAGAAACCAGTTTTTCACAATGGACTGGCACATATACTTGTAGCCATCTGTTTTATTCATTATGCTGCTACAATTCTACCCTGCCTTATAATACAGTTTATCACAGTAATGTCTCTAGTGTATGTACAGTTTTTCACTTCCAGTAAAGTATTTTATCTGTAGAACTATGGCTTAAAATAAAATACTACTTAGATACTCTCGATAAGGAAGAAACTAATGACAGGCGTGTCACTAGGTACTGTAAATTCTGGTTTTACAGCTGTAAAACACTAGATAAAGTAAAAATAATCCATTTACAGGACATGAGTAACCACTGTTTCAGGGGCAATACACTACATCAAATGTTCTTGCTATTGGTCATAACTTGCTTACCGAGAATATGCTTACTAGTTCCTTTTTGTCAATACAGCCGTTTCCATCAGCATCGTATAGCTTGAAATACCATTTCAATTTTTGGTCAATTTTCCCTCGTATAACCAAATTTATTGCAGCTATGAACTCCAAGAAGTCTATAAATCCATCCTGAGAGAGAGAGAGAGAGAGAAGAAAAAAAACAACAAGCACCTATTAAACAATGCTGGTTTTCAGTTCATTCTGGCAATTACACAGAAACAGGTCATCAAATTCACTACAATACACAAGAAGCACCTTAAGATAGAAATGTCCTGTGGTATTAAAAATGGATGTGCTCAAGTGGAAGATCTGTAGGAAGAGTTGTTAGCAAAGACAGTTTTGTTCTCCCCTAAAAGCTGGGGGCAGTGTAGGCGAGGGGTAAATCTGTTCTGAGCAATTGTTATTGACAGGTTTTGAGGAGAAAAGAAACAGTTTTGTGGCAAACTGCCACATGGGAAAAAGGGGAGTCTGGGGTATCTGGTTTGGTACTGATGAAGTATTTACAGCAGAATCGTTCACATCCATACTGCAGAACTATGTCTGATTTCCAGCGCAACAGAGCTGTCCCAGGTGTTATTCATCTGAGAGATCATGTAATAATAATAACCTGGCATGAAGCCCATGTACTGTGGTTTATCCACATAAATATCAGGTCTCTCTGATGAATACATCTTGCATGGGATATAAAGCCTTCAGGTAATAAACTAGGGTCTAAATATTGAGAATTGGGGATATTCACAGGGAAAGAGCACTGCAGGTTGATTTAATTCTGACTCCTCCTGTCAGGGACAGGCCTCTCTAGTCAGGTTCTTCTGTCTCTGTAAAAATGTGGTTAGGAATGGAAGAAACAGTTGCTGAATTTGGATAGTACTTGCTCCAACTGTTTCCCAGGTGCATATAAAGGAATTAACAGCTGGTAAATTTAGTCCTATCATCTTTATGTTGGTCAGAATCCAATTGCCTGGAAAACCTTGGAAAGACGGTAATCAGTTTCAGAGGGCCTATGACTGAAAAGAGAAGGTTGGATGAGTGTCTAGTAGGTTTAGCATGTTGCTTATTTTTATTGTCATACATCAACACACATCTTGCCAGTCGAGGTTTTGCAATCAGCAAGCATTAATCAGTACTGTCCTGAAGGAAAAGAAGTCCTGTAAGGTTGCAGTGTGACTCATTGCCATCCTGAGCATCATAGACTCACTGAGGTTGGAAAAGACCCTTAAGATCATCAGGTCCAATGGTTAACTCAGCCCTTCCAAATCCACCACTAAACTGTGTCCCTAAGTTCCACATCTGACATGTCTTTTGAAGATCTCTAGGTGCTATCAGTATATTTTGGTGACAAGGAACGAAACACGTAAACATGCAAAAAATGTCAACAAGCAGGAATTTACAAGGGCTAAAAGATACTGAGATCGAGAGCTCTGCTGTCTACCTTCAGTTGAGAACAAACCAAAACAAACATAAACTCGTCCCCACCCATCCATCTGCCTAGTGACTGTGAGTTATCAAAGGCTAAATATATTTTTTAAATAGGGGTCCGTCCTCTTTTTTCTCTTCTTCATTCTCCTTTTAGATTCCTCAGAGTTGTGTCCACATGATGCTGATCTGGGTCAGAGCTCCTGGCAGCCTCTTGTAGTGCTTGTTTTGATTTCTATGCAAAGCTGTTGGCAGAGGGGCACCACAGAGATAAATCTAATGTATTCAAACACACTGGATTCAGTGTACATGCAGAAATGCTGTGTGCATAACTTGTGCAGGCTGACCATTGCTCTGATGACTCTCTGTAGGTTCTCCTGTGGTTGCTGATTTTACTCTAATTGCAATCACAGGAAACACAGCAAAGGCAAAGACACCATTCAACAACTGTTTGGGACTAAATGAAATTTGACAGTGACTAGACATAATTTCCAAACAAAATTAGGCCCAGTATTAAAAGCAGATGCTTTACCGAAAATGACATATCACGCACCACAAACTTTATGCTTCTTTTTGGCACACCGGCTTGAATTTAGATTTTGGCAATTTTTTTCAAGAAGGAACTCATAAAGTATTTTGCTGGAGGACAATATGTAATTTGCTGACTAAATTTCCATCATCTGATTTGATGTATCTATTAAGAATATGATTAGATGCATTTCACATTGCTGCCTTTTTTATTGCATTTCATACTGCTTATTGAAACTACAGATTAATTTTAGGATTGCCAAATGTCCAAGACCAGATTAATTTTGTTCTTTCTCCCTTACATTTTCACTTGGGTTTCTTGAAAATATTATTTTATTTGCTTTCTTTCCATATCTTGGTGTCACTGTTGTCATCCTCTCAAAACATCAGAAGTCTGGACAATGTAATAATCAGCTTAATGTGTTTGGGTATTTAATTCTGATCTGGTAAGATGGGACTGAAGGCCAAGGTCAAAAAACTCCCACCTTTGAAAAAGACTCAAGAGAAACAGTAGCTGCCAAGAAAGCCCCAGTCACATTCTGTAATTGTGCAAAGACCACTGGCAGCACGTTAACCAGCAGCCAGTCCACCAGGAATAGAAATACTGAGAAGGAAGACATGATTGTCTACATGATGCGGAAGCAGAAACATTGCATAAAAGCATCAACGAGAAATGTACTGTTTTTCCTTTCTACACTAAAAAACATACACTGTAGGTAGAAAAGAAAACATTTATGTGATGCAAAAGGACAGCAATCTTGTTGCACATATACAGAGTTTTCTCAGATAAACAGGAATACTGCACTTTTTATGGTAACATCTCAAAATAGTGCAGTAAGTAATGAAAAAAAATCATAACAGTAACCTATGAAGATCATCCTGTGGTTCTGTGGGTACAACAAATAATGCAATAAATGTGTTATGATGTTATTAAAAGAATACTGCTGTGCTGATTTACCTATCTGGTGTAATCATTCACCATACAAGTATCTAGGTAGGTCCTTATGAGTCTCTGGGCTCTGTAAAACATCACTCTGTGCAGCAAGCACTGTAAAGTATCTGTTGCTCGTTAAGAAGTCATTAATTCACAAGGAAAGGGTTACTGTAAAAATAATAAAATAAATAGTAAGAAAATAAAATTTAAAAACAATTCCAACAACATAATAAGCTGAACTGAATGAATTATATAAATTATGGTGAATTATATAAATAATTTACTTTTGATGCTTTACCCTGTTATTGTCTCAAGGGGCAAATTTGTAATATTTTTATTAAATGGAGTTAAACCTGCTTGTTCAGCAGCTTAGCATACAGGACAGATTTGGGTGATGGATACATTTATTCTGTGTGTGGGTTTCTTATCAGTGTCTGGATGGTGCTGGCCCTGCTTTCCTTGTTTGCAGCACATCCCACTGGGATCCCGTAGGCATCTGTAGGGATGGTGAAATCCTGCACCCTCCCCTGCCTGAAAGGGCAGAGGCAGATGGGGTCAGTTCACAGGGTGTCCCTCTGGGTACGGTGTAAAATAGAAGGACAGAGATCTCCCAGTGCAGTTCTGAGGAGTGGGGTGAAGAGACAAAAATAAAAATGTGTTCAAAACTCCTTTTATATGCCCCAAAGTCTTCTGGACTTTCTTCTACACATAGTAGGCTTAATAAAAAATAGGTCTCTTTTTATTCTTTTAAGATCTTGACTGGATGAACTAGAAGCTTAAGCAGGCATTAGAGTCAACCATGTGTCTGTGCCCTTTGATACCGTGCTTTTGTAACTTGTTTCACGTTCACTGATGAGTGATTTTTTTAAGCTGTTTGCAACAGTTTGATTCATACAATAAACACAAAGGGAGGCTCCAAAAATGACAGGAAAGTTTACTGATGATATGAAATTGGTCCTCAGGGCTTGGAGGGCACCACCGGCTCTGACTGCCCCTGCCTGGGGTCCAGGGCCTATTTCAGTTTTTCATTAGTTACCGGCTCTCCTGAGGAGAAAGGAATTTAATTTCATCTTTTTACGAGAGGTTTTTGCTTTGGAATGTCAGTCTACATGCTGTTGCTGAAGGCTGTTCACCATTATTGGGTGAGGACAGAGTTTTGTGTCCTCTGAGGGCAAAGCTGGACAGTGAGGGACCGTCATGTTACATGATGGCCATTAATACCCTAGCCCCAGAGCTGTAGAAGGGCATTACCCTGCCATTCCCAGAATAGCATTGCTAATCTTCACAGATCCTTAAAAAACTCTTATGACATCAAACTACAGAGATTAAAAATAATTGACTTGTCAGCTATGAATACAAAGCTGATATGAAATGGCACAGTTATCCAAGCTTGCACCAGAGTGATCTGGACTTGCTGTTTTGGCTGCCTAGCTCTTACCTGACTGATTTCCTGGCAGTGACAATGCTACGGGGATAGTCAACCATGTCCCACCACACACAGTGGCTACACATGTGGAAAGGGACAGTTTCTGTCCCTGCAAAACCATATGGTGAGTGAACTCATGGTCTTACTTGTAGGACTCTACCAAGAGTCCATACACAATAAGCAGTGTCTTGCTTCTAAAATTTTCTCCTGAAAAATCTCTAAACTCAACCTGAGACCAGGAAAATAGCTCAAATGGTTTATAGGGATTAATAAGTGTGCAAATATAGATGGTCCAGGTATTTCAAACCTAGGGCTTAGGTCATTAAGCTACCTTCCTTTCCTACCCCCTGTCTTTCAGAATACTACTTAAACCTCTTAAGGCAGAGGGAGGAGACATAGATCAAACAGCTCAGAATAACTGTGAAATTTATAGCTAATCCTCTGTGCTTCTCTCTTTCTCTCTGTACCTAATTTCAAATATAACACTGCTTTCTCTGCCCTCAAAATCTAGAGGATTCATTTCACTCCACTTCATCTTCCCCCATTTCATAGAACCATTTCGGTTGAGAAAGGCCTCCCAGATCATTGAGTCCAACCATCCTTGCTTTGTTTTTCCTTCTTAATACTTTCAGCTATTCCTCAAAGTTTGCATACACATTATTGAAGAAATATGGAGCTACTTGTAACTCTGTTACTTTGACACATCCCTAAGGTCTGATACTGGAGTCTGGGGCTTGGAAAGAGCTCCAGATACCCTATAGGCTATGGTCAGAATCACCACTTTAGTGAGTAAACAAAACTGGCATTTGTCACGGGGCAGGAGAGACTTCAGCAAGCAAAGACTATTAGATAAGGATGAAGAACAAAGCAGGGAATTGCGAGCTGCAGACTTGTTAAGCGGTTTTGTAATCATTGCACACCAACAGTTATGTAAAGAGACGAGGCTGTATTGACTAGACTGTTACAAAAGGTTCTGCTTTGTCCAGATGAAGAGGACCTGCAAGGTCTGGCAACCTGGAAATTACCTGGACCTTTGCGTTGGAGGAGTTGGAAATGCAGAGCCAGCTATGTGCTCTTGCTTGTACACTTCCCTGGCAAAACCTCGTGAAATCCTAAATGTTAAGATGACAAACAGTTTTATTTCTTTAAAAGTAACAACGACCCCCCAACTCCCTGCCATCATGCACAATTTTCTTTCAAGATTACTGGAAAAGCAGGGAGACAGGGAAGTCACCAAGACATTGGGCTGTGCCCTTTGCTCAGCCTGCATCATGGCACAGTAGTGCCCAGGAAGGCTGTACTGGAAAGACCTAGCACTCTCCCATCCTCCCCTGGATGGTGGGGTTCAGCTTTCTAATTTTGAGCCTCTGCCTGTGCTTTTAGCAGCATCTTTCCCAACCTAAAACAAAGCAGTAGGCTAAAGAGAAAAAAAAACCTCAAAAAATATAACCATAGTAACACATTATCCAGCAAATTTTTTGCCGATAATCCAAGCAAATTTTTCATGTTTGACAAACCCAAAAATGCAACAGGACAAGCCTCCAGGAAAAGTACATCAAACATATACATATCTTCTAGCAGCAAAGATGCTCTATTTGGCAGATTTTGTCAGGTGCATTTATATAATTCTCTTAGAATCTCAAGGGATATATGCAAGAAGACTCCTAAAAGTTACACACATATACTTCTATTGCCTAAGCTACTTGGTATTATTAGATAAAGGACCTCATTGAAATAAAAAGTTAGTAAAAACACATAATTCAATTTCTGCTGCATTTTTTCTGCAAGAAGTATTTTAAAGTGTTGCTCACCAGCAACATTGTCCTCAACAAAGGTGTGAGTCATGTTTGCATATTTTTGATGTTTCAAATAAACACTTAAATGATAAAGGGGAAAAAGAAGAAAATGTAAACCTCTTACTGCTTTATTCTTAATTAATAAGGAAATAAATAGAAAAAAATAGTTGTGCTTTTAAAAAATGCTTAAAATGTCTTTAAATAAAGAAGCAGATTCCTGAATTTTTCATATTAAAATTACTTTCCCCTTTATATACATCATAATTTAACATGTAATATTTAAAAGTAATTATGATTAATTGTACAAAGTTAATCTTCATTGCCTATTCACAAAATTACAGTGACAAAATTAGTGTTAGCTGGTAATGGTAGTAATATGCTCCAAATGCTTTTTAAGCTCAGTGAAAGCTGCAGAGTACAAGCTAATTTGTTTACACTTAAATTAATTTTTCAAAGAAACGTGTTAGAAAAGTGTACTTGCTTCAGTTTGATGAACAATTTTTGTCCCTGAGTAACTGTGGAGGAAACACCTCTAAACCCATTCTTTTGTTTTAAAAACACTCAGGGAGTATAGGAACTGATGTAGCACAGCTCGATAGGAGATTGTGTAGACAATGAAGTTTACTTTTAAATAAAATTGAATTTAATCATTCTTTGACATTCCTCCCTTTCTACACTGGCTAACATTGAGTTTTGCTACATTTGTTCCTGTAGGACATTCAGTAAAAACATATGTGATACACATTTAATCCATGTTAAAGAAAAAAACATGAAGTCAAACAATCACTTGACCAAACCTTTAGGTGCTGGATTTTCACTGTCAGTACTTTTTGACAACAATTCTTAAATTCTCGGTCTCTTGTGCAACAGCTTCATACAGGACCTGTGGGCTGGGCTTCTTAACCTGCAGATCTCAGGTGCTGTGTCCTACTGGGAAAAGGGACCCCCAACAGCCACCTGCCAAAGCATGGGTGGATGGAGTAGATCGGGCCTTGCACCACACACAAACCATGTTTTTGGCCCAGGCAACCTCTATGATATGATGGACTCCCTGCCCCAGTGCAGCAAATCTCTGTGGCAAATGCAGTGAGAGCCTGGGCACGCTGTGCACAGATGGCAAGGAAGGGGCTGTTCAGTGGGATGGGGACACTGTGAGTAGGGCTGCCCCACCTTGTAACCCAATCCAATCCAGCTATGGATCAAGGCTGTGCGATGCAAGGAAAATTCAGCGGGAATATTACTTAATATTACTTGTCTATTTGAATATTTTGAAATTATGATTTTAAAGAGAAAAATTTCTTGGAAATTTAGATTGTCTTTTTGAAAGGCAAAAAAAAAAAAAAAGAAAAAAAAAGAAAAAGCCACTGAATTGTGCAATGCTTTAGTAGACACATATCACTTCAATGTCTCACAGAATTGGTCTTGTATGCTTGATGGTGCTGTGGCACTATTGGGCATGTTTTACCTCTGGACCAAAACTTTCAGATCGTAACTCAAAACACATAATGTCAAATCCTACAGTCAGGAATTCAACTGTACTTAAAATAAGCAAGGGATGATTTTAATGATAATATAGGCTTTTAGCTGGTAATTACACATTATTACAGCATAAGATTTTATTATCAGAGCAGTGAGTCCTGTGCCAAACCTTTAGGAAACAAAATTAAGATTATGAAATTGCACCAATAACTGTGGGAAGTCCTTACAAAGTAACAGAATCAATATATAAAATTGAACATAAAAAGAGCTGGAAGTAGTTCAGAAGGAGAAAAAAGACATTCCTTAGACCAGTCTATAAATAAATAGTGCTTCATGGAACCAGGTGAAATATTCATAGAACATAGTTCCTATTGCAGAGAATTTTTATTAAGGGCACTGCAACTTTTGAAGGCACTTAAGCATGCTGAGAAAAATGATATAACTACACTGCCTTGAACACAGCAAAGCACAATTTAATCTCCTCATTTACAGTAATCGGGCTAGTTGCTTTACATTTGCGATAATTTTATGCAACATTACTCCAGATTAAAGAGAAACAAATTATTTGCCTTTGTTCTTTTTGTTGCTTTTGTTGGATTGTGCCTGAAACTAATGGGAAAAGGATTTGTACATGTCACCTTCAAAAAGTCCAAATATTTTGGGAAGTAAAAGCTGTAGATTTGTGTTACTTCTGACAGAAGAATTCTTTCTGGCTAAGACATATCTAGATTCTTATTTTCTTCTAACCCTTGGTTTAGAAGCTGATTAATTTTTTGACACAGGTTTTTTATTGCTGACTACAAAGTAACAGCTATGACTGTCATGAAAAGAAAATAAATTTTTTAAGTATTTCTTGTTGTGGAAACTTTTTGGAGGCAATTACGAGAGTGAAAAAGGCTTTAAAATAAGGAAAAGCAAGAGCTAGACAGTCTGGGCAAAGTGGTAGTGCTACATGTGCTGGTCCAACAAAAGAACCATGGAAAAAGAATAATGTAAAACATAGCCTGCCTTGACACAAGATCAGCTTATGTGGCCCTTGGCCCCACAGTGTAGTGTGTAATGCAGATGCTGCTGCTGCAACGTTATTGCCTTGGTTGAACTGCCTGGTTACAGTAAGGTAAGAAAATAGTCCAGGGAGTCATGTCAGGCTGAAGACATCCCTAACTGTATGGTGTTGTTGAACTTATGTTTGCACAACTATTCAGTGAATTAGGATACGAAAGAGGAAAGTTGTTCAGGAAAGTTTGGAAAATATTTCTCTGATTAGCATCCTTACTCTTCCTGCTTTGCATAACTAACTATTAACTATTGCACCCAATTTTATTGTATCAACTTTGGTTATGTCTGCAAACATATAAGGATGGAGTCAACAGGCTAAGCAGTTCCTTAGGCAGCCTGAAAATTCGTATCAAAGCAACTATTTCTGGTTCTAAGGACACATCAGAGCAAGATAGTGTGAGAAAGGAAGTCCAACTGAAGATAATATTTTCCAGCAAAGGAGAGTTATGAAAGATGCCCTGAGCCATTATAGTTAATCCCACAAGAGGCGGAAACACCTAAGATTTAGATTCTAGGTAGTTTCTGAAGCACTGCTCACCAGCACTCATTTTATTTCATCCTTTAAGGGTTCTTCCTATCTTCTGTGAATATGTGGAAGGCAGCTAGTGTTGTGGGTAAACCCACAACACACATAGTGCCAGGCTACCCTTGCAAAGTTGGGCAATTTCAATCTTTAACAAAATAAAGTCTTCACTAGACTCTCTAGACTAATTGCCTCATACAGATGACAATGATATTTCTCTGTCTCTGACAATTCTTAAGAAGGGGGGAAAAGTGGAGGGAGAAAACAACTGACAGTCAAATGAAGAATAAGTTACAATAATTGACAAAACACCTGTGAGAAATATCACATCTTTGTGTGAACGTTTGCATGCTTTTCATGGAATATGAGGTGCAACCACTGTTTTCACAGACCATTTCATGGTCAAATGACTCTCATGTCCTTCTACTACAATACCAAAGAAGATGTACTTTGCTAATCACGATCATGCCCCTATAACCAAAGAAGACAACATCTATTTATATCCAGAACACAAATCGGGGGATGAAAAGCCTACATGAAAATCTGAACTATAAAGACACAGCAGAACAGTGGGGAAGGAGCTAGGTTAAAAAGAAAAATGGAAAGGTGGTCTACCTCCCAACACTTGTCAGGATTGTGCAAAGTACAAGGAGTGAAGGGAAAAAGTTCTATTGAAGTGACACATTTTTGCTTTTCTTATTATCTGTTCAAACAGCCCTTTTAAACTTTATATTTTAAAATGGATTCTTTTAAAAATATTTCTTATCATTCTAATCTGCATAATTATGTCAGATGAAATCTATTTTATCAGAGAACTACTTTAAATTTTAAATGAAAAGCACAAGATAGAAAAATAATTGAAGACTGACATCAACTGGGCCTTTCTAAAGATTTCTAAAACAGCTGGGGAGCGTCCATTTTTGTGCATCTACCAACTTTATCTCTGCATAAGAAGTGTAGCAAAAAATAGTGTTTGTGGTCTGCCCAATGCTTTATAAATGTTAACAGAAAATCCTTGAACTTGCATCATTTTCTTTCAGTGCCACGTACCTATTAATCTTCTTTGCACTTCACAGTAATCCTACCTTTTAAAATCCGATTTTCTTACAAAGCAACTGACAGATATTCCTGTAGGTAGTTTTGCCTTGGTTGAACTGCAGCAGTAAGAGAACTACAATAGCAGCATCCCATTTTCAGTATCTTCAGCATATATATCTTTCAGTATCCTCAAGTTAAATGGCTATGCAAATTTTGTCCTTCACAGGTCATAAGAACACAATCCATCAATTATCACAGTATTCAGTCTTTATTTTTAGTGGTGGCAAAACCTATCTGCAAGCCAGTGAGAGTGTATGATCTGGGTTTCTGATTTAAAGAAAGAAGATATTTTAGAATAAGTGTTAAACAGTAGCAGTGCTGACTATAGAATTTTTCCTTAGCTCTGCTTAAGAGCAACTAACACTTCCAATTATATTATGGATACACCAGACATTATTCTCCTAGATATATTTTCTCCTTAAACATCAGTGGAAACTCATTTTGACAGATATAATTGCTCTGAAATATGGTATATAATCTCACAGAAAACCAAATAAACCTAAGCGTACTTGGCAACTACTGAGATATTTTTGATAAACATAGCTGTTTCCCCTTTAAATTTCACCAGCAGAATGCATGAACCAGGGCTGCATACCATTATGTGTGGACGGAGATCCAGAGGTAATAAAAAAAGTAGGAAGAATTAGATTTATTTGTATGTGAGTGCAGATTTATCATTTTTGTGTTACAAACAGTTTAAGGGTGAAGAAGACTGAGATAATTTTTCCCTAAAGAGGCACTCTTTTAAAATCTAATAAAGGGGGTCCTTAAAAAAAATTAATTTGAATGCACTTGTATTTTAATAAACATATTATTTTTGAAGGTTTTCATTGGAAAGCTGTGGCAGCTACAATACATACCATTTATTGTAGTGCCAATGTCATTACATAAATAATGCTTACAAGTATTAATGTATGAGTCATCAATAAAAATGTTTGCTGAAATGCTAACTCCTGCACTCCTTGTGATAATTTATTGTAGTGCCAACTTTGCAATTACAGTTCTGAACATTCAGCATCTTTACTTTTCAGTGCTGCTAAGAATGATGAAAAAAACAACTTTCAAACTTCATTAGCGCATTTGTTTGTTTGTTTGTTTAATTATTAGCAAAGCATCCCACAGAGGTCAAGTAAGGGCTGAAAAGTCTTCATATGTAGCCCTTGTTTTTAAGAAATACTGAAAAATTGGAGACCTTTGTGTACTTGGTGTATAAGGTCATTTAATTATGTATCTGCTGGTGGTCTGCACAAGAGACACACGAGAAATGGTTAGCATTTATTTAGTATATTCCTGAGAAGAAAGCTTTTAGAGCATTGCCTCTGTCCCTAACCTCCCATAGAAATAGGTCCTGACTGGAAACAGCCTTTGTACCTTGAACAAGTGCACTCTGTTGGGCCAGAGTGTGATTCCCTGTACAGTACTATGCTCTGACACATATAACCACAGGAGCTGAGTCCAAGAAGCTGTACAGCCACAGCACCATTTTGGCATGGTGGGTTAGTACAATGCTCTGAGCTTCCATAATCTGCCTGCTGCCAAGACCAGAGCTGACCTCAATCTCTGCATGGCGTTGAATTGCTCTGTTAAGATGTTAAGACCTTTCCCTGTCATATATCGCCTGGCCATAGTAATTTCCATGAGTGAGGAAATCTCCAACCTAAAGAAATACAGGGAATGATAAGGCTTGGCTTGCAACTGAATTCCTGTTGATATTTATCTGGACGACTTGAGTGAAGCAAGTTTTGACTGACCTTTCAATCTATCACAAATTGTTAAAAAAAAAACTTACCATGATGCCATAATTCCTTTTTAATTATTTTCAGTTTACTAGAAAGTTGTTTTCTTTTGAAATAACAATCCTAAGAAGGGGAAAGATGTTTGCAGCAGGCTTCAGCTGGAAGCAGGAATGCTAATGAGGAGGTGAAAGGCAATTCACAACTGTAATCACCTCCCCTTGCCCCAGTCCCATTGGCATCCTACAATGCATGTTAATATTCTACACCTTACATGCTAGAGGTTTTTAGCTGTGCACACAGAAGAGAAAGTCTATGTATCTTTCCATGAGTGTTTTATCATTTTATTCTCTGACAGAATCCCTCCAAGAATGGATGTCCACAGCTTAACTCAAGAAGTATTAGGCTGCTATAACTGGAATCATAGATTAACCTCAGGGCTTTCTGAGCAGATTCTTGTTTTGAGAAAACGGAAGCCTACATGAGAAAAGTATCTCTTGTGCTGAGAGTAGAAGACCATATTAAATAACTCAAGTTTCCCATTATGAGTTTCTTTAGATTTAGATCAACCCTAAATCATATGATTTTATGATAAGCTTATGCAATAGAAGTCATAACAATTTTAAGTAAACCCTCACTATTAAAGCATGGTTAGAAAAGGAAAAAGATCAGCTCATGTATCTACCAAAAGTCAGCTGGGGTAAGCATGGGAGAAGGTTCAAGTTTGTTCAGAATGTTCTGTGACTGTGACTATGGCAGCTGTCTAACCTTAACAGCAGTTCTATAGAAAAGGTATTAAGAGGAAGGAAATATTTTCTATTCAAGAAGATTTGTATACTTTGCTACTCACTGCAATAATAACCCCTTTATTAGAAAGCAAAAAACAGACAAGAATACAGTAGCAAAGGAAACAAAATTTTGATCTACATACCAGAGAACTTGTTATAGTACTGAAGGAACGGAATGTAAGCAAAAACTCAAATATCCAAATTATTTCTGAATTTGTGCGATGTGCTTGCAACCACTTACATTCACTAACTTCTGTGGCTTTGAGATGAAAGATTATCATCTATTTAATATTGCACAGTGCCTAAATGTTCTACATAATGTCACAGAAGGCTGTTGTCCCCTTTGTACAATCATAGCTGCCATTTCAGAGCCCTCTGTGTGACACTCCCAGTCAGCCATCCCCTGACCACTCTTCAACTGTACTTAACTAAAATACATTTTTCAGGATCAAAGTCTACATTTTGCCAAAAGTCCTGGGGAGGAAAAAAAGCTGTAGAAAGGTGATAGGACAAAAAGTGAGTGTATGGAATAAAGAGATAATCTTATCTTACCTCATCAACAACATAAACCATTCTGTTTTCCTGCCCTGAGAAGCTGGGCTTTGCCACTTTATTCCCAACTTAATTAAATAAAAAGAATCACAGCCCTGTACTTGAAAGTGTTTGATCGATGCTGGTTGTTTCTAAAAGTATTCCTGAAACATAGTGGTCATTAGTTGTGGTAATAAAGGAAAAAAAAAGAATTAAGAAAACAGAGCTGTGTTAACAATGCTAGAAAAAGAAAAAGTCTATATAGTAACAGGGAAATAATCATTGTACTGAATAGAGATTAAAATACAACAGACTTGTAAAGCTCTGTAAAAAGCTGTTGTGAGCCCAGGATATAAATCTTACATCTTAAATTATTCCTTTCTGGGTGTTTTGTGTCTGGAATAAACTGGTTTTAGTTTTGTTTGCCTGACATCCTTCCCTAGCCAGGTTGATCCTCTCAACACCTAACACACCTTTAGGTTTTCATGCTCACAGGCTAGTGATCGACCTGAGTGATGAATGCCTGCTAAGCAGGGTAACACAGCTCTGTAACACCAGATAGAGAAGCAACAATTAGCATATGGTTCCTATGTTAAATGTGTTTGGCCACTGCCACAGCAACTAAAGGGGAGCAAATGCTCTTTTCCTCCACAGCCACACAGACTAAGGTCTTCTACACCTAGTGAAAGGTGCTACACAGAAGTACGAGACAACCATGTCTTCAGCTAAGGAAAATATCTATTGTCTGTGTGGGAGCCAGCTACATTACAGAGAGCTGATTGCAAGCACAAGCAGTTATTGCAGTAGCAGGGAGGATAAACTAGAAACACAGCCTGGAGAAACTGCTTGACCTCTTAATTCAGTAGTCTATTTTGTGTTGTAACTTGTACACTGTGTGTGATCACCTCATCTGAGTTACATTTTCCTCTCTGCCACAGGTTCAATATAGTACTTTGGGAAAATCCATTATCTACATTGCACTTCATCCTTGGTTAAGTGCAGACCATATTTCCCCTCTGTCTAACATGGTTGTAAGAACCTAGTAACTTTGAGCCTAACAATGTTTTCATATGCTTATATACAAGCACAGGATAAGCAATGGATAGAAGAATAACCAGTGACGTGGAAATTACATCTCATTTTCAGAATTGCTTCTTGAAACACTTTTTAAGTGCCCCTGGAAAGTACTAACAAAAGTCCTACTCCAAGCCCTTAAAACATAGTCCCACTTCTTCACCTCTAGTACACCATAATGACAACCCTGTCCACAACTGCAGTTTCGGGAGCCGAGCACAAAGAAGACCCTGCAGGCTACAACTCACAAACAAAGCAATAGCACGAGATAAAAAATAAATAAGGAAAAGAGGGCTTACGTGGTTCAGATCAAAGATCTCAAACACTCGTTTAATGTATAGCTCTCCCTGTGGATCGAGCCCTGGAAGATCCAAAAGTCTCTTGAATTCATGCAGACTAAGCATCCCAGATGGACATTCTTTCATAAATTTGCTGTAATAATGGTGCATCTGAGTAGGGGCATCTTTTGCTATTGATTCTTGGCCGCCCATGTTGTTACAGAGAAATTGTCTCTATTCACATTTCGATCTCTCAGGTTCAGTCTTGCTTATGACCACAACTCAGGCTAATACAGCTTTTAAATGGCCACGTTAAACATCTTACAGTGATACGGTTCTATTTTTATTTAGCGCCTATTGGTACTTGTGAGAGATTACCTTTAATACCCCGTTCTAAACCGATGGGATTTCACAGTCTGGCTCAAGCAGAAGCAAAGACCGCCATGTTCAAATTGTAGTTCACCACTCTCCCATTGACTACAAACATGCAAGTTATGAAAAGAAAAATGAGGAGATCCTAAAAGTGATGGATTTTGAATTATATACAAACAATTAGCAATACATAACAGTGTAATGCTAGATTGCCTGTAAGGAATAGCTATAATTTTTGCTGTAAATAAGGATGGAAAAGGTTGAGAGTGCAAACAGAAATGCCCATTATTACATCCTCTTTGTTACAAGTGGATTAAGCCTTTCCAAAAATTGAGCCCTTTGAACTCCTTCTGAGGTACTTTTTATCATAAATATCTGGTATCTATGTGCAATTGCACCCTACTTCTTCCCTCTCACCATGGGTTCCTAGATATAACACAATTCTGGTCACCAGACAGAAGCTGAGTGGAAGAGAAATCTTTTACTGTAACTTCTTTAACAAGAATCAACTTAATCTGATATGTGAATTAAACAAGGTTTCTTTGCTATTGGTCAATGGTCTAGTCCTGCTTTTTATTTTATGGCTTTCAGGAGCTGAATTCCTTCTTCCTCTCTAAGTTCAGGGAAAGGGTTAAGTATCAATAATACCTCTTTACTGATTAGCTTTTATACAAGGAGAAGAGTAGCTCAGGAGTATTACTACAGGACAAAAAAAAATGGAGCTATAAATACCAGAGTAAAAATATAGGATGTTAGTGATGCAGAAAAAAGACATTGCCACACATCCTTTTCATTTATAATCACACAGCAGAGTTAAAGAGCACAGTCCTGTGAGGTGGTGAGTGCCCAGGGAAAACAGCAACCATCCTCCAGCCTGACTTCAGCCAGAGAACAATCAATATATTATAGGATCAGGTCAGTTTTTGAGAAGGACTCCCATATTCTTAGTGGTCTGTGCTACAGCTCTCTCCACAAGGACACCATTAAGTTTAATATCATATACTTCAAAATGTGGCAGACAAGTAAGAAAGCTTGAATGCTTCTCAGGTGTGCATGAACTTCTGAGGACCAAACAGAAACATACAGACATTGACTGGTTCAACAGGCAAAAAAAGAGAGCAAACTGCATAGCTGGAGTGTTGCCTTTCCCCCAGAGACCATGTGCCAGCCCTAGAGTGTGATCCCAATGACTGAGGGAGAGTGAAAACCAATCCCATGCAAGCATCTTTTCTGCAGATGAGTTCTGTCTAGAGCAGTGAGGGTGAATGAAGAGGATGTGAGGACAAGGGAGGGGAAAGGAAATAAGCAGACAAACCTCTTAGGAATGCACAATCTGACAACAATCATGAATTTCCTTCTTCAACCATCGTGCCCTGCTCGTAAAGAAATAACCAGTCAATTGTGTCAAACACCAGAGAAAGACAGGTGGTGTGGTTTAAGCCCAGCTGGCAACTGAGTACTAGGCAGCTGTGCTCTCACTCTCACTCTTGTCCCCACCCCTGGTGTGGTGAGGAGGAAAACAAGAAAAAAAAGGTTAAACTTGTGGGTTAAGAATAGTTTAATAATTGAAATATAATAAAGGTGAATAATGATAATAATAATGAAAGAAAGGAATAACCCCCCAAAAAAACAAGTTAGCTCTCCACCCCCTGACCAATGTCTAGCTCATCCCTGAGCGGCAGTGGGCCCCTCCCAGCCGACTCCTCTTAGTTTATATACTAAGCATGACATTCTGTGGTATGGAATATTCCTTTGGCCAGTTTGGGTCAACTGTCCTGGCTATGCTCCCTCCCAGCTTCTTGTACACCTCCTCACTGGTAGAGCACAAGACACTGAAAAGTCCTTGACTTAGGATAAACACTACATAGCAACAACCAAAACACCAATGTGCTATCAATATTACTCTCCTGCTAAATCCAAAACAGCATTGTACCAGCTCCTAGGAATAAAATGAACTCCATCCCAGCTGAAACAAAGACAACAGGTTACCAGGAACATGATATGATTAGGTCAAGAACTGTCCATCAATATCTCACCCACTGCTAGTCATCTTTTATGTCTTTCACCTCTTTCACTCTGGCAAATCTCTCTCATCTCTTCCCACGATCTTGTGCAAACACTATTCACAGGATTCCACTTAGGCACAAGGAACTTGGGAGTTGCTCACATATACTGATCCCTCTCCCCTTCCTTCTCTTTTCTCCCCCTGAAAAAACCCCACACTCCTTTTTCTATTTGCTTCCAAATAGCAAGTCTTGGGAATGTGAACCCATGGTGAGTAAGGCACATGAAAGATTGCTGTGCTGCCTTAAAGATAGGGCCTTAGAAGCTGGATTTTTGTCAGATTTTGTAGATTCTGGTAAAAGAAGTATAAGAGAATGTTAAGATAATGTAAGTTATTTTGCTTTTAAAGTAATACCTGTTTTCAGAATCATTTTACCTTAATAAGAATAACTAAAATATATGTAAAAGATAGCAAAACTGCCTGGGTAGAAAATGATCTGTTTTATAGTTCAGTCTCACAGCATCCCTCACCCCTATCAGGGGACTGGAACAGTGTATAATAGCTGATATAACAGCTGACATAAAAAGAAAGGTGAGTTTTATGGAGCACAAAAAGACTAAAATTTATAACCTGCTGCATAGTTTGACAGCACTTGATAAACTCACAGACAAAGCATGTGCTGAGATAGCAAAAATTCTACAGAAATCACTTGTTCCAGAAGCCAAAGGCATTGGAGCATTTCTACTTTTATAAATAAAAATAGAAAAATTGATAACAATGTGGAGTTGAACTGAATAAATTAATATAGCAAAGCCATTTCACAGAATGCTGAAACAATGGGTACAGAGACTAGTTTGTATAGAAGAAGACCAGTGAAGCAACTCCAAATGAACTATCTGTACCAAACTACCTTGATTCTAAAAGATGAAGATAAAATTACCGTATCTATTGAGATGCCAAGAAGCTTTCTGGAGTCTGTACAATATTCTGGGAATTAAGAAAAGGATACAAACAGGCAACAGCGGGACTAGGCACTTGCACTGAAAATGACAGTCCCATAATAAAGATTGCTGCTTCAGGGACAGACCGGTGCTAAACTGCAAGAACATGGGCACACAGGAAATGCACATAGCAGGTAGAGCAAAACTGTCTCTGTAGGGAACACTGAGGAAAAAAAAAATCACATTCCTTAGTTCTGCTCTGATAATTGTATAAAATATCTCAGTTTTGGAAGCCATGATGTAATTCAGATTTCTTCACAAGGAAGAAAAGGCAGTCTTTTGATAGAGTTTGAAAACAAAAGTTGAGCCTTTTTAAAAAAGCACATCATAACAAAGCAAAACTTCCCAGCAGGGTGATCAGGAAATACGTTGATATATAACAAAGCAGAAAACTAAAATAATAAAGATAACATTATCTTTCTCTTGGGTATTGTGAAAACAGAAATATCTTGGCTGTAGGCAGCAGATACTACATCTCTCTGTTGTGAAACAAGGAGGTCACACATCTTTCCACTCTGATAGATTCAGCTGAATGCTACCTGCTTGAAGTATAAGACAAAAAAGAGAGCTGCTAGTGCTTCAAGTGCCAAGTTTAAAATGCATTTGCATAAAAAGCTAATCCACAGGTTTTTATCTAAATTTGTGTCACCTTTGCCAATTAACTTTTTGTGTCTGTTCAAGCTCAGTCCAGCCCCATTTCCTTTTTCCTTCCTTGGTAATTTCTGTTGTGTTTACTCTAAAAATATGCCATTTTTTTTTCCTCTGTGACTCAGGTCATGCTTCTGGACTTTGCCCCATTTCTCTTTTTCTCCATTCCCTTTCTTCCCAGAATTCCATTGCAATCAGATGCTGGATCCTACCAGTGCTGAGTGTATTTGGAGATCTGCCACTGCTCATTTCAGCTAGAGGGGAGCTTGTGGGCAGGACCAGAGAAAGCATTCCCATGTCCCTGACTAGCCAACTGACTTTAGAGCACAGTTTCCTTCCATCTCCCTCTACTAACTACCTTGTCAGCTGCCCACAGGCACATGGCTACTCATCATCTGTAGCCAGCTTCAGAGTCCATTTATGTCTCTTAAGGTAGCTGCAACCTACCTCCCATCTAAGGCAGACCTGGGTGAGGTGTTTTCAGAGGGACTACCTAGGCAGCTCAAGTGAAAGAGTCACCTGGACAATATAAAAAATTGTGGAAAGAGGAGGTTATCCTTCAGGAAGAACTGGAATGGCCTATCCTAGTCAGAAAATTTACCTATAAAGGCTTTAATAGTTTGAGATTTTTGTGTTTTTTTTCCTTTGTTGTTTGGGATTTATTTAAGACCCAAACTGAGAGGTTCCAACAATCACTGTCTTCTCCCTATGGATCACTCTACAGTTTTCTAACTATTTGAATGAATGTTTAGCTTCTCAATTCCACATTTCTTCTCCTATGCATGTTACAAAAGGAGGAGGACCAAGCTAGCCTTTCTTTCTCCTATCTTCATCAGTAGCTTGCTTTTAAAGATTGTTTTCCTCTCCCTCATATGCCAGAAAGCTTTTTCCCCAATGAGATAAATTTGTAGTATACAACCCCTAATCTGTCTGCCTGAGGTGAAAGGACTCACCAAATTCTTACTAACTCAAGCACAGGGATGGGAAAAGGAGAATTCATTGGTACTTTCTGTGGTGTTTCAACCCCAGCACCATTGTGGGACACACAATTGCTTAATTATTCCCTCAATGAAAACACAGATGAAGCACTGGCACAACTTGGTTAGTTCACAGCCACATTCCTTGAGTGCCTGCTTCTACAGTTCTACAAACAATGAACTCTTTGTGTATGGATTTTAAACCAAAAAAACAAAGCACTGACCATTTAAAAATGTATCTATAGGAGCCTATTATGTCTGATTTCTTTTTGTACTACTGCTTGATTATTTCTGACATGGGGATTATGAATCTGGCTCAATGATACATGTTCTGGTGATGAGATAGTCAGCTGTGCTTATCTTAGTTGTGGACAGACTAGTGAAAGGGTCCTTTTGGCCATTAAGCTAATTACATACATGATTTTGTTATGATGGTGTTGTTACCCACATATGCTACAGTGCACCAGTATCTATAAATAACGAGCAGACCATGTATAATGAAATAACAAGTCATACTTCCCACAGAACCATTTGTAGTGCAGTTGTTTTAGTTCTAATGATTATGGTAAGAGCTCTGAGATACCGACTTTACATTTTTCATTTGGAGTTCAAGACTTAACACAATGAGGGCCGACTGCTGAAGCTGTTCATCAAGGTTTCTAGTTGCCAAAGAGACACATCCTCCTTTGACAGAAGAAAAAGTCAGGAATACTTCGTTTCTGTAGCTATTGCAAATTCACTGGTTTTCCTGAACTCATGATTGGCAAGAGCTTGGGCTGCACCTTGCCAGGTGGACATCAGGGAACTGCATGTGAGAGTAGAAATCCACTCTTAAACTGTTACTTTTCAGTGGTCTTATAAAAAAATGAAGGGGAAGAGGTCTCTCATGCAGGGAAGATCTGAAAGGTCAACGAAATGGTCTGGCTTCAACTGGAAGAAATAATAAGAAAAGAAATCCCTGAACTTTTGCATACTGATAAACTGAAGGAGGGGTCCCCAAAAATCTTCATGTTGAGGGTAATATCTCCAAATTGACCCTGTCCCAACAACATTTTGATGCTACACGTTGTTTTCATGAAGGATTTCATCTTAGACAAATTGGATTTTTCCACTTAATAATGTTAGATATGGATCCTTCAACAACTCTAAATCCCAGCTTGCTGGTTTTATCTGCCTACCACAGCACAGCTATTTGGAATAAATTTTGATATTAAAGCATCCTTTTTTTCCTTCCCTTCCCCCCCCCAGCAATCAAATCCACTGAGTTAAGCACTTTGAAAAAGGGAAATCCAAGCCAATAGAGTCATCAGCAAACATTTAATTAAAAGGCGAGGCTGTCTTCCCTAATTAAGTACTGTTGTTTTGATTGGAGACGTTTCCTTTCTGGGTGTGTGAAGCCTTTCCCAAACTGAGCAGACACTGAGCATCTCCTAGTGGCCTGAGTTCAAAAGACAAGGGCTGGTTGTGGTGGCTGAAGATATTTCTGTCTAGTAATCCCTGTTCAAGTGCTTTTCTGGGCCAGTTGAGCGACCGGTCCTGCAGAGAGACACCCTGAGGGGCTGGGTCTTGTGGCTGCCACTGCCAGCCTACTCTCCCTCTCACTGCAGCTGAGCAAACAAACACATTTTTTCCCCTGTGTTGCTTTTGTCCAAGTATCAGCTCTGTTTCTGATGGAGAACGAATCTCTTATTAAGATTTTAACTATTTTTTCAACACTTTTTCTCTGCAACTTGTATTTCAGTTCCACAGTGTTTTCAATTTAAGTACAAAGAAGGGATGAGACACTATTTCGTCCTTCCACTCCTTCATTTCTATCTTGCTTTTGAAATAGCAGGGAAAGTAATTTTTAAAATGGAAAGGGAAGACAAAAATATTCACACAACCTTCCAGTAGTGAAAAGGAGAACATGAGGATTTTAAGACTCTCATCCAGCCCCACTTACAAGAAAACAAACTCATTTAGTAAATTTTTGAAGAGCTTGTCAGTAGTTGGGTCCTTCTCTGTCTGGAGTGAACTCAACATCTTTTGAGGGCTCAACCTACTTTTACAGGGATTCTCTTGAAGACAAAACGTGACAATAGTGCTCATGTTTGTAAGAGCCTGCGTCAGGTTTGCAGCCTTGGCACTCCTGCTAGACTTAAAATGCTTTGTACTAAAAATGCAGTAAGATGAATTTGAATGCTTCCCAAACTGTGAAATGGTGTTGCTGTGCTTCGCTTGGAGGACTTTGCACTCAACCCCTTGGAAAACAGGGAGAATCACAAATCCTGCAAAATGCTAGTGATGTGTTTGGTGAGTCTGGTGTGCACCAGTAAGTATTCATCCAGCTGAAGGCAAATAATGTACAAACAGACCATATACTATCATTAGCATTGGAAAAAAAGTTCTGATAATCTCTCACAGTAAATATCAGGTTACTTAAATACAAAGAGTGACGAAAATTCACACAACAGAAAGGATATAAATTGGAGCTAGTGAAATTCAAGAAGAGGAGTTTTTACTGAGAACAGATTCTTCATGATTCTACAAAGTACGTACTTTGATTTAATATTCCATCTATAAGCATGGGATAAGCACTTTTCATATAATCCTAAGGTTAAACACAACTAGGAATGTATCCTTATGCATATAATTCTGAAACAGTAAGAGTGTGGGGAGGCACTGAAAATAATCATATTGCTTCATTTGCATAATCTGCTTAACACGTGTTCTGTTCGCAGTCTCAGTGATGGGTTTTCAGATAATACAGAGATAGAAATTTGAATATTTTAAGCATAGCACTTTCAGTATCGTGGAAGCTGGAAGCTGATGGAGGCACCTTGAACAATTTCAGGTTCAGGGAGAAGCCTGCAGACACCAAAGTCTGTTTGCTTGGAATCTCACTTCCTAAATGCCAAATGCATGCTGCAAGAAATTAGATCCCAAATTCTTTTCCTCATCCACTAACATCAAAGATCTGGCAACGATTTTTACCATCATGGGAGGAGACAAAATCTGATCCTCCAGCAGAAGAAAAATAACACACAGAATTTGGAAAGGGATAGAGGGGTGGGGAAGAAAAAAAACGAACCTTGAAATTTTCAACTTTAAAATACAATTGCACTGCTGTGGGCAAGACAGTCTGAATGATAATGACTTCTTACATCTCTACATGTCATACCACTTCAAAACCGTGATTTCCGTGTAGTTTTTCACAATCTGTTTATTCTGTTAAGAAAGAATGTTTCCATGGACTAAATCTGATAGGTTGTTATCCCATTGATGTATAAGGCAGGGAAAAGAGACTTGCTACATCTAACTTGAAAAGAGCTGAGTCATCTTGAAATAATATCCTTAGTCTCTGCTAAGCATGGAAGGGAGTCTTGAGCTGGATTTTTGCATGAAGAGCAGAATCTAGAAGACAAATGCTTTTTTGATTGCACTGCCCATAAGCCATGCTCTTGTTAGGAGTGTCAATGTAGTCAGAATGATCAAGAACAATATGAGGATCCTGTTACTGAGAAAGCCAGTGCCAAGACATAAAAATCCCAAATGGGTTACTTTTGGCAAGCTGGTATGCCAACAGCTCATTCTTCTTCTTACGTAAACCAGTCCCCTAAGCCAGCCTGAAGCCCAACAGAATGACTTCACAGGAAACATAAATTACAACAGATAAATATACACATCATATCAAACTAAACAGACGCAGCGTGAATCCCAAAGAGAAAGCTTATGAAATCCTGGCATGTGGCTTGAGAGGTCCTGGTTCTTGTTTGCCACAGGCTTTTCAGTGAGGCTTTCACAAGACTTTATTCAAGGCAAGAGAAGAAAAAAACCTGAGCTGTAGCTAGATGCTATGTGTTGTACCTCAATCTTGTAGTTATATTGTTGCCATTTCATAAAAAATAATTTTTTTCTATTATTAAAAAGGAAAAAATAAAACATTTAGGTAAAATATTCTGGTTCACTTGATTCATTTCTCTAAGTGTTTAAGCCTTGCCAGTCACTAAATTATACAAATAGATTGGACAAAGATTAAAATTTTCCAGCCTTTTATCTAGGAGTAAATGCCACATTCTTCATTTTATTTCCATCTACAAACAGATATAGACTATACAATCTTGTGTATTTAACAATTTTAAATGTGCCACTCTTGTTCTGCCTTCTAAATAACTTTGCCTGGTCCTATTGCTACAGCTGAGCAACAGCTCAATCAAAAAAATACACAATAAAATCTATGGCTCAGATTATAGTAGCTAATGGAGGATTGTTACAAATATCTTGCAAAACTGGAAATGAATATCAGATATTTACTGGGAACTCATTATTAAATAATGAGGTTATAAGCCTAGCATAAGCAGTTTTGTAGTGAATTTTATGAAACCCTAGAGGCCAAATCATTGTTAAATTTCATTAAAATGGCGGGAAGACTTCCAGACAGATAAAAAATTGAAACATCTTTTTCTGTCTAAAATGTAATATTAATTAAACAAGCCCTTCTGGGAACAGAAAAACAAAAGCCTAGATTAGCACAAACTATGTCTTTGGTCCCTTAAATCCTCACATCCTGGTACCCCAGCTCCTCCCTATATCCTCACCAGACAAAAGGAAACAGTTGCCTGATCATTTCGCCAGCCAACTGTTGCCTTAAACAAGGAATAAAAACTGAGTTTTGCCTGAGTGGGGCATTCATTATGGGTGTGTCCCTGCTACACAGCTGCCAAATTTTATGAAAACATTAGGAACTAATAAATCAAAATGTCTACTCTTTGAAATTGGGTTGAAATATGCCAATTGATTAAAAAGTTGTGGGGAAACTGGAGAAGGGGACGAGAGATTGATTGGTAGTAAGAGTCAAACTCTGATGTGTACATAACCTGAAAAGTTTAAGGCATACATGTTAATATTCATGAGATAAGTTGAGCCAACTGCTCCCTAGGTGTTAAGCTACTTGTAGTGGGAGAAGGGCCCTGTAATTAGTAACTTGTCAAAAACCAATGAACCAAAAGACACTATCCCATTAAAAAAAAACCACACCAAAAACCAAAACCCAACCCCCCCAAGGCCCCCAGAACTCACCACCTTTTTGGTTTGGAGCTCTTTCTCCATTGAGACATGTCCTACGGCTTGTCTTCATAGAAGTTACCAGCTGCATTTGCAAAATGGTTTTTCCTTCAGAAAGGTACTCTCGAATAACCTCTTAAATACTAAATAAGCATTCTTCACAACTGTACCATGTCAACTGTTAGAATAAACAGTTTATATGTATGTTCTCAATGTACATATAAACAAGTAATATAAACAAGTGAAGACAACTGTCGCAATTTTGATTTCAAATAGTATTGCAAAGACTACAAAACGGTAGAGGAAGCTGAATGGGGCAAGCTAAAAGCAACCGTGCCCTGAAAGTTGCTATCTGGTTTATTCTGTGCTGTCTGCCTGTACTGGATGCACTATTTGCTGAGTACAGTAGATATTTTCCAAATATAGAGACCAGTATCAGTAGCAGTGACAAGTTCTCCCAGGCTTTTCTGTTGGCACAAAACTGTTTGAAGGCTACTTACTTTCTTCCTCTCTCTCCAAACCCTCGGTTATCTCATCTTGGCAAGGGCTCAGTGTCCCTGTGCCTGTGGTCGGCCCCACACTGGTACGCTGTCTCCCTGACAGAAGCCTGATTTCAGGAAGTGTTTATTTCATGGTCCAGTTTTCTGCCAAATAACTAAAACTAGCTGCACTAGCTCCACTCAACTTCGTGAAGTGTCCTCAAGTCAGTAGTTGCTTTGAAACTATTTGTCTAAAACAAATTTTGTGAGTATTTCTGAATACTTTTCAAGAGCACCGGAGTGTCAAGGGCTTTTTTCAGCACACTTTCAAGCTGAACTGGAAAAGCTCCAAGATGAGGTCAGATAGTGTCCAAGGGTGTTGCTCAGGGTTAGCATTGACACAGCTTTTCTGGGGAACTTAATGCCTTGATTTATTAATTGAAAAGAACACAGCAAGTTGACAATTTCTGCCAGTCAGGTTCCATGTCTGTGGACTGGAAGTTTGCTCGTGATCTGTAATTAGCATGTTTATTGAGTTAGGTGACACTACTTCATCAAATTCCAGTACATTTAAACATCTGGTAATTGCTGGGGGGGAAGAAAAGAGCATGCACTAAGCTTGATTTTATAGGAACAGTCCTTGAAGATTATGCAAGAAAGAATCACATAAATCCGAAAAATCAAGCTGAATTGGAGGTGAAGGTGTGTGTGGAAATACGCATAACAAGAAAACAGTGTAACAGAGGTACTGACTCTGGGAATTTTTAGTCTGCTGGGCACCATAGAAGAAATTTATTGTTGGATGTAAGAGCACATGAGGTACCTTATGCTCTCAACATTTTCTGAAACAAATATAATTATTTCCATAATGGAGAACAGAAAGGCCATTTCTGGAACTGGAAACTGTCTGAAGTAGTTTTGGCTACCATTTGGACCAGTTTAAACCTGTCACTAAAGTAAATTGTGTAGTGTAATAACACATTTTCCTTAACATCTCTGAACTCTTTGAGATAAATTATGTGGGTAGAGAACACTAATGCTTTATTATTATTATTTTTTAATAATTCTTTTATAACATAGTGGGCTTATCTGTTCTATTATCTGAAAGCTGAGTTTGTAGTATTAACAATTCAGCCTAAGCCTTATTTCAGTCAATTCCTACTTTTGTAGGAATTACAGATGACTCTTCATTTCCTTAGTAGCATTTGATAGAAAGTGTTACTTTGGCTTAAGGGGAAAATAATGTGGATGAATCTTGTGGCTAGAAGGAACCTGTAGGAACACTGAGTATGAAGAACATAAGATGGCAATGCAGGTAACAGCTTCTGGATGTATCTTTAGGATGACCTAGAATGTTAAGCAGTAAAATTGGGATGATGGATCTAAAGCAGACAGAAGCGTCTGGAAACGGGGAATTGAATTAAGCTGCAGAAGGTGCTCAGAATGAATCCAGCAACAGAAGAAATCACATTGTGTCTACATCGTATAATTTTAAAACATTAATGAATTCAACCAAACCAACTTACCACCTTAGAAAGATTTTTCAAGCAGTCATGTAAATAAAAATTTCAATTATTAATGCACATTGGAAATAATAATAAAAATCTCGCTTTCAAATATGAGAAACAATCAGCATGTATTAGAATAACTATGCAACTTTCAAGCTGGAAAAATGTACTGGGAACAGAGCATTCAAAATTGTTTGCCTGGCACTCATGTTTATCTGCTCATAAGTTTCTACTGCATCACCTGTGAATCACTTCGATTATTTCTGAGCAGGGAGCATTGCCAGCTCTCTGAGGCGTGTTGCTGAGGGCATCAAATGATAAAGCCACAAGAAAGCCAGGAAGTCAAGAACGAATTCTTACCTTATTCATGTCAAATGTGTGAAATACTTGCTCAACATAGCTGTTAGCTTCCGGAGTAAGTCCGTGTAGATCCAGGACGTGTTTAAATTCATGTAGACAAAGTTGTCCAGATGGGCACTCCTTCATAAATTTTGTGTACCAGTGGTGAATTTCCATAGCATTAATGTCATCTGCTGATCCAGCAGCACCCATTGCATCAAACATACCAGGTAACTTTTTCAATATCTATTCATCCAAATGCTGATTCTTGCTTCCAAACAATGATCAAACACCAACACTGCCTTCGAGAGCTACTTTAAACCTCTTACAGATCGCTACCAAGATAGACTAAGTAAATATAGCACCCTAGCAAGATTACTGGTGCCCGGTTTTAGTACCTCATGGTTTTATCGGCTGATTACAATCTTTGTGCACAGTCAGTCTGCAGAGCCTCAGATGAACCAATTATACCATTGCATTATATCTTGCATTGGCACCTGTGGTGCTAAAGTTATTTAAACTGGATGGATATTGAAAGGGCAACACACAGGAACATTCAGAGTAATTTCTAAACCTTCATTGTAGGAATTCACAAAGTTTTAATTAAAACTTCAACCCCATTTTAATACTTGGATACATTTAGTGCAGGTGCCTTGTGGTAAATGACCTTATTTTTATTAATTCTGTATATACCTGATCCAAATCTTATCTTAAAAATCAAAACTGCAACACGATTTGACTTGGATAACTTGAAAAAACTGAAAGCCGCTGTATACTAAGCACAAAAAACGTACTATTGTCTTTAGACAGCAGTTCTACAAGCATCTCAGTGTTCTGTAAGCTAATGTCCTAAAAATTGCTCACCCACTGCCACTACTCATTCAATCCCATCCTTTCCCTTCCCTTAGGCCAGCATGAATGTTTGTGGTTGCGTTTGGGAAAAAGTATAAGAACAGATCCAGGCAAAAGCTTGAACTGAATAAGCTCTGAATACTTTTGAATACTAATAAATATAGACTTAATACTAATAAATACAGTTAGCTTTAGACAACATTATTTACATTTATTGCATTGCCTGGTCTCACAAAACATTGGTTTCTACAAGAGAACTGACAAAACAAGGGTGGAAAAGGGTGGCCAGCAGTAGAAGGGGTGCAGGACTGCTGCTTCTGCTGATTCAAATTGTCTGTGGAAACTTGTAGTGCCATAACATCTGTGCTGTATTGTGGTACACAGCACTGTACAGTTTTACAGCTTTAAGCCTTACAGTGCAAACTGTGGCATGCAGTAGTTGTGGTAGAATGTAACAATGCAACTATGACACTTCAGCCCACTGCAAAGGTGTTGTCTCACCAGCAGCACTCCCGTGGTGCATCACAAGAGGACCAAGAGCACCACCTGAGCAGCATTTCTCCGCACAGTCTGGTTGCCCTGGAGTGCTGTGCAGCTGCACAAGATGAATTTTCCTCAGGGCCGAGGTTCGTGTTGGTTCAGCTGCAAAAGCCGTGTGAGACAAATTTGATCTGGAAGCTGCAAAGAGACTGAAAGCTACTGTTGGACATGCCACGAGACCTGTTTTTTGGGTGCCAAAGGGATGAGCGTGGTGCACCTGTGGGGTGGGAGCAGTGAGGGTGGCACAGCCAGACAGACAAGCTGCCCATGCTGCATGAAGTTGAGTATGCCAAACATTAAAACATTGTTCAGGTGGTCATTTTGAAGTCAGTGTAATTCTTTAGGCAAACAAAGAGCTGTGACATGCTAATTAGGTAAGATAAGAATTGCAAGATATTTCTCAGAAATGGGTACAAGCCTTCACTGCAAAAGGACAACAAGCTGGACTGTCACTGAAACAGACTTTCAAAACATATTTGTTACCACACTGCATAAACCAGAGTCTGCAGCCAGTCAGGGCAATGCTGCTGAGGAGGGAGAGAAGGGTGAAAGAAGCGCACTGCAGAACTTCAACAGTGACATATACTGTAGCTATCATTAAAAGGTGATTTTTTTCTAATCTCTAGTCTTTCCTTGCACCGCTTTCAACAGATTCCCCAGAGCAACTAATGTGCTGTCAGTTACAAGATCAAGACCTTCAATACTGAGAAGCAGCAGGGATTTTCTGTATGATATACTGAATAAAACCAGAATAAATATGAAATGTGAAGTGGTATTTGTAGACACTCCACTTCAAAATATCACTCACAGGCAAAGAATGTTATATTAGTAATAACCAAGAACAGTAAGCAAAAGAAAGGTAGCTTGAAGTGTCAATCTTCATCTTTTATTGTTCACCAAATCTAAATTTCCAATAGTTAGGAATTAGAAATGCCAACACAGAATTTTCTGTGTATATCTACCAAACTACTTGTTCAATGAAAAAAGGGAGTTTTAAAAACTCAGTTGTTACTCAAACTTCCTTTCCCTGATTCCCCGAAATAATAGCATTATTCAAAAGAGAAAAATCAAAGGTCTGAACATATATTTCAGAAGCCATAGATGATTTTTATTTTTGGTAAATAGAGGGGTCTGCAATAATTTTTTGCATATTATAATTTTCAAAAATTCTTCTGAAAAAAGCAACAACATAAATGCAAGTATCCAAAACCATGCCATCTCAGTCCCATCTCATTCCTTGAAAACATGTATATTTCTTTCATATGACATGGAAGACTCTCTTAACTGTTTTGATTGTTCTTTTGGAAGACAAGGTTAAAATGTCAGAAAAATCTACATTTACTTAAATAACTCTTCAAGATAATCATCAAGCTATTGTAAATTATCTATTTGATGAATCTGAAAAAAAAAACCCTTAAATTTTACACTGAAGCATTTGACAAAATAAGTATATGAACAAGCATGAGATACTTATCAGCAAAGGTCATAATTAAAAAAGAAGTAAGAGAAAACAGCCAGAATATTTAAAGAAGTAGTGCAATAACCCAGAATAAAATGGAAACATGGAAGTTAGAATTAAGTGCAAGTAGGAAAAGAAACTGCTTGTAAAGGAATTTTTGTTGGCCACGTTCCTATTAGAATAGCTTTACTAAGGGATTATAGTGATGAAGTGCACACAGATTAGAAGGGCTATGCTGGCAACACCGTTCTTTTTAGCCATTTAAAATCCTCACTTTCACTCAGGAAAAGTTACTTCTCTATTTAAAGCACAGTTTTCTCAGATTTATTGCATCTCCACATCCAGGTTAGCTGGGGATTACATTTCTTCATGTGTATTACCCTCCAAGCAAAGCCTAGAAGTAGAATGAGGGAGAATGCAGAAGTAGAGAAGAACTTGCATTGTAGGTCTGTAGCTAATATGATACAAAGGGGAGGGAAGGCAACTGGAAAAAGAAAAGAAACAGGTAGCAGAGAGACTGGCAGGACTTTGAAAATGTAAGGCACTTCAAGAAAGGATAAAAAACCCTTTATATTAAATTCTGCCATAAACATGAGGCATGGAAAGAAGAAGCTGAAATTATACATCAGAGTAAAAACCAGAATTTAATTCTAAAGACTTTAATCCAGCATCATCACTTGCACACAGAAACCTATTGCCCGACTAGTGTCTGTATCAAAGATAGACCATGTGCTTATTTTCCACTGAATATGATTGGAAAAACCCATCCAGGTCACATAGAATCTCTCAGCACTGTACCAGATCTTCATATGTAAGAGTTACACATACTTAGACCTTCATATGTAATAGTGGGGACTCAAGATTATTGACTCATGTTGGGAAGCAAAAAACCCGTGAGAGTCTGATAAACTGTTGGAAATTTCAAGTTTTCTACGGATGATGCTATAAGACATAGAGGAAGGTTTAATGAAGCATTTTAAATGCAAAATTGCAGGCAATGAGAACAACAATATCAGGATAGAGAAATCCACATCTATTTCAGAGAGAAGCTTCAAGGGACTAAATTCTGACGCCCACTTTTCCCCACAGCTAAATTCTCACTAAGTGTCTCTCAGTGTTATGTATTAGCACCATCAGCCTCTGCAAGCCACAGGAATAAGATGTTTGGACTTAAGGATGCAGGAAGACATCGCCATTTAGAATTTTTATTTGATCCCTTTACTACAGTGACAGCCTTAACTATAGCCATAAAAAATCACAGGTCACTGAACTGAAAAGTCTTACTTTCCTTTAACCTCAAGACAGTCTTTTTGGAATTCTTTGAAATATTCCTGCAAAATAATTTGAGAAAGAATCAGATTTCTTTTAAAAAATGTATCTGCAATTATAATGTGGGATTGATCAGCACAAGGTGGTATGCAGGCTAGAAGTAAATATGAGTTTAAAAAAAAAGATAATTTCATGGAGGAAAATGCCATTTAACCCACTTGTGGAACTTGTTATTTAATTGAATGGCCATAGGCTGCTGGAAGCAGAGTGTGACTAAGGGGTGTCTGTTCCCTAGGCATGTGCTTCTGGCTATTGCCAGAGATAGGACAGTGGACCTCAACTATCTGTGACCTGTCTAGTGAAGTGTGGCTATTTTTATACGCCAGACATGATCCAGAGAGCGTCTAACTGGCTTATCTTTATCCAGCTGGTAGTCAGACTGCCTGAAGATAAATCATTTTGGAAAAAATGTTGGTGTTCTGAGGGTTCTGTCTTAGATGGATGTCTGGGTACAATGCAGGCAAACCCAGTTTATTTGTAAGTTGCATAATTATCATAAAAGCATTGATGGTAAATTATATTTTCTGTACAGTTTCTATTTGTATCTTCCCATAATTTTTGTATACAGCCTTAATGCTTCTTTATTAGGACACTCTTTGTTTCAATTTACTTATAAGCTTCTCAGTGTGCTTGTATGTGAAAATATGCAACTCTGAATACCCAGTAATAAATCTATAAATTAGTGCCTTGTTATTGTATGAGGTACGATACCTGTTTTCTTAAGTGACAAAAAAATACATATGCAGAAATCTGTCTGCTACCAAAGTCATGGAGCATACAGTGGTTCTCAAACTTTTTTAGATGCCTTTTAAAATTAGTTTTGTAAGTGGTTTCTAAATTGTTGTTAACGTTACTTAAGCAATATTCTAATGCTACTAAAGCCCTTTCTAAAGTATTAAGGTGACACCGTTAATCCATAATCTTTCTGGAACTCTTACACAACACATACTGTTCAATCTTAAAAAAAAAAAAAGGTAACCATCCCCTTTCCCCTGCCCTAAGTGGGAAAGAGAGATAGGATAAATAAAATTTATATCCTTCAGAGGGATAACAAATATCATAACATTCACCAAAAGGAATTAATGAAACAATTTAACAATTAATATCTGTAAAGTGGTTATAAAAACAATTTGAAGAACATACATAACATGCTTAGTACTACTAGCCTTGAAAAGAAATCATAATTTGATTCGATAGCAGTAATTGCATTTAATCTGCCAGTCCCTCCCTGGGGTAGAGTCTGGGATTACTTAAGCAGCAAGATCAGTGTGATGTGAACAAGCAGAGGAGTTCATGGTGCACCAGGCATCACCTTCCCTCTGAGCACTTGGGCACAGAGGGACTTAGTGGTAAACAGGACCAGGCTCAACTCCAGTGCACCAGGGGATGTTTCCCTACAAATAATCCATAAGTGGACATCTATGCTGTCTGTACCCATCTGTGCTTATCGATGGACACGCTACTTACTCTGGAAGCCCAGGACCAGACACATTTTTCTTATTTTGTTCAATAACAAGACATATTTGAAAATCAAATGTAGTTTACCCTGTGAAGGCACTTCAGTATTTCTGCCATCTTTCCCTTCAGGATACTAAGTTTTCCTTGAAAAGCTATGCTTGCAACTCACAGCTTTGCTGCAGTTTGTAAGTAGAGTCTGCTTTGTAGATATGACAGATAGAATTTTTCACTTTCATTTTTAAACAGTATGAAATAATCTTTAAAATCTAAACCGACTGTTTTATTTTATATCATAGATAAAGGCAACCCTGAACTCCCTTTAAAATATATTTCTACTGAGAACTCCTATAAATATTCATCAGTATGTAGAGAATTACTAGCTAGTTAACCTACCGTGGTTAATAATCCATAACAGAGGGCATCCAAACAGTGGCTCGTAAGGTTCATGTCTGGTCAACAGCAACTGATGCAGAATGGACTCATGTGATTACAGTAACTTTGTAGCATATCCAAAGCCTGAACCTTTGGCCAGCCACAATGCCAGTTTTTTACAATAGTGAGTTCAGGCTGAAAAAATCTGTGACTTTTGTCACTCCTGCTTTATTGTCAGAACACTGAGTAGCTGAGAGCAAGGCCTGCTAATAGGGTAGGACAAAGGAAATGAAAAGAAAAATGGTACCTTTTTTATCTTACTATCAGCATTTGGTATTACATCCTGAGAGGCAATACACAAAAATAAAACCAGCATGGAATTTAATTTAAATGAAAGATGCGTGAAGATCTTTTGACCTTTCATAGTTTATATTCCTCAAGAGGAAATTCATCACCGCTGTGCTATGCAGCACTGACTGTGCTCAAAAGTTGTTTCATGCTACCACAGCAATCTCAGGATAGTTCCTGGCTGCTGTAATTCTTGACAAACTTTATGAAAAAATACCAGCAGGAAGAACATTTATTCAAATGTTTTTAACAAGTATTCCTCTGTGTTTTAATCTGAAAACCTGACAAAACTACACATTAGAGGACTTACAATAAGAAGCTACACTCTTTGAGTAGGAAGGCACAACTTCAGTGCATTTACAAGAGGAAAGTACATGCTTAATCAGCACATGCAATTAAAATAAAGGCACAGGATATCTGTTAGAGTTTGGAAATTAAAGATAATTGTTTTCAGGCAATTTTGCTGATGTATTACATATTTCTTTTTTTTTTCATTTTTAAAGTATTTTCATCATTATGTAACAGGTCATAATATCACCATTCACTGCTATGAGCAAACCACTTGTACTCTAAGCTCTGAAAAAATTGACTTAGACTTACAATCAAAATTTGAAAAGAAACAAAGAGGAAAAAAGCAACTGATGTTCCAAAGCTGTCTGAAGGTTTAATTTCATGAAGAGAACCATGCTCTTTAGCTTAAGAAGTGGGAGTTACATATTCCATTTGTGAAACCAAGTAGGTTTCTCTCAGCCATTATACTTAGGTGAAAATAGAGACCTCAACTGAACTTCCATACTCATGAGCTGACATTTTATTCTGTTCCAAACTTTCATTTTCTGAGAGAATACAATATTCACTGAACTGGTAGAAAATACCAGGAAGATATGGGGTGATAGGAAAAAATTCTTATCCCCTAAAAGTCACATGCTCAGCACACAACAGTGAGCATAAGGATTTTACCAAATTCTTTTCCATAACACATGCAAAATGGAAAAAATATTCCAAGTTCATTTACTTACTAAACCCGGACTCTTCCTTGCAAAGCACTTCACAGCAAAATATGTGAACTATTCTTGACAGCAAGAGATGTTTGTATGAGCCTTTAAAACTGACCTGTAATAGACTAATTTTACTTCACTCATAGTTCTTAAAAATCACCACGTTGGTGTGATTTGTCCAAGACACAAGATACACCTCCTAGAGAAATTCCTCTCAATCTGAAGATTTACTCAAAATTAAGCACCCTGCTTTTGCATTAATGAGTCCGAGAACAAAATTTCCAGCCTGTTATCAAAGTTAATGTATTCACAACACCCTCAAAAATTCACAAAAAACATTTAAGTGAACTAAAATTCTTTCGTCATTAACCTTTTGATAGTTTTGACTGCCAAAATATTTCACAACAATAACTGAAAGCTTATCTGAACTAGGCTTAACCTTTTCATCTACTTCACATAACTTAAGGCTCTCTGAAGTATTAAAAATACTTCCTTAATAAATTTAAAAATATAAATCAAAGAATGCACCTTTTTTTTGGAAAAAGCATCCTCGAGGCATAGTAGCACCTATATAGTGGCACTTCATCTTGGAAGAGAAATTAATTTTAAAGAAAATTTTTTACATGGGTGTAACGTGATTTTGACTTCTTTAATTGTTCAGGAGGAATCTTTATTTTTATTTGAAAGGAAAAATAATTAGTATTTATATTGACAAGGTATTGTATGTGCATAAAAGGAATCAAGAGGAGAAACAACTAAACACAAGCAAATAGAGAAAGGAAAGAACACTAATTAAACTCAGGAGGATAAGAAAGCCCTAACTGAGAAAACTAGTTCTTTACCATCAGCTGGTAAATAACAACATTTTCACAGTCGATTTGTCCTCCTATGCCTTAAAGGTGTTGCTGGAGTATTTAAAAATAAACTGGAGAAAAAGGCCAGGACAACTGATAAACCTGCCCTCTAGCACTATTACAAGTTTCATATCCTTTGATCTAAAGTGAAACTCACCAGAAGAACCACAACAGGCTGTTTAATACTGTAGAAAAATTTCTGTAAAAATTTGAAAAACTGAAGTGTGTTGCTGAGAAAAACCTCCAAGAATGTAAATGTGCACCTTGAACAACCAACTACTGGCATCTCCCAGTAACACAAGCCCCCAGTAAACAGGCACAGGTAGTAGACTTTCCTGATGTTGCAAGACAGCATTAGGAAAAAATATAGAAAGATCCCTGAAAACAAATCTCTGTGTTTCTTGGACTCTTGATGGGAAAGCTATTCAAACTTTGCATGAAAATGTCTGATCTTTCTTTTCACATCAAAGGTGTATGAAAGTTTTTAACTCTAAATTGAATTAGCAATATGCGGAAGCTGGAAAAAAGCAACTTATTAATGGGGGCAGAGTGAGCTGCAGCTTCTCTGAATGATGCTGTAGTCCTGTCTTCTGAGTTTGTTCTACATCTGCACCGTTGGAGAAACAAGAAGGTAGCAATTTGTCCACAGAGGCAAAACATGGCAACTAAACGCATGTAACAGGGAGTGGTAAAAATAAAGCTGAGTAGCTGTACTTACCCAGAGTGATTCCTAAAGTGTAACAATTTCTGTTGTAAATGACTGTGGTGGGTTGTCTATGGCCAGCTGCCAGATGCCCACCCAGCCACTCTCGCATTCTTCCTCCTCAGCAGGACAGGGGAGAAAATAAGATGAAAAAGCTCAAGATAGAGATAAAGAGAGGGAGATCGATTACCAATTACCGTCATGAGCGAAACAGACTTGACATGGAGAAAATTAATTTAGTTCATTATCAATTAAAATGGAGTACCATGCTGAGAAAGAAAGAAAAAACAACGCCTTTCCCACCCCGCCTCTTTTTTCCATGCCCAACATGCTCCCTCATTCCTGACTTCTCTAATTCCTCCTCATAAGCAGTGTGGGGAATGGGGCCTGTGGTAAGTCCATAACAGCTCCTCTCTGCCTCTCCTTTCTCTGCACTCTTTTCCAGTTCTCCAGGGTGGCTCCTTCCCATAGGCTACAGCTCTTCATGATCAACCTGCTCCAGCTTGGGCTATCAACAGGCCACAGCTCCTTCAGGGCATATCCACCTGCCACAGTATGGTCCTCTCCATGGGCTGCAATGTGGATACCTGCTCTAGCATGATCTCCTCCAGAGGCTGCCAGAGAATCTCTGCTTGGCCACCTGGAGCACCTCCTCCTTCTCTGACTTCTCTCTCTGAAGAGCTGTTTTTCACACACTTCCCCCCTCTCCTCACTGACTGTGAGGCATTTTGTCCTTTCTCACACAGGCTTTTCCTGAGGCACTGCCATTGTGGCTTCAGGGTTCAGCTGTGCCCTTTGGTGGGTCCAATGGAGAGAGCTGAAAGCAGCTGTGCATGAGGCAGTCCTGACCACACCCTGCGAGCCCTGCAGCCCCCCACCAGCACGCTGTACATTGCTTCAACAAAAATTTCGGTGCAGCTGAGGATGGGGACAAAAGCAAACACTCTTTGAACTGAAAAACAGGAGAAGCCAACCACTTCCCTTACAAAACTAATTGGAAAAATTTTGTTGATGCATGCCTTGCCACAGTCAGGGTCACTGGGGTTTCCAATGAAACAGAAATTCTGCCTGCATCCGTATGTTAGAGAATGGGATATTCCCCCCCCCTTTTTTTTTTCTCCCAAATTACACCACTCTGGACTTTTTATAGTTGCAGATACTCTCATTCTGAGTGAATTCAGTCAGGCAGCTGTAGGTTCCCATACTGTAAACATAGATGTAAGACCCTCTAGGGGTGTGCAGGCAAGCTGTTCTCTTAATAGCTTATGCTGCGAAAAAACTACAGCAGATGTCTAAGTTCAATGACAATAAAAGCAAATACACATCAGGGATGAAGATTTCTAAAACACCAAGGCCAGGAGACACGTGTCCTGGTCACTCAGACAGGGCATCTGTATTGAGAACCATGGCTTACAGTGCAGCTTTCCCCTAGTAGAGGGGAGGGAAACAAACTGTGTGCAACAAATGAAACTAATGCTTTTAAATGTCCCAAGGCTTTAACTTCTTGTAACTTGGTCAGAGCTTTTATGGAGAAAGATAAAAATCATACTCACAAAGTGTGCTTACAAGACTTCAGTGCACACAATTCCACCAGAAGAACTAGCAGAAAATTTCCTTAATGGGCAGTTTCTAAATAAGTACACTTTGAAGTAGCTGAAAACTTCTCAATTTTACGATAATTAATTCAGGTTTTTTTTCAACCAGTTGTATAAAATGGCATCTGGCAGCCATAGTGTATAATTTGCTGTGATTAAAATTAAGGAACTGGACTGCAGGCCAACTCTTCCTTTATTTCAGATAATAAGTGGCAGCACAGAAAGAGATTTGTCTCAGAGCTGCAATGAAACCATGGTGGGACCAGAAGTAGTGTGTGTAGAGCTGACACCTGATTTAGTCACTTGGCATCTTGTGGATGAGATTCCCTCCCACTTCTCTGCCTCCATCCTTGGAAGGGGTGATGAAGAGCTGCCTTCTGCTGTGGGTATGTGACAGCTTCCACTGAACAATTTACAGTGTATTTACTCATGTCACTGCATGCACCGTGGTTGTGAGTTCAGCAAGGAGGGTAAGGGTAGCAAGGGATAAGAAGGAGGAACTGCTTTCAGACAGAATATTCATGTTGCCTCGCCTGCATTACCTAATAACCCTTCTTGAATTACTGAATGGCTTAAGATGGATGTAAAACAATCATGGATGTCATTTCAATAAATGAAGTGCATCTGAAATCACAGACAGAGGGTTAACACACCTGGAAACTGTTCTGCAAGCTTGTGTGAGACCCCACCTTACATATTCAGTTATTATGCCACTGAACTTAGAGAGTAAGGGAAGCCAGCTTCTTGCAAGCTTAATGTTACCTGCAAAAGATCTCGCTGTAAAGGCTGATGCTTGTAGCATTTCAGATGTGTGCACTTCTGCCCTTAAGGCTGTCATCTTTTCCCACAGAACAGTGTTGAAAGGCTGTGTTTAATGCATTTCTCCCTATTGGCAGAAAAGTCACTTTAGGGAGCCATTAGTATTTCTGGCAATTTTATCAAACATCTGCTCAGTTTCAGACATATAATAATGATAAGGCTGTTATATCATGCTTAGAACACACATTTGAAGATACTGTTTAACGCATGAATTAAAATCTGGCAGTTCGACTGCAGTGTGCTCTTGTTCTTTTACAAACTGTATCTACTGAATAAAAAAATGACAAAACAAAACACAGCAGCTTTTTCTCTATCAGTCACTAAAATGTTTTTGAATGATTTCAACATTTTTTCTAATTTAAAGATTGTTTTTCTTCTCTCAGAAAATGACTTAGAGTAATTATATTAACAATCTTACTGAGGTAGCTGGACACAGCAGCTATATGAACTGGAAATGTCACAGCTTTGCTCATAAATACCTGTAAATCTTCTGCATATCCCCACTTTTTTTACTTCATAAGTTGATAACTGTTAAATAAGAAATCTGACTTAATTTTGACTTTCTAATCTCAGTTCCTGCCTACATTTTTTTCTTTAGTTTAAGAAGAAAAATATTAAGTATATTAAGAATATACTACACTATACTTTATCCAGTGACTCAATGTAAAAAAATCCTGGAGAGCAGAAACTTACTGTGGGACCAGGTGGTCTTTAGACCTGACCTAGAGCTTCTTAAAGATCAGTGCTAACAGAAGTGTGGAATATGTCCCTCATTCTGTCATTTGCTTAGCATACTACTTCTTTTTGTTTCAGGAGATAAATGGGCTGAAAATATCTAAACCTCCTGCAGGATAAAGTGAGAGAGTTGCAGAGAGAGTTGCAAAGAGAATTTAGATAGCACTGCTGCTGCAATGAAATTCTAAGTGCAGTGTTTCAAAGTTATACTCTCAAATCCCAATTCCTCCTCCAAATCTGGTAGAAACACAGCATCTGGCAAAAACTTATGTATTCAACTTACACAATTTCCTGACTGCTGAGTTCAGCACTAAACCAAAGATTTCCTCCCTCATCCAAGGACAAACTACTTGCAGCTTCACTTTTAATTCAACTCACTGTCCATAAAAAGGAACAGCCTTTCAGCCCCTGAAAAACAGTCCTCAACACCCACAGGGGACATGGCTATTACTGGCTTCAGAGACAGACATAGGAGGTGATAAGAGATAAAAATCCCTACTAAATCCACCATTACACTATGGTGATGTGACAGGAAAAGAGCCAAATACCTATCACTTTCATCCTGCTGAAGTGCAGAAACCAGGATTAGAGTTATGTAATGTTGTAAAATAGGCATTCAGCGTGCGAAGGGAGGAATCTCGCAGTTCCTTATTAAAATCACTGCTCACACAGTTGAACAAGCAACAGCCCAGTGGAACAAACAACAGTCCTCAAAACTGCAACTGTCACCCACGCACAGACTTACAAAAGCACAGTCCAGGTGATCTCTATGCACCTGAGGATTTCTGCTTGCAGAAAAACTTCAGGGCACTGGTTCCAGACTGGTGAAAACTTGCTATGTTCTGGGCATTTTGCACAGTGCTCAAATGTTTTATATTTGTGCATAAGACTCTGAAACACAATCTGAAATTGGATTCAAACTCAGTGGTGCACAGGATGAGCACAGCAGGATTGCTTAAGTATTTGCAGAGAAAAGCTTACCTTAAATGCCATTTTCAGCTCTTCCACATGCGCAGGGAAAATCCCAAGATCCCATGAATGCTGTCACTTGACCCAGCTTCCCATATAATGGGACAGACTTCTTCAGTACACTAAGCAAGCAGAGAACAGAATAAACTTAAATAAAGTTAGAGGTACCCTTCCTATTGTCTTCTTAGCAGTTAACATGCTAAAGCTTACCACAGTAAGTGTCAAACTAACACTTGAAATCATGGAGACCACACTGTCCTTAATTTTGAGTCAAGGCTGTGGAAGCAGGTGAAACCTCCACTGGGCTTAGGTCACTGCTCCCAGGGCTCTGGGCTGGGGAACTCTGGTTTTCTCCAACCCTGCAGCACAATTCTAAAGCTCACTTGGTCCTGAAAGCAGGGAGTAAGGAAGGGGTGGCTATCCCAGCCTCTTCAGCCAGCATAAAAAGTGTATTTAGAAGTGTAAGAGCAAAGTGAAAACAAAGGGCTGACTGAAGGGCTTGCCAGTAGGGTCAAGTACGTTTGAGCCCTTCCAAATGATGGCAGTACTAATGCTTCTCAGGAAGAGAAAGGGTTGGAAAAATTAAAAAGAAGTGGAGTGAAAGTAGCTCAGGTATCAAACATCTGCTTTTGCTTTGGGAAATAGAGTATATGTTTCTTGAAAAGCGTGGTCTCCTTGACAGCCTGGCTGTGTAGGGTAGGGTGTGATACACACAGTGTAAGCCAGGAAAATGTTGATTAAATCATCTGTTTTGCCTGCTGGAGTCCAATAGTATCAGTCAGGGATGGACAGAATGCATCCTTCAACATATTCTTTCATCCAACAGGAGACAGGGACATTCGTACTTTGAAGACAAGAGAATTAGAGCTGTAAATTTTGTTAAAGAACAAATAAGAAGTGGTTGGTGGAGTGAAACTTTAAAACTTAATTAACTCAAACACACAAAATTGAGCAATTAGCAGGTGAATAGCAGGTGAGCATACAAATAAGGAAAATGGGAAACAGACTAAAATTTTTAAGAAACACCTAGTGTTATTTATTTGGATTTTTTAAAAATATTGGATATTTTACACTAAAATATATAGTATTTCAGTACTGATAAGCCAATATTCTGACTCTTGCCATCTCCAGAAAAATTAAATTACCTTGAGAAATCTGCTAAAAATAAAGCTTTATTTGGTGGGCTTCCTTTCACTGACTTTTAAGAGAAGCACATGAGAAAATTCAAAGCAAAAATTCCTGGGTTTGATACGTATTGTGAAGTGCAAAAATTGATACTGGGCACAGCAGCAGTTCAAGATGCCACATAAAGATAAATGACTGAAGTACTGCTGGAAAATTATTTCTCCAGATACCACCTCCTTCTGATATAACATTATTTTAGTACCTGCATTAGTGTTACTGAGGTGCCTTTTGCATTTACCTTACCTCCGTGCAGGCACACTCTGTGTGTCTTTACACACATTCATCCAACAAAGAATGAGACAGTTGGCTGAATGCTACATTGCATTTAACCACCCTGACAGGACTAGGGTCAACAACACCCCAGCCCAGGGAGTCTTATTATAGCAAATTTACAAGAGCAGATGTTGCTACAAGCCCTCACAAGACTACGTGTTGTGCTTGGCACACTGGAGTTAAGCAGCTACATTTTCTCACAGCTGCATAAAATAGCAGTTATACTGTTCTAACTACATGCTAAAAATATATCACTGAAGCTAAGCTAGCATGATTAAGGGATCTGAAACCTTGGACAAACCCTTGACTCTACTAATATGGGTGAACAGCACGGTCTTAGAAAAAAACCCTTTCTGTTTTTTTGGCAGTTTAGGGAAGAGGTGTTTAATCACTGCTTTTAAAGTTTTCTTTCAGAAAATAATTGAGGCTGTGTTTTCATCAAGAATGGCAAATTTATTGCCTTAATGCTATATTTATAAAATAAATTACCAGGAAATGAAGAACAACAAGAACAAGCAAGAATTCTATAGATATAATTTACATGAAGAGGTATTTATTTTCAAAAAAATGCTGCATGTAAAATTATTTTAGTTTTTCAAAATTAGCTGCACTTGTGATTTAAATTTTTAAAAGAATAAAATAATCATTTCAATGGATATGGAAGAAAAAATTCCATGCATAAGACTGAAGATCACACTCAAATCTAGGAAAAGCCTCATGTCATAGTAAGACTTCAGTCTCATCCTGAAGTGAAGTTTATAAAATGCCATTTACAATAAATTAAAGTTTTCTCTGTGTTAATCTACCAAAGTTTTGACATGGCTATAGCTAACAAGAGTCAGGTGCTACTGGTTCATCAGGTGCAACTGCTTCTATCTTTGCTTCTATTTTCATCAGGAGCAGGCCCACTGATGTTATTGGGTTTAAAATGGGAAAGCTGAGGTGTAAATATTTCCTTACTGGTTATTTCCCATTTCAATCCAATGAATTTTCAGACACCAGCTCATCATTATTGTGAAACAGATTATGATGCTTTCTTTATCTTGAACTACAATTTTTGCTCATTTTTGCTGTTCCCTCTCTTTCCTCCAGCTCCTGGGGGATGGAGGTGGGTGAGGGTGTGAGCAAGTGGCTGGTGGGTAACCAGTTACTGGCCACAATATAGAACAAAGATATATATATATAAGCTCACAAATTATTTTACTAGAGTTAGTAAAAAAGATCAAGTTTTTTGTAAGTTCTTCAACTTGACCTAATGGTCTTAAATATGTCCATCTGCTGACAGTTAATAAAGAGCATCACAAGCAGATATAGAGACCTCTAAGAGAAGTGACTGAATGATGGGAGCGGAAGAACCCTGTTCACAGCTGCCGTGAAAAGCTGACTGAAGCAGCTTAAACCTCCCACCCAACAGCCCAAGACAGCACCAGGTCAGCCTCTTCACTCATTTTGCCCTTCAACAAGCAAAGTCCAAAAGGAAGAAGAAGAAACAGGACTGGTTTTGCAGGGAGAGCGCTCAGCAGGGTGCAGGCTATTGGAGACAGAAACTGAACCCCCTGTTTGATCAGAGCTATAGATTCACGCCAGCCTACAATTTCCTGTCATTTATGTATAGCACATAACTGCTTCAACGTCCCTGTTTTATTGCCTCCTGAAAAGTGAGCAGGTAATTTCACACTTGCTCTTCAATATTAGGTTCATTATACCAAGTTTGATCTTAGAGTATACTTTGAGAACTGTTATATATTTCAGAAGAACAGGCATTTGTAACAGGGGTAGTAGCAGGCATTTATTACAGAGGTGATAGGAGTTACCATCTGAGAATAGTAGAGGCTTTTTCACAGTGTAATTGGCATTGATTATCTTCTATCCATATGCACTCTTGCTTATCAGTACAGATGCCCTGGAAGAATGGTTTTATGAAGTGTTTTTGAACAGTACTGTAACTTTCTTTGTGGTAAAAGCAAGTTGATTATCACCTACAATGAAATCAGATCAGCCACAAAAGTTAATCATGGATCTATCTGTCTGGTATAGGAGTCATGAAAAGTCAAGAATTGTTAGCTTATGAAAGGAGACAGGCAAGCTTCTAGCTTACAGCAAAAAATACCAAAACAAACCAAACAAAACACCCAAAAAACCCCAACCCAAAAAACCCCAAACAACAACATCAAAAAACCAAAACCAACATGAAAAATCCCACCTCAAGTCCTCCTGAACTGAAGAAGATGCAAGAAAAGAAAACCAAATGCTCCCCAAGAGCAGGGTGCTGTTAGTGGATCAAAAGGCTCCAACAAGATGAAGAACAGTAATAGCTTTTGCTCGTCTCTTGTGGCCACGGTAAGTTCTCCATTCAGTTTAGCCAAGTCTTAGCTATGCAATTTCCCTGAAGTGTGTTGATGTAGCTAATGCCAACAGGGCCAAAGAGATGATTAAAGGGATGAGGAAAGGAAGCGATGTCATGCTTTCCAAGGAAGGAAAGGATCAAGACAGATGTAACTTACTCCAGTTCTTAACAACACATTTCTACAAATAGAAAGCAATACTGAAGCTAATATTGTCACCATTCAGGCATGATGAAAAGTGTTAAAAGTAACGAACTACGTATCTTATCACATAAGAATGAGGTAAAGGAGGGTATAATGAGTATCAGGCATTTCAGCTAGTCATGAAATAGGGATAATATGTGTTCTGCAAACTATCCATCAAACCTATCCTACATTATTCCATCTGACAGATTAAATGGCTGATCTCAGTGCATGTAAAATTTCTAGATATCCAGGAATTTAAGAAGACCCAGCCCGGTTTTTACAAAGAACCTGGGCCTAGTATTAGTGAATATTACTACATACCTTTATTCTGCCAAAATACCAGAGTATGCATGGCTTGAAACATAAAAATGAGAGAAAGACTGTGTGCAGAGAGCTAGGCAAAAGAAAGGCAAATCATAGTGTAAGACATGTATGTGTGTTTTAAACAAACTGAGAGAGTGGCATAAGAGCTAAAAGGAACTCACAAGGAAACAGAAAAGATAAGCATTGTGTGAGGTGGCATACCTGGAGAAAATTATGCAGTAATTTTAAAAAAAGTTAATGTTTAAAGAATAACCACTTGGAGTGAGTTTGTAGCTATTCATCCTTTATAGGACAACCAGAACATTATCTAAGCAGAAATTAAAGACAGATTGGGATCAAATGATACATATTAGGTAAAACTTGCATTATGGTGAATCTATAGTCACTAAAACAAAAACTTTGGTGTAACTCAGAAAGGTGTCCTAATAATGTAGCGGTTTTACCAGTACTAAGTAAAGTGTATGGACTCAACTTGTGCTTGTGCATCAGCAGCACAGGCCCTCTATTACAGAAAGCAAACAGTGAGTGGGCAGTTTCATTTGTAACATGTTTTAGTAAGATCTGCAAATTTGGGCCAGATGATACTAATCTATAATCCAGCTCTATCATGCATGCTGCCTCTTAAAAACAACTTTATTTGCATGTAGCAGGTATTCAGTTGCAGGAAAAACATGGAACACATTGTGTAAATGAAAGTAACACAACTATGATTCATCTTGACCAAAAGGACTGCAATCTAAACAGCTTCCCGGGATATCACCCCAAAATGGATGAACTCCAAGGTCTGATAATAAATAATATAAACCCTTGGAGCTTTGCTCAGTGCAGAACTTTTAGAAGCAGTCGTGTGCTATGAGCACTCAGAACGTTTCTGACATTTAGTTTAATGGAATTATTTTGCTTCCAATAAGCTCAGGAATATTCTGCTCTTAAATTGACTTTTAATTTCTAATGCAAGACTACTATCCGTCCATATTCTGTTATAGAAACTGCTCCTTGATTTGAAAGTCCTTCTCTTTCTCCACCAAAGGTGCCAGAAATTGATGCAGGTTTCTTTTGTTCAATTAAAAATGACATTAGGATTTTTTTTATACTCTTTGTACCCTAAAAGTCCCATTCTGTACTATAGTGAAACGCTTCAACAAATTCAGAAACATAACCCAGTAATACCTTCTAAGCTTTGCCTGATTTATCTCCCTCTTACGCTTCACCTCTTGATTCTGGGGTGTTCAATTCACACTATTTCCAAGAAACTACTTTTCCTTTATTTCTTTATAATTTTGTAAATTAGCCTCTATGAAATTTTAATTTCTGAAAGTTAACAGATATTACATGTCTTCACCTCCTATATACTATATCAGTAGATTTTCTCTCCTGTTTTTTTGTGGTGTTTTTTTTTTTTTTTTCCCCCTGGAAAGAGAGGGATTGAGAGAGCAAGAAAAAGAGGAAAAGATAAACCTACTATTTAGAGGGCTTAATATTTTTCTATATTTTTTATATTTGTGTAAATAATTTTAAGAAAGTACTAACTGAAGTTATCGTCAAGTCTGTAGGTTGACTTTCACTGCATCCCCAACCTTATGTTTTCAAGAAGAAGTCAACACTTTAAGACAAATGATCCAGAAGTAATTAAGGCAAATGATACCCCAAGCCAGCTATTTAGAGTGCTCAGTCACCATACTAAGAGCATTACTGGCTTTAAGACACTGAAAGTCCATCCATGCTACTTTTCCTGCCATGGCACAGCCTTTTATCATGCTTTAAAAGAAACTTGGTAAATTATTTGTACACAACTGCTTTCAATCTGCAATGATGGTACAGTACTATACGATACTAGTTTAAAAAATGGTTTTTTTAGGCAGCAGGCGGTTTAGCATCATCCCTGTGTCCAATTTTGATATGATTTATTCTCATACAACAGGCCTGGTATTTTAAACAAATTCCTCACAGAGATAATTTCTGGATCACTGTTTTTCACATCAGTTGTAACAGCATCCACAGTTCACAAAAGAGGTGTTTTCCTTTAGATTGGGAAGAGGTACCTGCAAAATTATATAGGAAAGAAGCTAGGCTGGAGCTATTTTTTACCTTAACAACATGTATGTTGAATGCCTTAACAATTTGAAATCAATCCCTGGATGTCTCCTTCTGTGTCACCTTGTAGAATATGTTTCTTTTTCTTTTTGAAAAAGGTCTTGAGTTTCTTAGAGGACATTCCAGATGTGACTTACACCTTTGTGCCAGCGGTGCATGGAAGAGATCTTAAATCGCATTTCCGGGAAATACTTCAGTGCTAAAGCATCCCAGTTCACAATTCTGAGTGTAGCAACAAACTTTCAGGATAAAGGCCTCTGCCTTTAAAGAACCATTTTCTTGTGCAACACCCTGCTTGCAGTTTTTGTAGAAAAATGTGGGTGAAATTTGATGCTTTTACTTTTTGCTAGGTGACTGCTATAGGAAAAAAGTTTTCAATTAACGGCTTATAGGCCGACAAGCCTTTATCTGCTTGATAGCACTTAGGAAGATTAACCTGTCATTAACCTAAGACAGATCTGACACCTCTTTTTAAGGAAATCAGAAAGCAAATAAAATGCTAATCAGCTCACACATGGCCACATAACTCCTTACTACATCTTGCTGTTAATATGACCAGATATTATTAAACCAGATATTGGTTAAACCAATATTTCATGTAATCTTCAGCAGGAGTCAACAACAGGGGAAAGCAAATAAATCAGAATGCAAACAATCAAGATGCTCATACTCAACAAACTTGCAGTGAAAGGAGGAAGAATGGGTTGTGGGGGCACACTTTTTTTTCCCAACCTTTTTGAGTGACCAATGTGCATCCTGAAGCACGAAGACTGACAGCACTGATAAGTTTTTATCCCAGCCAGTTTAACTAAAAGCATTACTCATGCCATGCCTTATAATTTAGACTTGTACTAACATACAGCTTTATTTACTGCTTTCTGACATTCTATTTCTTCTAGCAAAACATAGGATTGTTGGGCAAGTTGAATTATAGGAGCCTTAACATCACATTATTTTCCCAATTTTATATACATTAACATTCTGATCCCTTTCTTTTAGGAATGAAATCTGTAGTGCTAGAGGCCTGTTCTCTATCCAAGGCAAAGCCATTTATTTAGTTCATGCATGCACCCTTCCCCCACCTTTAATCTTTGAAGAAGTATGTGGGATTGCCAAATCCGAGAAGGTTTAATCCTGAGTTGATCCAATCACTGTAATAAAATTACCATCAGAGAAGAGGAGCCTTGTCATCATTCGCGAGCTAAAAGATGTGTAGAAATATTTGTGGTTCAGCATGTGAACGTCCTTTTCCAAAGCATTTGCTAACTATACTGTATATACCAAACACATGCTCCTGAAACTGGTATTTCACACTTATATTTCAGTGACACTCTAGCCTGTGCACGGAAATGAAGATTCCCCTGGGGAAGATCAATGGTTAATTATTTTAAAAATTGCCTCAGAACCAGAAATAAGGTTTCTCATGTTGTCGGAAAGGAAAACACAAAATCATTTACTATACACACTCCCAACACCATTTTAAGGCCAGGGATTTTTTTTGCAAGAACCCTTTTAAAATACTGAGACCAATTCCTCCTTCAAGAAACCTACTATTCAACGTGTCTAAAGCAAGCAGGATTCAGTACTTGGTGCCTCCTCACATCAGCCTCGGCTTTATGACAAACACCTGTTGGGTTATCTTGCCTTAATTTCTTGGTATTTAGCCCACAGAGCTTTAGTGAAGCAAATGCTTGCTGCCACGGTGGCACAGCAGCTGGTCCCTAGAGAGCCCACAGGCATCTGCGTGAAAATCCAACTCTGCATCAGCCCAGGAGAGAGCCACGGCTGCAGTGTGGGGACCCGTGTTATTGTCACCCACGCTTCCCAGGAGATGTATGCATCAGCTCTCACACAGAGGTGACAGGGCTCACAAAGAAAGAATAAATATTTACTTCAAATTAGGTCTGGCAAATCAGTTTTGACAGTATTTTCACAGTCTTAAATGTTTATGAAAGCGGGTTTGAAATCGCTTGGTTACAAAAGAAACACTTTGCAAACACACAGCTAGATGTAAGGTGGGGAATGAGGGACTACAATACTGTACCTCAGGAGCACGGGGATGATCCCCATGGTTCAAAAAGAAAAATACAATATGCTTATCATTCAGGTGATCTAGTTTTCTTCAGAGATGGAAGTCTATCCTGAAATATAGCACATTTAAGAGCTTACTTTTTTTGCTTGTGGCCCTTTTGCTCCTACAGTTCTCAGGGCACAGGAACATCAGAACTGATTCCTCAGTATGACCATCCTTAGAGAAAGGATGAGGCCAGCTATGCTAAAAAACCTGCACCACTTCTGCTTTGGTTAGTCTACTTGAGAATTGTCTTTACAGAGTAACTCATGAATAAGCATAAAGTTTGACCTTTTCTAGTTTTCTGGTAACACTAAATGGGTTTTCAGTCAGGTAGACTGTCCCTGTGAGACACCCTACTATTCAACGTGGGGACAAGTTTCTACTTTGCACAATGTAAAGCCAAAAGTTGACTGTGTGCATGGAGTATTTTCATTCTTATTCTAGCACTGTTTTGTAGGTGTTTGTCAGAAAGCATGAAAGCAAACAGTGAAATACATTTGCTCCTGTGGCTCTGCTTCCTCCAGAACAAAGGGCTTGCTGTTTGTGGTCCTAATGAAAAAGCCCTCTAGGAAAAAGGTGCCTGAAATTTAGGCACCTAATTATATATGCCTGTCATTGAATGGTAAGAGCTCACTGAATGACTGTTCAAAAGGTTAGCGACTGACATTTTAAGTTAATGCTCAGATTCAGCATGCCCCCTGAAGTAGCAGCATAAAGAAACAACTACAAAAATAAGCTGCAGCCCCCTCTTTCAAAATGACTTCTCATTACTCTTACCAGCATATGGCAAAAAAAGGTCACTTCATCTGTGGACACCTGCTTTTTCAGAGATGATGCACCCTGGATATGTTCTGGTGACATCATACCACCTCTCCCTGCTCCCATGCAGGGCAACCACACAGACTGCATGCAGAGCATTTCCTGGCTGTTACCAGCCACCTGAACTCTCCATTTTCTGCTTTTAGGAAACTCAAGAAATGAGAATGCGTGATGTCCCTTCAGTTTTTGCTTCTCCAAGGTCTTGAGGTTGCGTGTTAACTAGACTCTCCAGAAGACTGCAAGACAAGCAGAATGCAAAATAAACCTATTTATCGAAAATGGGAATAGTAGTATGTTTTAATATGAGCAGTTTGCATAATACATTTTCATACATCACACCAGCTCAAAATCTAAATTGTGGCTCACCTTGGAGTTTTTTAAGAGCTATTCTGTATACAACTTCAACACTCAGAAAACGTTACGTGCAGAAACTCTTGACATAATATTCTTTGCACAAAGATTACTGGCTTTGTAAGAGTGGTCACTCAGCATAAAATTGTATTTGGACCTTTCTGATGGAATATGTGGATATATCAATTTCCTAACTGTGAGACTGAAATACTACAGGTAATTTGGTGACTTACTTTAGCCCAAGGGCTAAATTCTTTTCCCAGAAGTGCTATAAGAAAATGCTAAGAGAGAACAGGAACAGGGCAAGCCATATGTAATACTTCTGCAACAGCTTTCAGCTACTTTCAGCTGAATTTTTTTACATGAAATTTTTTACATTTTTTAAATAAATAAAGTATGTTTATGCATGAAAACAAATAGAAATTTTCAAAAATATGAAAGCATTTATACTTCCTTCCTGGAAAAAAAAGAATGTGTAACAATGACTATTTTCTCTCACTCTCTCTTTTTTTTTTTTTTTTAAGGGTAAATGTTTGCATTGCATTTGGAAAAGAATATATTATGCATCCCTTTGCTTCACTGTGCTATCACTACATTTTAGGAATTAATTTAATATTCTTTGATAGGTGACTTAAGTTCAAGAAGCATCCAAAAAGAGCTTAACCCCTCTTCACCTGAAAATCCTCAAAAGATTCTGTAGTTCAAGTGAGAATTCTGAAAAAATTGACTCTAGTGAAAGCAATCATGTTTTACTTGAAGAGCTGAGTATAATGAGGTAGTATAAAGCCACCACGGTAAAATTTGTCCCATTTTTCAACATTCCTTCAGATCCATGCACAGCTGAAGTGTTATTCCATATTCATTTGTACTGTGGAAAGAACATTTATCTTACCTGCAAGAGCCCTTTGAAGGTACTACCACCAAGATGAAGGCAAATTCAGAGGATGTACTTATATTTAGATTTTTCAAGAGCATTTGGCAAGGGATTTCAATCAAAGAAGTTACAATATAATGTGGAATAAAAAAGCTGTCTGAGGAGCAAAAAGAAAAGCTCCATAACTGGTGGCTTTTCAGTTTGGCAGAGACGACTCCGGTGCCTTCACTGTTTCCACCTTCTGGAAGGGCGGTTTGAGGAACTAGTTAGAGATGCCCTCAGACAGGAAAGCCAATAGTTTAGATAAATGTGGGATGTTATAAGAAACAAACAGTCAGAATGGCAGTGACAGCAAAAAGAAAAATGAAGTTTCAAAGTAAAGCTTCAGCATTTCTATTTTTGCTGGCACACAGTGACTTATGAAACTTCTATTTGCTTCATTTCTGGACCATCAGTGAACTCCTATATTCTATATGATCTAAACTCTTAGCTTTACTAAATCCTTGTCTCATATTCCTTTTGGGAGAACTCACAACTTGACATAAATGAAGCAGGCTTAAGTAAGAACTGCAAGCTTTGGGCTAAACAGAACATACAGATTATGCTACAAGGTGATTAAATATCAAGATATAGAGGATATATATAACAAAACCAAGCATAACCAATGTTGTAATAGAAAAGCTTCATTAAAAAAAGAGAACTAGATGAAGACAAGAGTAATCCAATTGGTGAGATGGAACATTACCAAAAAATGTTAAGAAAATATTACTAAGAACAGAAGAGGTGTGCTAAGAGAAATTCTAAATCACAAAAAATTTCACTTGTAAATTAATTTAGTGGTGATTTCTGATCAAGTTATCAACTATGTAGTGAGATGTAATTTGTTCCAGAAAAGAAAGAAAGTGGAAACTTCGATGTTTGATGTTAGGGAACTTATGTGTAAATCTCTAGGGAATAATAGAAAATGGATTAAAAATACAGATGAGCTGAAGGGATAAAAGTGAAGAGATACGTCCAAGCACCTGATTCTTATATAAACTTTGGTCAGAAATCCTTAATAAACCAAACAGATATTGCCCAGAGAGCAGGGGTGAAACCCTAAACAAAACTAACTTTCCTGAAATGTAGTGACTTGAATGGAAAATCTGATGAAGCAAGAGATAGACAGATGTCACTACACTACAGATGTCACTAAAAAACTCATGGGCTATGAAACTGAGGACAAGCAAAAATGGATAATTCGAAAAATCAGGGTCAGCCGAAGATGCAGTTGACAGTGAGGCAGAGAAGAGATTTCACGACTCAGAAAAAAACCCTGATCTTCTGAAGCGATACATGATGGTGTTAATGGAGTTGGGAAAGAAAATGAGTGTGAGAAGACATCAAACCGTACCCTGCAGGACACCTGGAAACAGTGAGACATGGCAGGATGGTGCACTCTTTAATTCCCACTTCATCAAGGAGCTGGAAAGAAAGCAAACATTTTAGAAATACTGTGCAAAATCCATCGACTATCACATGTTCAGAAGGATAAAGCACAAAGTAGCCCCAGCCATGGAATAGGGCTCTTGAAAAGAATGCTTACCACTCTGGAAACTCTAGGCTGGAGAAGTCCCACTTTCTGAAGGAAACTCCACAAAGCACGCTGGGATGCCAGAGACCCACCCTCATGGGGGTGTAGCCCTGTACAGCTGAAGAGCAAACCCAAACACTGCAGCATGCTCCAGCTGCTGGGATGGGGCAGAAGGGTGTGTGTGATGCTGCACAGCCTGTGAGCAAAGAGCACAATGGACATATGAGAGCTGATTTCATAAGAATTACAGAAATCAGCTTAACATACATTTGTGAGGCTACAAAGACAAATAAAATATGAAACAATTTTCTGTCCTTTTATCATTACATAGCAAAGGGCAGGAATTACATAAGGCACTGTGTTTTCTTCTCCGATTATTAATAACAACTCTGTCAAGCCTCTCCTCTGAAAATAGTGGAATAATTTGAAAAAGACCATAATGCGACAGAAAGATGGAATGAAGCAGTCTAAAAATGAACATGCTAAGTAATTTTTAGAACTATGCTACCACTGCAAATCTAGTTGATAAGGAAAATTTCAAATGTTAAGACAGCAATTAGACATTAAATATAACCAGGGAAAGTCTCATGATTTCTTCTTCCCTCAAGACAGATTTGGAAATCAGGATGAAAAGAATGGTATCATGTATCACACAGTGATAACTTGACCAAACAGTAATTTTCTGTTCCTTAAATATGGTGGAAACAAGCAGATGTCCTTGTTATTATAAGTTTGTTTCTGAGAACAAGAACTTTGTCATCTCAAGAAGCACTATACTATACAGTTTTGTGATGCAAATTCCTGTGAACAGCAGATGTTTATTTACCCCCTGCCCCTTGATTTCTCCTTGGAAACCAAATGCTGGGCTTAGGCTCAATATCCTGAAAGACATAATTGCATTTGTACTCCATTTGACCAATGTTTCCATGGACTAGGGAAGGCAATTCCTTAACAGCATTTAGCAAACAACTTGGCTGTAAACTACTAATATATCCTATTCCTAACAACCTACATTTTCTAAACTTATTACTAATTTAAAGCAAACATTGATTTTTATATTTCAGGTCTAGGAAGAAGAAGGCCTACATCTCTCAGACTGGTCAACCTCTGTTTCATTCCTGGCAGACTTGGTGTTTGGCAAAAATGTATAATTATTTCAAGAGTAATTAGTGTCTACATTGCACTTGGATAAGAGGTTACAGCAGCCGATTCCAGATTCCTAATGCCTATCTGAAAAACCCTGAGTTAAGACAAACTTCAAAAAACACTCATACCCTAAATGTTAGCATCATAGTTTTAATGATGTATGGACTGAATATTTTATGAAAAATAGGCTGATTTAGAGATTTTTTTTTTAATTATTTTTATAATGTGTGTTCAATTAAATAACCTTTAACTAGGCAGTGGTAACCCAACAGCTGCCATGGGACAAGTACCATGTGGCCCATAATCCCTTTAACCATGTTGCTTTTTTATCTATTCTTCCCAAGAGATAGGGAGGGAAGGGAGCCCAGAAAAGAAAATCCAGTATTCAGTTCTCAAATCCGGACTGAGTTCAGCAGAACTTTTCAAAGACTAACCACAGATGACTCGAAAGCTGGATAATCTTCAAGTAACAGCACACCTGGGACTGCAGATTTTCCAGTGGCTTTTGATGTCTCTCAATTGACTCTCTTAAGATGATTCTTTTTGTCATTTGACAAATGTAGTAGTTTCTTCGAAGTGCTCAGAGGAATAGAGGGTAAGTACCCTGGTCTATCACACCTACAGTATAGAGCAAATCAATACATGAGAAAGAAGCAGCAAGAGATGAATATTATGTGCTATCATTATCTTGCATTACCTGGCAAGAAGTTATCTTTAAGATTTAAAGTACAGGACCATTCTCATACGGTGCTGTTCTCTGGAGTGACTAGAAGAAAGGCTTTGTTTTATACAATAGATCCTCCTCTGAATGCACTCCACATCATTCCTGTTAACATCAAATGATAAAACAGGCATTTTTAATTTTAGCTGTCAGCTCTAGGAAGCACATACTGCTCAGAGACAGGCACTGGATGCACACTGGCACTGCTTACTACATCTGCAAAAAAGGCTAGTTGTTAATTGCACTAAAGGAAGGTAAAATCCACTTTCTTGTGAAGACTGTGATAAAATCATACAACCAGAAAAAAGCACTAATGAGAAGAGTGTGGCTGAGCATCACATGGACAGCAACATTTCCTTGTCACTTAGTTTCTGTTAGTAGAAGAACCAGAAGCAAGGCTTCATTTGAAGTTTTGTTTGCGAAGTTAATTTTCAGACTGGAACTTTGCATGAAGGTCCCCAACAAGACTTTGTATCCCCTGCCTGAAGAAAAGGGTCCCCAACTCTCTCCATGGACATGAAATTAGGATGTGTGTCTCCACTTCTTCACACACAGTTTTATAACATCCCACTAAGCTGCCTGGCTCTCAGTCACATATCCATTTGCCCTCACTGGGATGAGGCCCTGGGAACTGAAACCATGAACATGAGAGAAAGAGTGGGGTGATTCAAATGTTCATTATAAGGCTGGGTCCAATAGGAACATACATTTGGTGTACATACATCAACGTTTGGTGTATGTTTGCAGAAATAGAACAAAACCATGCATTGGGATGGTTTGGGATACTTAACCTCATCCTTCATGACTAATCATTTCTTAGAATTGGCTTTAATTTAACATATCAAGACAATAGCAAGCAAACAGCTGTCGTAAAAAATGAAAGCAACCCTTCAGACTAGCCCATCACAGAGGAGCCTGCTGTTCATATTTCCTGAATTACCTCCACATCCCAGAATGGGTAACATTCAGGATAGATGAAGTGCCTTGACTTGAAGTGTAAGAGATGATGGCCCATCTACAGTAGGAATGACTGAAACCTGCTGTCAGCCTTTTCATTAAAAAGTCAGGAACTGGGACCATAAATCCTTCAAGGAGAGAAAATATAATACCATAGAAATGACATGACATATAAAAAACTAGCTGAAGTAGTTCCAAATTGTTTCCAAGAGTAATGTCCTTAACTGGGATCGCATTGCTAAGGAAGACAACATATATAATTTCATAGCTGGTGTAGAGTAGCCCTGTAAGAGACTGAAACAGTTAATGATTTACGCATTCTGAGATCACCAAAAGAATTTTGCAAACTGAAAAGAGGCAGCTGCTCACCCAGCAGAGCCCACCTCTCCCTGAGTACTGCCAGATCAGGTAAGTGGGTTCCATTGTCCAGCTATCCTTGGTGCAGATGCCTGCCTGAGGAAGGGAAGACACTAAGAAGAGGCAAGTCTTGCAAGGTGGGAAAATCCCTTTTCTCATGACAAGTCCTCATCTAGCCTGGGCTATGCATCAAATGTTGGACCTTGATTGATGCTGGTGCAATAGGCAGCTGCAACTGTCTTTGGGCCTGTGACACTATCCATTGTAAAACTCCCCTCCCCTGGGAGGTACAAGGTGTTCCCACCTGACCTGGAAACGTATAATAACTCATAACATCTCTAATATTCTAATATTTCTAATATTGGGGGTGGGGGGAGGGCTTCCCCAGCCCCAATTGACTAAGACCACCACTTCAACCAACAGACATAGAAGCTGCAGCTACCAAGTTTCATTGCTGGACCCTGTGGGCAGGTGACTATGTACTTCTTTCCACCCCTATCCTTCTCTCCCTTTCTCTCCCTTATGCATTTCCCTAAGTGTTACCTTTATGCTTTATTGCTATAGATGCTGTGCTTTAACAATGCTTTATTGCCATAGATGTTTTAATACTACTATGCTTTCATTGTGCTATATTGCTATGGTCAGGTCTACAGATGCTTTAGTATTAACAATGCCATATTGCTATAGATGCTCTAATACTGCCATGCTTTAGTAGTGCTATATTGCTATGCTCTAATATTGCTTTAATGCCATAGATGCTTTAATATTACTATGCTTTAATAATGTTATATTGCTATGCTTTAATGTCGCTGTATTGCTGTATAGATGATAACATATATATAGATGATGTTTTGCTGTGGAATTATAACACCCAAAATGGCAACATACCTGCTTACCTTGAAACAAAATTGTTCTAAAATAAACCCTACATATATAGGTTTACAAACACCAATTGTTCAGTGTTTTTTCTCTCTAATCCACCCCAAGGGATTTATTAATAAAAACCTGGGTTACCCTCCCCTTTCTGGTGCGGGTGGCAACAAGCCCTGGAACACACTGTATTGCCACGCTCATAGCAGTGTTGAGTTTGCAAGGCCTCAGGAGAGCAGCTTGTCAAGCATACTTTTTCCCAACTTCTCTCAAGCTGCCTGCAATTTCCCAATTTTGCTTTTTGATAGCAGTTTTTCTAATGACCAGGTATTTGTGCCTAATGTGCTTTATTTTTGCTCATCTTTGTACAGCACAAGAATAGTTTTATACAGATATTGTTCTGTAGAAGACATGGTATGATAGGAGAGAACTTGGAAAGTGTGGACAGAGGAGGTGGTCTAGAGAAGTGAAGGCATGGGATGGTAAAGAGACAGGTGGTAGGTTGGCATGGGAGGTCCCACCATTACATACAACTCACTGACAGTCAGTTGAAGAAATGCAGACTGAAAGCTGAACAAAACCTCCTTTAGAGGTACAAAGAGAACAGAGAACAAGCATCCAACTTATGCGAAATACAGCATATATAGGAAATTCTGTTGCAAAATGAACTAACCATTAAAGATTAAGCAATGAGTATGACACATTATCAAACACAGAAATATTACCTCAAGAGGCTCCTAAGATGAGAAGGAAGAAATCAACAATATATTCCTCATGGCTAAAGATTTAAGCTGCATGATTCCCTCTTCTTTTTGAAACCTTCAATGTTAGGACCCCAAAGGGCATTGGAAGACTGAGCATAAGATCAGAAAAAGTAGCAGATACCAGGAAGTATATGTATGACAACTCTATATTACTATTACTCTATATTACTATTACTCTATATTACTATTACTAAAGTACTTCTTTTTCTGTAATAACTTCATATGGGGTAAATAAATATTATTTAATTAGACTGTTAAGATTCCATTTGGACTAAACTTCTTGGCATTACACATAACATGTTTCTTCTTTTGCCCTTAATAAAAATGTAAGGGTAATGATATGTAGATACAATTTTGGTTACGGAGGCCATTCCGTGTCAGCATTTTGCATGATCAATATGTGTTATTCAAAAGAATAATAATTTCCTTCCAAATTTAAAAACAAAACAAAACCAGTCAACCGTGTGACTTGTCTTTCCTGGTACAGTTTCTGTAATCTCATTGATATTTAGCAGTAGTTTGAATGTTTACACTCTTTTGCTTCCTACTTTGGCCAAAACTGAGTTAATTTTTTCTTGTGTAGAGCCTGTAGTGTGACTTAATCAGTAATAAAATGAGCAGAATATTTTCTAAATGTTGCTTTCTGCGTGACAGAAATCAATATTTTTCTAATTATCAGTCCAATATCTTAAAGATACTTAAATGACCAACAGTAAACTGCTGTCAAAGTGTCATATTGCAATTCACATTGCTGGCTTTCATTTCCATTTTACTGAATTCCAACACTTTCAGTGTCAAAGAAGTTCACAGGAATGCAAAAAGAATTGTCCTACTTTCGTGGAAGAAGGAACTCTAGATGGATTCAGCTCTGACCAACTTCCTGTATCACCGGATTTGCTCCAAAGTTGATCGGTTACATTTGAATTGAAGTGCCCTGGGGAAGTCAGAGAGATATAAAATTGTAGGACTTTTTATTTATTTATTCAAGTCATCATGTCTTTCCAAATCTGAAAGTGAGTACCTGTATGTTGTTTTGAAGTGGGGCAGCACGAGGTTCTGATGATCTAGGTCAAATTTTGGCGAACCCTGTTCACCGGATGTTTATCAGTAGGTTTTCTGTGTCACAGTGGAGATGTGTCTGGCACTAATCCAGGCTGAGCATTAAGTGCAAGTGAAAGATTCAGTTCTGTTGTAACAATTTTGCAATCTTCTGTGTATGAATATATATGTATCTAGTGCATAAAGAAAATAATTTAATATTTCTAACTCTACACTGAAGCAGGGGAACATATCCGAGATACAGACATTTAAAATTTCATACACCATCTGTGTCTTTTTCCTTTATAACTGTAAAGGCAATTTAAATGTCACATTCTTCACTCTTACTGTTATTACAGTAGTCTCCTTCATGAAAACAGATAACTTAATCAAGAAAATACTGTATTTCAGAGACACTGAGAGGAAAAAATGCCTACCGTGTTACAGAGGTTTTCCTTGAAGACACCTCTTACTAAATTTTGATTTGGAACATCTGTCTTCTCAGTTCTTCAGAATGACTTGTGCTGTAGTTGTTTAACTGTATTATGATAAATTGAGACATGGGATTAGTTTCCTATTAGAAAGGCGTTCTATTATTTGCTTATTCACTATATTCATTTGCCTATTATTCATCTATTATAAAGGGTCCAGCCTTGTACACCCCTAATACCCAAGGAAGGGTGAGACATCTTTAATGGGACACACTTCTGTAAAACAGGACTTGTAAAAAGGGTTTAGGGAGTTAATTCAGAATGATGGCTAATGCCAGATTTAGATGGTTAGACTTAGATTAAAAAATTTGCCACTATTTGTCTTTTTTTGAAGTAATGAGTCCTGGTGTCTTACCATGCTCCAAACCGCTGCAGCCTCTCTTGTGTGTCTTTGGAAGTGACCAAACAAAAACTGACAAAGATGAAATCAGCAAATCAGTCCTTACAAAATGTTGACACAATCTTTAGGCAAAGATATAAGATGAAGTAAGAGAGCATTAAGAAATAAAGCATATATAGAAAGAAGAAAATGAGAGGGCAGCAGTATATTCTCAGGGTGCTGGAAAGAGCAGAGGCAAGGTGTTTTATTTTTATGACTTTTCGGGAGTATTATGTTGCTAAATTCTAGCTCTGTTTCACTTTATACAGTTCCAATTATATTGGCTCACCAAACTGAGCAACAATGGGGACTTCTGCTGCCTGGCCTCATTAATATTGAGTTGCCTCTGAGGCTTTCACAGACCATTTGTCACCTACAAAGGAAACGTTTCAGAATGAAGCTACCTCCTTTGGGCTTAAGAAAAAAACCAAAACCAAACAAAAACTAGTCAATTATCCTGTGCCTGAGCAACATGTTTGAATTGTTCAGAGTTTGCAGTTGAAAAATGTACATATGGGAAGTAAATGTTACCTATATCAAGAAGCACATGTAGACAGGAGGCTGACTGGAGTAGGTGCTGGGAAAACAGGCCTGAGTGACATAATGGTCCTTCAAGGGCTTTTTCCAGTGGCCAAAAAAGCATCAGGACTGTCTCTTTTCAATTAACTACCTATCTGATACAAGGGTTGCAGTGAGACTGATTGTCTCATTTCTTCTAAGTCCTCTGACAATCCCTAAATGCACAGGAAGCATCTCTTCATCCTTAAACTCTGCGAGGTAAGTTGTGAACTCCTGCATACCTCTGGCATGAAGACATGCCTTAAGTGCCTGTTCTGTAAATAGAAATGGAGATGTGTAGTTAGTAGAGCACTTTGAAGAAATCTGTTGGTTTTTACCCATGAATAGCTTTTTGACATCTTGCCTGTTCAAAAGAAGCAGAGGTCCTCTGCGTTTTAGAATGAAAGCCATTCCCACCTGCCCAACCCCCAAAATACAGCTGTAAGCAAAAGGAGCCACTTTAGCATCAATTTGTAAAATATGCTCCCAAAAAAGTCTCCAGTGCCATGGGAGCTTTCAAACTACATTTTAACTAAATCATTTTTCCTGAAGCTAAATATATTCCAGTCTCTTATGATGACAAACAGTGGCAGACCAGGCAAGGTTTCTGAACACAGATGAGTTTAAGTTCCAGAAAACTTTACTCAAGCATTCAAAATACAATTTTAAGGAGTTCTCATCAATTTAATAGGCATGTCTATATCAAAGCAAATAATAATGCAGTCCTTAAATTATGTAAATGCTTTGTATACTTAATTTTAGAGCTTAAATTCTACATATTTGAACTTCAAAAAATTTATAAATCTACCCACTGGCACTTAGGTTTGGAAAATAAATTGTTGAGAATCTCAAGATCACAGGGGAAAGGGAAGCTTTCTTACCTTCTTACTGTCAAAAAATACAGAGCTGAGTGAACTTCCAGAAAACATTTCTCATCCTCTCATTGTGGCCAACAAAATGACCAGAAGAATGAAGAGACAATTTTTGTTTTGGAGCACAGAGTACAGGAAAAATTCATAATAGTAGATGGCACACATGGGTATAACTTGTTTTCTTATTCTAAGTCTGAAGCTCATTCTACATTGGTCCTGTTGAAAATTCTACCCTGGTCCCAAGTGAATGGACTTGAATGCCCAGTTATCTGGATCTCATGATCCAGGCAGTCGTGTTCAGCACAAGAAGTCCACAGTTGCTGAGCAGCATAATGGGGTGAAGACAGGCAGGAAATGTTAATGACAGCACACCCTTCCCCTGTAATTACCACCCTTGCTCCTTGTCAATGTAGACCTGGTAGTTCATTGCCCTGATCCAGCCCCTTTCCTCTCAAAACATCCTCAGGTGCTGCCTCTCACATCTGACCAGGTTAGCTGTAGTCCTCAGTGTATCTTTAGAAATAGGGACCTTTGCTTACTTTTATGCTTTGTCAGAGCCAAATTACCTTTGAGGTAATCCATGCAACTCAGAAACTATCACTAGTTTTCTAAATCCTATAAGCAACAACCAAAGAAGGCATAGTACTGCACCTCTAGGTATTGGCAGTCTAAAAGGATCAGCAGCACCTTCTTCTCCGCTCCGCATTTCTGCTCCTGATATCAGAGTCTGTGCTTGGCCCAGGTGTCTTTCAGAGCACTTCAGAGTTGTGAAGTCACCAGAAGCTGGTTCTCATGCACTGCACATGAACACAAACTTCACAGGATCCCAAAGGCCTGAGCTCACCAACTGAGAACAAGTGGTTCATTTATGTCGAACTACTGGTAAATTAAACACCACAGCAAAAAGAGGCCAACAGAAAGAGAAAGAGAAGGAAAGTTGCATAAAATACTATCAGAAATCAAACCTGCATCTTTCTACATACAGTAGATTAGCTGCTTGCTTCAGTTCATGGTTGGGTGACTCCCCATTTTCAAAAATGAGTGATGAAGCAAGCAGGTACTCACTTCAGCTTTTATGGTTCCAACACTGGAGCACTGGAAGTATTTTATTCCCTCCTCCCTTTTTCCCCAGCCAGTGTTGAGGCCAAGGCAATGATAATTATCTTTTTCTTTCTTCTTTTTTTTTTTTTATTTTTCCAGAGTCAGACTAACAGATGAATCTGTACAAAATGAGAAAGCTAGTCAGCCAGAGATATAGCCTGGGCTCTGTTTAGTGGATGGAATCCACTAAATTCCATAAATTCCATAGAAATATGGAGACTTAGGCCTATCAATATATTTTCAGAGACTTGTGTAATAATAGCAATTGAGAGCTTTTATAGCTACACAAATCTGTCAAACACCACTTCAGTGATATTTCAGGAGGGAATTGGGCAAAAAGCTTTTCACAGAGGTTTAGGGAAGTTCTGTCACACCTGATCTATTAGATACTTCTTTTAAGTATTGCAACAGCACCTCTGTGTCTATGGTGGAAGAGGGAGGGCTATCAGGTAAACCCAAGCTGAAATAGAAAAGATAGCAACTCTTCTGAGGCAGCCAAAAGCTCCTCCCCAAAAGCACACTTTTGATGCTAGACTTGGCAAGAAACAGAGCAGGGATATCCAAGAGGTTCAAACTACGGAAAAAATATTCTCTAAACCAGAAGAAAGTTCCTTTCTCAAAGTGACAAATTCATGTTTATATTAAAAAAAATAATCATGCCCTTCAAAACAGAACCTAATTATTCTGGTCACCAGCACAGAGCTGAGGACTTAAAGACCCTAAACAAAACAGAGTAGCATGTTTTATTTATAAGAAAGCCATACTAAGATTGTTCATTACTTTCCCTCCTGAGTTGTTAAGAGAAAGCTGAGATTTTATTCACACTGCGTGTATTTGTAATACATACGGGAATTAGGAAATTTTACAGAAAACAGATTACAATTTTTAAAACATTACTTTTAGTTGGGGACACCAAGGCTTTCAGCTAATTTGCATGTACACATAGGCAGATTTTATTTAAAATTTATATCTTTCTCCATTTGTCTTTCCTTTTTTTCTTTCTTTGCTATTGGCACAGAAATGGCTTGAGTTCAGTGATACTAAAGCATTATAGGGTTGGGGAGGGTGTCCTTTCTCTCATTCTGGTCTTTGCCTTTCTTCTCTCTTGTGTGAGAGCACAAACAGGCTGCCCTTTAGGATGACTCAGCTTCAACATCACCCAGCAGCCAGATGCCCATTTAGGTTTGTACCTGCTTATCCCAATCCTTCTGCTTCTTAAATTAAACACTCCTTAGGTCAAAAATAAACTGACTGACCAGCCAATGACCTTGCTTAGATCCCAGCTGATCTTTTGAATTGCTAATATCCTTCTACACAAAATATGCCTCTTAAGAGGTGTCAGGGCATTTACTGGTCTTTGTCCCTACATATATTCCCAGACAAGGTGACAGCTGCACAGCAAGCACATCAGTTCTCTGGTTATCATGTATGCTCAGCATGGAAGAATTATCTGGAAATTGCCACTGGTACTGTTTTTGACCTATGCTCTCTCCCTATGCTTCCCTTCTACTTTACCAAGTGTGTTTAATGGATTAGCAATAACATCCAGAGAGAAAAAGCCAAATAAAATAGTAAAAACAAGAATCAAGGAAACCCTGCTTGTCTGGGACAAGTGGTTGAGACTTGCTTATTGCTGTGCCCTTTCAATGTTTAACCTGAATGTATTGAGAGGGTGCCACCAATGGGTTTAATTCCCAGTAAAAGTCTGCTGAGTTTGAACTGTCCACATTAATTCTAAAGGCACACCCCCTGTAACTATTACACCAGCTACAAACCTGAAGAAAACAAGCTGGAAGCCAAAGCACTTGGAGCAGTGAATAAGGCAAGAACCTGAAAATGTGTGGCAGATGAGAGAAAGGAAGAGCCTTTGGAGTCTGGAAAAGTAACAGAGACATTACTTCTGCTTCTAGCTTGCCCAGGCAAAAACCCCTACTTGAAATAACATGATCAAGAGTAAACACTTTGTAGACAGGATGACTTGGAAAAAAGCAAGACCAAGTTACTTCCTTTTTAGCTCTCCTGGCATAAAATTTTAGATACCCCAAATGTTGGGAAAAGTCCTGTTACCAACAAAAATTGCTGTTTCCTGGAAAAGCATATATACATTTTTGAGTAAGTCTACTTATTTAAAAAAAACCCCACAAACAAACAAACAAAAAAAACCCACAAAAACCAAAACAACAACCAACAAAAAAAAAAAGAACAACAAAAAAAGAAGAATACTTGCTAAGATTGTGGCTTCTTTTTGGATTGTAATTTTTCATGCATTCTGACCACACAGCTGTTGTTATAAATTAAATATCCACCCTAAATTCTGTTCTTTACATTTATTCCAAATATTTGATAGCACTTCTTTGACTTCCTTAACTTTCTAGATAGTGAAAAATGAACAGGCTGGGCTTTTTTATTCTTTGTATGTACTTTAGATACTTCCTGTTTAATGGCCATTGCCAAACTGTATTTGGAAAGAATTTTTTCATTGACATTGAATGACTGTAAACATGAGAGAGAAAATAAGAGCAAAACAAGAAAAAAAAATTACAAACCTACCCTCTCTGATAACAAAAAAAAAGTCAGGGGATTCTGAATACTGGCAACTGATAGAGGGAATATGAGCCACAAACGAATTTTCTACTGCAATCTTGAAGATGAAAAGTCAAAGCACATGGCTGAAACAGAAGATAATTAGAGTTTTTAACTGAGGTAGCTTTTGATTTCAGTTTTTCTTCCAGAGAACAGAAAGTCACAGTCGAGTTTAGGAGGAGATAAACAAGCTGAATGTACCTACAGAATACTGGTATCCTCATCTGGTATTCCCAAGGATATCCGAGATCAACTCTGAAGATGATCTGCCCAAGGAAGACAATCCAGGCTCTCTCTTTCCTTCACATTTTCCAAAAGAATACGCTAAATGGGTAAAAGTATTCCTAAAATTAGGGATTATGAGCCAAAGCATTTTAATAGAAAGTTGCAAAGAAGCAAATGCAGGTTGAACCCAGAAACTAGTACAGGAATATACTACCTGGAGTCTAACAGCAGAATATTCCTCTCAAAACCCCTGGTTTTATAGACTACCAGCAGCCTTGTGTTTGCACACTTGCTGTCCTGAGTGGCTTAGTTGCACACAGGGGCTCCAGAACACCTACTTCGACATTGCCTTGGTTTAATCTCCCAGGCACAGAGGAAATTTTTCTTCAACATTTCTAATGAAGGAAACCAGAATTTTACATATTGCTTTCACTTATGCATTACAATTATCCCAGAGCATTTTTTTTCCTGTTTCTTAGATGAAGGAACCAATCTATTTATATTTTGCATCATGTTGTTGTTTCTCTTCAAGCTCCTGACACATTCCTTCTGCAATTTCATGCACAGATAGTAATACAGCTTGAGCAGTCTATTTTGTCAGGGGGAGGAAGAGGAAAACAAACTTAGTTTTGCATAAGGTAAAACAGAGCAAGTTACATCCTCCTGTATAAGAGAAAATGGTCTGGATCTCATGCTGCTTGCAAAGCAGCATTTCTACTGAAAGCTGACTTGGTGCTTCTACTTAATGTTTGCATGCTGGAAACTGAATCAAAGCAAATTTAAAAGGCTGACAAGCCTTTGCTCCACCCTTTCAGTGGAGGAGATGGAGCTGAAAGCAACAGCAGCATTCACTAATGCTGGCCTCTTGAAGGAATTTACTGTCCACAGAGACAAAATAAAAAGCAAAACCAGTCCTTTAAGATGAGAAAATGAGGAAAAAACCTGAAGAAATAAAACCAATGACTTTGACAAGTAAATATAAAATAAACTGTAGAACACGGTTAGAAATGGCAGACTCCTTCCAAATACTAAAAAGTGTGAACACTGTTAAAAATATAATTTAGAAAGTAATTTAGGTTCAATGGTTAGCAATTGTTTACTCACCTGTGTCTACTGCTGGTCCTCCTCTTCCATGTTTTCGTTAATTCAGCCAAGTTGCATACATTTGCAGAGGAAAAAAGCCTTGCTGTTATCACCCCCTAGAGAAATTGCAGAGAGAATTCAACTCTGTGTGCATGCAGAGACAGGAAACGGTGGAAAGAAGTAAGTGGAAAAAAACCCATTTATTTGTTGTCTCCCACAATACAACTGATTTAAACATAAGGAAATTTAAAAAATGCAGTAGATGTAAACTTAGGGAAGTATAATGAGCCCAATTGCTTAAAACCTTGTCTTGGAGGATTGACATAATTTGATCCCAAAGCTACTAAATACTTCCACCTTGGTAATGCTAAATATGTAATTAACAGCAAACTATTCTGTTGATCTTTAGAGGTACCAGCGGGGTAATTGTCAAGAACATTTCATTCAGTTTGTTCTTAATATGGTTTGGAATAATGACATTAAAAATAAACAGAATGGTTTTCCAGAAGTATGCTATTGTTGATTTTCCACAGGAATGTCCCGGGTCCTATAAACCAGGTGTTGCTGTAGCGTATTGGAAATGAAAGGAAACAATTCAGAATGTGTACAAGTGATATTATGTACGCTACAGTGCCTCGCTGAGTTCATGCAAAAGAGGTTCTTCCCAGTGCTTTAATTGGCACTTAACTCCTTTTACAGCTTGTTTGCCCAGACAGCCTGCACACAGTAGTCAAAGTGTAGCTGAGAGTATTATAAAACACATCTTTACAGGAAAGAGGAACATTCATCTGGTAATTGGCATGAAATCTCGACTATATTAGATTTAAAAATCATTAGTCTCACATTTGTGAGATGCTGAGTGCTTTTTGACCTCCAGGCACGCACAGCAACCAAAAGCACTGGCTAAAGTGCCTGGAGGCACCTGTCAGCGTGAGCTGCCTGGTGCTGAACCTGGCTCCAGCCCCCGTGGATCAACCTCCGAGCCTCAGTCACATGCACAACCCTAACAAAAATTACTCAGAGGCTTCTTGGAGTGAGCAGTATATTCACCCACTCATGTTACAAGGTGTCTCACAATAACTCCATTTCAAGTGAGAAAATACAGTTTGGTTGCAGACTTAGAGGTGCAGGAAGAGTAGCAAATAATGCATTCTCCGACAAGCAGAAAATACTTGTTCAAAAAACCCAACATATTCCTTAGGAGCAGGCTGACTGCTGAATCAATTTTTGACAAAAGCAAGAGGGGAAGTGCAGGGTGATGGGATGGCAGGCCTGTATATGTACAGGTGAAAAGGTGGCTGCCTCCCAGAGACAGGATTTCATGGCTTCCAGGCAGTGGGGGAATAACTAAGATGTATTTTGGTTCTCTTGAGAATAATTGCTTTCCAATTCTCTCTTCTAGGAAACTTGGAAATCAATTATTTACTGTAATGCTGAAGTAATAATATGTTTATTTGCAATTTATACATGTCTATACACACACACATTTCAAGGAGAGGTACTTTTAAGTTTTGTTTTGGCTTTTTTTTTTTTTTTTAAGGATTAGAAGAGTGATGGGGAAAGACAGAAGGAAATAAATGTGCTTTCACAGGAAGGAGAATATCCTCCTTTTAAAGCAGTTGTTCACTGCTGCTATTAAAATTCAGCTCCATTGCCATAAAGAAATCAGTTGATCAAATGGAAAAGTTTGCTTTTATTTTTTTAACTGAAAATATACAGAAATGTATGTATTAAGAAACTAATATATTTAGAAATTTTCATTTTGTGTTTATACTTTACACTGAACCACTCTCTTTTGCACTTGCCAGTCCCATGAGCAATCACTGTAGTCTCAACTTGCTAAGCAAGATTCTTCTTTAAATATAAGTTATCCCTAAAGAGTGATCACTCATCACCATCGATGGCTGGTTTTAAACAGTCTTAAAATCTGCAAGTATAGAGGTCTATGAACAAAGTGTGAAGATGAACAATAAAACACTACTGAGTTTTACTGGCAATTAAGATTGGCTAGCCTTTGTAAACCACAAGCACATACTAAATAGTGATATAAGGATGCACACAATGCAGCAAAATAGTGCCAGCAGCTTGATGCTGCATGTCAATCTTCAGCTATGTTTTTGCCTTTTAACTTCATTAGCCTTTTTTTTTACTGATGATTGAGAGGAAGGGATACATCCTAGGAAGGAGTACAGCAAATTGGGATAACCTTTTCTTGAAAGGGTGGATTTTACAGACATTACAAGCACATACAATGTTTCTTAATACATTAAGGTCTGTGTAATGGATTACTGTGGTTTTGGTTAATTTACCTTCTGACAAAGCAATAACTCATGGGTCTACAATAGCACATGCTATTTACAATGTTAAACAAGTTCCTCAAAATATGGTCCACCACCCAATGCCAGTGTAGAATCCACGAGTTTCTTCTCATCTCTGAAGTACCGTTTCCTAAAGGATGACTTATTTGGCTTTGAATTGCATAGGACTGTAGCAAAGGAACCTTAATGTCTCCATCCAAACAATCCAGCATGCATACCTAATAAATATCATAAACAAATTCACCACAGCCACAAGCTGTTGTGTGATTCATACAAATGGATTTGCTAACTCAACCTGACAACCCAGCTGATTAGACAAATAAAGTGTCTTGGATAACACCAGCATCGATAATAACATTTTCCAAATGGGACAGCTATATTTCAAGCTGAAAGGGAATATACTGTTAAAGATCATGAAAGAGCTTGTACAAGAGCTAACAGGAAAAAGCAGGTATTTTATGAAAGAGTGGCTCTGTTGTAGTCCTTGTTTGTGTTAGTTGTTTCTGGCTGATACACACCTTAGTAAGGAGATGTCAATGTATAGGGCAAACTTCTGAGCAAAGCACAAGATGCTGAGCTTTTCTGGGCATTTGAAGGTGAAAGTGGCAACACAGGTTAGCCAAGGGAGATGCTAAAGCTGCAAATGGATCCTCCTTTCTCCGTTATTCTGACCTGCCCCCTTAGATTTCTCCTGCCCCGGGAAGCACAGTGTGCCAAAGGGACAGGACAAGGGTGAAGGACCAAGGCTGGAGACACTCACTGTGACAGCCTCGCTGTGCATCAGGGGACGGGAGAGGGCACGGGCAGGGCAGTGAAGCAGCAGAGAAAGAGAAAGTCATAGTCATTAGAAACTCCTATGAAAACTAAAATACAAAGAAAAAAGTTAGGAACTGCTGGTTTATATGGTACACTGTGAAAGGATATCACCAGCCCCCATCAAAGGAGCTTTTGGAACTCAAAGGAGACAATCTCTAATGTTTCTGATGCCTGCTTGAAATATTTAGCTGCAACTAAAGAGAACTAGAAAGCACTCAAACTGCTCAAGGGAGAATACTAAGATGAAAGAAGATACCATTAAGATAATTCTGCATACAGGAGATCAGTACAAGACAGCTCTTCTCTAAAAAGAAATAGCAATTTTGTGATCTTTAAAATTAATTTGGATACTCTCATTGCTTTTACAGAGAGCTTTCCACAGAAAATTGAAATGGAAAAGGGTTTTTAGAATTAAGAATGATTTGAGATGATGTGACAATGTTCAAATGATGCTGTAACATTTGAAGAGTGAATTAGTCTCATTATCAGGCTCTTTTTTTTTTCATTAGCACAGAATTTTTAAGAGCAATTTTGCAAAAATTATCAGAAATGTCCATTTATATAATAGCTTCCTGTTATTTAAAAAGCTTCTATTGGCACTATAAAGTGTAAACTACTTGAGAACACGAAAACTAACAATTGGCGGTGGATTTGATATTATTCTAAAATTGAAAAAAATTAATGAGATCATTTCATGAATTCTCAATTGTTCCAAAGAGTCTGTTTCAAACTGGCAACTAGCAAAACAAGCAAAATTTACTATGTTAGAGATTATTTTTTCCCAAAGCCCAAAATATTAAAATTGAGCCTAAACATGTTTTGTTCTTCTGTGAACAGTAGAAGACAACCATGCAAAATCTGAAGAGTGCATATTAGAAACAGAGACTGATGGCTTTTCCCAGCTAGCAGATTAAGCACAGAACTTGAGGTTCCTTTTTATGTGCAATTTCAAAATGATACAAAATGCCAGCTTGTATAAAATGGATAAATATGTGCAGTGCTGGGAACCAAAAGCCGTGCTTGTCAGTGCACCTGCAATTGTACATCTTGGCCGGGGGAAAATGTGAACATGTTACAGCTCCACCTACTGAACCAAGAAGGGGTATAATTGGTCAATGCAAAGAACTGGAGCAACTAAGAATCTATGCAGACCCCGAGACAGAGTTTTTATTATTTTTGACATGGCTGTCTCACCAGCACTTACACTCCTGCTCAAGATCAGGTAGTATCAGATACAGTAAGCCATACTATAGTGGGAGTCAATCAACTCGCCCTGTTAGAAGCAGCAGCCTGTTTTTGAAACTCTCAGGAATCTTAATGGGTTCATTTCTGCATTTGCTTGTAGTCATTGACTAGTGCAGAAGTCAAGGTTTGTAGGCACAGCCCTCCCTTTAGAAGGATGGTGCTACTCCCATGGTTTTGATGAAGCAACATATGCTCTGTCTATTCAAGGACCATGAAGTGAACAAGCATTTTTTCCCCTTTTTGTTGTCCTTTTTTTGGTGCATGACAAAAACTAAAGAAAAGGTTGACCAACGTGAAGTTCATTTTAAATTAGAGGAATAACATGGAGGGGAAATAAAAAAAAGAAAAAAATCCACCTTGTAAAGAAATATAAGCATGCAGCTACAGCTTTAGCAAAAGATTCACCTCTTTAATCTAATGACAGTAAGCCTGAGTCAAGCATGCTATTTCTATGAATGCTGGTCTCATAAATATGCCCTGTGGGTTCATAGAGTGGGGCAGAGCTAGAAATTCTGGTTATTGCAGAAACCTTAAAGATAACAGCAGGTCAGCCAAGTCCTTTTCCACACCTTTTCTACATGGCACCATACTGACAGTGGAGAAATAACTGAAAGATGTTGACCAAAAGTTCTTAATCAATAACTAATGTTTAGCACTCACTAAGAAAGGTACAAAGGAATGTGGCAACACAGCAGAACAGGAAGAGCATGAATAGCATAAATCTTTAATGCCACCTGAAAGATTCTTATAATGTCAAAATAGTGATCTCTGAGTCTGAAGGCCAGAATATCTAAGTGTTGCACCTGAAGCAGTGCAGTGTTCAACAATATGACAGATATAGTAGGCAAATAATGAGGCATGTAGTCCAGAGGATTTACCAGAGTCCAAACACCCACAGAGTGCTGGCAAGAGCATAGCACAAAACATGCAGAACCTGGAATGTCAAAACAAAATGATAATTTTATAAAAAAAAGAACCTGTATGGAACATAAACCAAACAAGAAATGACACTGATAATTACTGTAAATTGAACATATGCTTAATGTTTTCATGCTGTAGTTAAACAACCTAAGTGCAGGAGAGATGATAGCTAAAAAGAAAACATTTACATCAGCGGGTAGGGAATGTGGAGTCAGACTCCTCGAAAGGTAGACACAGTTGTCTGCATCTTGGTCCTGCATATAGTGTGCTTTGCTTACCACTTGTCTGTCTAAAGGAATTTTCTTGACCAATATAGTCTGAAGTGCAGACTTGGATCCCAAGCCAGCAGAGAAGGCAGGCAAGGAAGGAAGGCAGCTGATAAGAAGCCAATCCTGAAATAGCCAGGAATGGGTGAAGATGGCAGTTTCTATTGACATAGAGAAACAAGACTTATAAATTGGAAATTTATAGCATAAGCAACCCCATTTTCATCTTTGATTCTTATGGACTCAGTGAATGAAGAAAAAGAGATATAAATGCAAGGAACACAAACATCACTATTAAGATTGTTGGACAGTGACGACAGCAGGACTCTTCTGAATTGATGTATTGTGGTGAAGCTGAAGAACACAGAGAGCATACTGTTTTTAGCTGACATGAACAAGTGTGACTCTTTGTGACATTTCCACTACTGAGCAAGTTGCTAAACCAATTTATGAATTAAAAGCAATGAAGAATCAATAGGATTGATATTTTTTTGCCTTACAGCTGCCTCTCCCCACTAAATAAAAAGATTTTGAAATAGCACACATTGGTGGAGGGAACAAAAAGAAACAGGTAAAGACCAACTGAACAAAACTCTAGTATCTTGGGTGAAAGAAGTAATATATGGAGTTGATTAGACTTAATTTCATTCTAATATCACTTTCTCAATTTGTAACAAATGTAAGAATGTAGCAGCACATTATAAGATCTGAAGAGATTCTGTTTTCATAAGAAAAACGAGGAAAAGCAAATATGATACATTAAAAAAACAGAACGAGCAATAGATACTTAAAATAGAACAAATTACAGAAACATCCATTAAATATGACTGAGAACCAAGATAACGAGCTTAATATTTAAAAAGTGATTGAACAAAGAAGGAACATGCAAATGAACTGAATATAGCCCTAGAAACAGATGAGACTGAAAATGATGGGAAAAGTGAATATTGTCCCAATACCATATACTTAGAACAAAGGAAAATTATTTCTATTTTCAGAAGCAGTTATAGTTTTTGGCACCTCAGAAATTATTTTAATATTTACCAAACATCGGCAGCGAGGGATTATTGTTCCAGGAGTCTCTCATTGCAATGCGGCACATGCTGCGCTGGCCCTGCAGCAGGGCCTCCAGCCTGATGAAAAATTACAAGTGACTTTCAGAGGTCATCTAGAAGACACCAGTTAACTTGCTTTTTGCTGAAGAAACTGAAAGGCTTACGTTCCTGAAATCCTTTCTGATCCAGAGGGCTTTCCAGTTCAACACAGGAAACTTGCAGGGACTAATTTTTTGACTGCTTAAGAGGCAGACACCTTGAGACTTCAAGCGATATAAAGCAACTCCTCAGGGCAGGAACGTAAGATTTCACTGCATTAATACCATAACTCTTCAACATTCATTTTCTTCAAGCCAGTAGTCTTTAATGTGCCTCTTTATCCCTCTAACTTTGTGCTCAGCATTTTCCAAAATGTCACCCACGCTTTGATATCTTTCTCCCTTACAAGTGTACCTTTTAAGTTTCATGTATGTTGCTTTCTACTGGGCTCAGCAGTAGACTTTAGATATCTATTTTTAGCTTAAATGTTTACAAAATTCACACAAACACTTGGACAGGTTGTGAATTTGCCCGAAAAACCTGTAGCAACTGAACAAATTGTTTACAGCTTAGATTAGAAAACTTTGCCTAGCAGGAACAGTTACTTTATTATCCTTGAGCAGATATTACAAATGAGCAGTTATCACAATTAGGAAAAGGAGTAGGAGAAATGCTAATAGTGCTAGATAGAAAATCATTATCATGACCCTAAACATTTCAATATAGATATCTACAGCAGGAGAATTCCTTAAAAGAACCCTCAGTCGAGCTCGGCAGGATACAAAAATAAAGGCACAAAGCAAGAATGACTGATGACAGTAAAGCCACTGGGCAAACCTAAGACAAAAAAGAGAAAGGCCGCAAGTCTCTGATCCAGTTTTGAAAGTTGGAGCTCAAAAAGTGGGTTCTGTGATTAAAATCTTGTTTTAAGGATAGGAAAGGTCATAATCCAAAACAAACAGGAGACCCTTGGTCCTTTCCGATTTAAATTGTTGGGCTCATTGGCTTGCTGAGTTTATAAAACACTTACTACAAGGATTTTTATAAAAAGAGCACTTGTTTGAAAATAGGTGTGAATCATTTATGACATCCAGCTGTGTGTACGACAGGTGCAATCTGCACCTCACCCTGCAGCAAACAAGCAGATTACAAGCAGCGGGCAGAGAAAGAGCACTCTGCTGGCCAAACACTATTAATTTGAGAAGACAGAAATAAGGTCAAGGTTAAACACTTCTGAAAAATTTACTTCCAGACTGCACAGCTACAAAAGATACAAGAAAACGTGCACCTAAACAGCAGTAAACTTAATCCTGATAAAAATGAAAGACCAGATCAAAAATAAAAATCAAGTCTTGCCATACTGGGAGCATCACACAGGGAACACCATGCCAACACTTGTAATTTATCACTGTGACACAGAGGAATGGAAGAAATTCTTCCTAAGAACTTGCTTAAAGCTCTTACAGAAGCTGTGGCACCAGTACCTATGTGCCACAGACACAGGCTGTAAAGCAAGATGAACCCAGATAGAGCTTTTTGTATGTTAGACATGAATCTATCTGACATGGGTGGAACACCCAGAAAACCCAGGACTACACTGTGCCAGTTTTCTGGGTTTTGAAGTTCCAGTATCTTCATTCAGCTGAGCTGCATTTAACACTCTGGAAGTATTAACAGAACCTTTAGCAGAGCCCTTTTACCCATACCTCATCTACAAAAAGAGTCAGCAGCATTTTACATATTATCACCTGTGGTACAGGCTGATAGGGCCAATGACCAGTCTTTCCATTGAGAACCTGTGTTAACAATTTAGCTGGTAAATAATGGATTACTCCAGCCTGTACACTTACTTAGAGTCTCCCTATGCTGATATCTGAGAGAGCTGGATCAGGCCCCAGCAGGAGTGGGAATCTGTCCACTAATTAGGCACGGAAAGATTTACTTCAGGAGCAATTTTGTGTTAATGATGTGTTAAAAGATTAAGGTTCCCTTATAAAAGACCTACAGAAGTGACCTACAATCTTATATGGCAACTTTTATACACTTTGGATTCAAGACAAAAAAAGGTGATTATATTTTGTACCATGTTTGCTGCCTTAGGTTGCAGTGACTGCCAAGGTGGGTTTTTTTTTTGTCACAGATGGTTACACTTAAGCAGACTTGTCTGCCAATGCAATTTGAACTTTGTTTAAATTATATGTCACCCCGCCACCTAAGTCATTTCCCACCATGATGAAAAAGGTTATTTAAGCTTTCAAGTGCATTGGTTTGAAAATTAAAATATCTAAGAGTGTAACAATAATGCAAATCTGCTCACCTGTGTCTAGAGGAAAAAAAGAAAAAGGTGAGTGATTTGCCTCTGCCTTCTCAGCTTGAAGAAATGTTCTCAACTGTGGGTCAAAACACAATAATAGCTACATAGTCTTCTGGTGACTGTCATCCTGGAGGGCTGAAATATTTGACATGTAAATAAGTTTACCTGCAGATCACAAAGTGAAAACTCTATTATATGGAGAATATGAAATGCATAATAATCAAAGAACACACAATCATTCCAGAGTTATTAGACTAAAGTGTCCTGGATTCCCTCCTCATGCTTTGTGGAAAATTAGAGGATTTTTTGGATTTTCCTTTCATAAGTTTTACAGACCTTGCAAGGAAGCTTCAGTTGAACTTTTTTACTAGGGTTGAATCTAAGAGAAATAAACACTCACTATATTTGGCTAGAAACAAGATTTATAACAGAATACTGGGGCCATCAGGATGAAAATTTACCAGTTGGTGGGATTTAATGACAGAAGGGCAGGTCCAAGGCACGCTAGTCCCGCAGAGTTACTAAATCATGGAGAGGGAACTGCTGTCCTGCCTGAAAAAAGCTGTAGTGAAGAGCAAGTTGGAAACAAGCACGAACTGCTGGGAGAGACAGAGGTAGACTTGCTCCTCTGCTCTGCTTGTGTTTTGTTAGTCCTTTCCTGGTTGCAGTTTTTAGCCAAAGTCTTTGGGAGACTCCCACCACAAAGGACAATGTCTGCTATGTTTCTTGCTCACTGAGTTTGGCTTCAGGGAGCTCTTCTCCGATTTTCAGAGAGCTCTGCTCCAGGATTAAAATTAAACACCATTTCCTCCCTGTCCTTTGTGTTCACCAGCGCTTCTTGCTGAAATCTGCCCCAAAGCATGGGAGTGGAGGCTGTGCAGAGAATACAGCAGCTGCCACAGCTTTTCCATAGATCTGTCTTTCATAACCTCTATTCTTTTTATTTTTTCACAGCTTCCCTTGGTCACCAGGTACGTCCTTGCTGTTTAGTCTATTTCTGTTCTCTATAGGATCAACATTTCTTAGAAATTCCTTCTAAAAATTCTGAATCAGCATTTATTGACAAATAAAAAAAAATCCCAGCAATTTTGTACTTTCTTCTAGAAGTGTTACTGGATGATGCATGTGATAATGTGTCAATGATGCTTTACAAAAGCTCTCTGAAACTATAGTTACTATGGATCTGAAGACACAAAGATACAAGTGAGTAAAAAACCAAAATAAATACAAAGATTAATTACTTAGTAAAGCCTTCCCTATTTCCAGTGTGACTTCCTCCTTTTTAAGAGCTGAACTTGCCTTTTTTTTATCTCTTAGGTAGTTCTTGCCCAAAACACAAGCAGTATGTTTATTTATTTTTTTAAAACATTTTCTGTAGTGTTCATCCAACCTCACTGAAAAATGACTGAGTGTTGCTATAATGCTGTCCCACTGAATTTCCAGAACCAAGCCTTGTTACTGCCTCCATATTTCATTTCATTTCCACAACCAAGCCCCCATATTCCTTTTTATTAAAAAAATAGCACAATCATTTCCATGCTATTTGTCACCTCCAGAGGTGTTATTAGCTTGCTGTAATAACCGACCATGTTCCTGCTGTGTCTGCTAAAGAAATTATCCCAGTAGCCCAATGAAGCCATGCCACCTGCCCAGCATTGAAAGTGTTTAATAATATAGCTGGGCTCTCCATTGCTCTAAAGTTTAAGCAATAAATAAAAATTAAAGTTCCTAGAGAAAAATATTCATTTTTCAAACACACATAAAGGGGGCTATTATTTTCCAAGGTCTACTTCAGTTCAGACAAAATTGTAGAAGTTATAGAGTCCTGAGATTGGCTCAGTTGGTTAGAATTTTAAGTCCCAGTCCTGCTAGGAATGCCACCAATGGTCCAAATGTATACTTACTCGAGCCGCTGCAGAATTAGAGTTGGAAGGAGGGTGAACTCTGATCTCTATTTCCAAATCTTGCCTCTTTTAGATGGTTGGAACGTCATGACTAAGATAACACCCTATGGTGATTCAGGCAAAGTCAACTAGAAGAGGAATTGAGAGAAATGACAGAGGACAAACTGTTTGTAAAATCAGAACTCTAAAAGTGGGGGACACAAACCAAGCACCTCTGTCATGCGTAAGGCACAAGCTAAAACCAAAGATTCTTGCATCCTTTAATGCTAAAGATATTACAAAAAGCCGAGCCCCAAAGGTACATGAAGGAAAAAATACATGTCTACACAACACCTACATGGATTCTTCTCAAAATATAGTAGGTCTGGCTGATTTCTTTTGTAACAACCTGAGTTACCTGGCATGGTTTTTGCTTGAAGTATTTTAAAAATACTCAACCTGACCGAAGAGAAATTTAAGCAAATGGACTCAGTAAAAAACAACAACTACAACTCCAATGATACTTTGCTGTTACTGCACATTAGCAGGGCTGCACATACGTTAAGTTTTAAGATCATTATAAAACTATCACCTATAAAAAATGCTAGCTTTTTGTACGTACTGTTAACACCAAGGAAGGCACCTAACCATTGCATTAGTTCAGCCTGGGTTTTTAAAAGAGGGTATTTTGAAGCAACAGGCACTTCCACAACACATAGAAATACCATAATCTGTGATTGGTTCTTTGGTACTTAATCACTCTAAAAACATTAGGACAATTATCTAAAATAATAAAAAGCATACGCCCTGCACGATTTTTTAAGAATAAGAAAGAAATGTTCTTATACCCTTGAACTTCTTTTTTCTTTTAGAAATCATAAATGAAAGAATTACTTTCAAGATAATTAGCCTCACAAAACAAAGAATGAGAAGAGTGGCAACTGTAATGAGTTTTTTAGGGAAATTAAACACAGAAGAATCTGCTAACAGTTAGTTTCTATTTTATTTTCAAGACATGGGATCAATAGTTTTGAAACGTATGTTGTTGACTCCTGTTTCTGCAGAGATCTTTTCAAGGGCTACACCTGAAAAAGGTAGCAAATTTGGCTGATCACCCAGATACCAACCCATGGAAATCAGCTATAAACTTACAGTGGAATGCCCTAACTACTTTGTTGTTATAATCTTGCACCCTAAAGAACCGGGTTCAGATCTGTTCCTTCTCACACATTCATTGCATGAATGTCAATAAGAAATCAAGTGCAGGACTGAATATCAGCTGACAGCTCTGTACTTCTCACAGGGATGCTGTCCTGGAAGGTTCTACTAAAATTTATGACGCACTCAAGTGCTATTTGGCCTTCACTGCCAAATTCTCAAAATAAGTAAAACATTAACTAAGATAAGGAGATCTGGAATGCTTGAAGCAGCTGCACTGCTTCATTATCTCAAGGAGAAATGACTAAACAGCTGAGAGAGAAAATTTACTTTTCCAACAAAAGAAACCTTTTTCTCTTAATAAAAGAAAAAACCTCAAACTCCCAGAAAACTCCCCAAAACACTGAAGAAAACTACAGCATGCTTCCAGGAAAATATCAATCACAAATGGAACTTGTACAACATTCCTTATCTTTGTTTGGCTCTCAGTGCTGTCATCATGAGCTGTTATTACAATTATTAATAAAACAAAATTTTATGGAACACCCCAGATCAGACTTGCTGCTATTCACAGCCCTTTCTCAAGAGATTATTATCTCAATAACCTTACTATTGCTTTATATATCTGGAGTAGTAATGTTACCAGAGGCAACACAAAACCACATAAAAAGCACATCTGAAATTTAAGTCCATGCTTTGGTGTATTTCAAAACATGGCACGCAGCAGGGCAGAAACAGAACATCTAAAACCAAATTGTTCTTCTGCAGTCACAGTTTCCCGCCCCTGGTAACCGCTTTACAGAAGTATGATCTTTATTTTAGGGTTTCTGCCTCGTGGTTTTTTTCCCCCTAACACACCTGAAATGTTTTAGAGGTTTTTATTTTTTTATGCTTATGGCATGAAGACACTTACCTTTTTTTTATTGTTGTACTGGGATCACATTCCTCCTCAGCAGATGCAAAGCTGCATTTACAGATGGAGAGCACATGCTGAAAATTGCTTGGTTTTCTTACTTCAGGCCTGGGTATGAGAAAATATCCATCAGTTGTTGTGGTCACTTCTCATTCACAGTCATTTAGACACATCAGCGTATGAACTAGCAGGATTTAAATCAATGTTGAGTCTCACCTATGGAGAGATTGAATTCTTTGCCGGACTTCTGCTCCACAGGTGTTTTCACAGGGACACAGACCTGCTCTCTCCTGTCCTTGCCAGGGACATAAAAAACTTCTTGTGAAAGTATAAAAGTGCAGCTTTACTGTAGTATACATCTACCTTTCTCTCTACTGTGCACAAATGTCAGGTACAGCCTGTTTACTCCATTTGTTTTTCCCTTCTTGAACAGTAGAGGATCAACCAACCTTACAGTGAAAAGGGTTAATAATGAGACCACTATTCAAAACCATATAAACAGTTGATCACTTAAATATCTCTGAGTTTTAAATTTGATCAGATTGAAGTGAACTCAAAGCTTTACTCAAACTGCTTATGTGGCTACTAAAGAAAACCAAATTGCCTCATTAAGATCTCCTTTCTGAGAAAATGCTTAAGAGAAGAGCTTATGCCATTACCTCTTCTTTTTCAGTGAATAATATTAAATCTTTTCCTATTTGCATGCAATGAAATCAGGAAAGAGCTGATTACTCTCAAAAGCTTGTTATAAAGATGTTACTCTATTTAAAAAAAGATGGAAGCATATCTGACGCCTCCTTTTTAACACATTCAAGTTAAATTTGTAGTACTAGTGCTGTTGTGTTCCTGATAATTTGAGGATAAACTAAGTTTCTGGAGAAGGGAATAACTATTTTAATCATAGGGCTGCCCTGTGGAATTTATGCACCAAGGAAGTTTTCTGGTTTCTTCTAACTAAATCAGTTAGAAATTACATCTATATGAAGCAAGAATATGAGTAACAATTGACAGAATTCTTCTGAAAATCTGTGAGACAATAGGAAGCAGGATGTTTAGAAAAAATACATTTCTGAAACATTCCTTAGAAATAACCTGAAAGTAAGTATTCCAGAGCTTCAGCTGAATTATTAGCAACAACTGTAATCTAAACACTGAATTAGATAATTCATCAGTTTTTCACTACTCACAATCATATAACTTCATTTTGCCTGATTTTTTTAATTTGTTATTAAGATCAGAAACGATTGGTTACAAGGCTATGATTTAAAAGCAAGTCCTTGGACTTAATCTGTTGTCAGTAGTTAATAATCCTGGAACCTCAAGTCCATTTAGAAAACCCTCCAGGAGAAATGAAATAATTTGCTTCCTCTGAGACACAAACAGTCTTTTCATTTACTGAGTTGTGCCTGTGAGGCATTCATTAGATAATACCTTGAATTGTGCAATACACAGTTTCAAAAACATAAAGCATTTTTCTTAGTGCTATTAGCACCCATGATACTTCAGAACAAAACAGCTATCAGAACTCAAGTGTATATTATTATCTGTTCAGCTAAACAGTTTCCCCCTGCTCAGCAAACTCAGTACAGCTAACACATGCACTCCTCTACCCATTTCATGTCACTGACAGCAGCCAGAGATGAATTTCAGAGACAACAGGCCAAATTCCAGTGGCCCGAACTCTTCTCTACTCATATAAATATTAATACTCATATAAATATTAAGCTTTATTTACAAATTAGCCAATATTTGCATCATATTTGACGCAATGCTCTGGATACTTCAGTAGCATGAGTATATTGATCTTCAGTATTCAGAAGAGGCAAGGGCTGCAGGTATTCCTGTTTCTAACATAAGGAGAAACACCTTTAACAGTAGGTGTTATAGTTGAGATCAAACAGCAGATTGGCCACATCAGAGAACAGGCTGTGTTCTGCTGTCCCATGGCAGAGGACACACAAACATGCAGATTCAGGAGTTCTGGTAGGCACTGATACCTTCTGAAGCCAACAAAGGGGTCTGCTTCTCAGGAAAATCCACATACTCAATGCCTTTCAAAGGCTTAAATACAAAGAGCTGGCTTGTGAGAATACCTGGCAACCCCATTTTGGGAACAGCTTATTTGCAGCCTGTGTCAAACCTAAAGATACCAGGAGACAGATTTTGAATTATCTACTTGACAGTGGTACGAAACAACAAATGACAAAGACACTTTTTTGATTACAAGACTATTTGGCTACTTGAAAAAGTGCGAATGCTGTCTTGAAAAGAGATATATAAATAAAAACACAGTAAGAGCAAGCCAGAAAAGACTTCTTAGACAGCTAAGGACCCCCCTCTACAACAGCATGTAGCTTCTTCCCTGGACAGGAACAAGCTATGAATGAGAACACTGTCGTATCAGAGCACTTTAATGCTATCCCTATGTGAGCTTGCCAAACACAATGGCAAAACTGTGCACATTTTTACCACAGAGCCTCCAAATCAATGACAGTTACCACCATGACAGCCACTTGTAGTAAAGAACTTTTAGGAAACTGTGTGGGACCATGTAGAAAATTATAACATGCAGTGCTATGAGCTTATGTTGACTCGTTTCTCACAAACAGATGGCACTGGTAGGAGTTTTCTTTAAAATAGTGGATTTCAATGATAAATGGCCTTGTCCAGGTAACTAATCTTCAATGGTAGCACTTTACCTGGTTTAAGCATGATACAGCGACTGGGAATTCAGGTGCCAGCCACAGCTCTGTAACAATTAGAGCACATTAATTACTGCTTAAATAATATTTTAATTATAGTTCTACATATTTTTCAGAAAATAAACGAGAATCCCTTGCAAGCTTCTTCTCTCATTAGTTTCAAAGACAAAGGTCATATATACTCATCTGTGCCACGACTGTTTTTGATCCTTACAACTGCACTGCTGCAGGTCAGCTTTCATGGCACTAACTATACAGCACAGGGGAGTTGGAGGATTTAGAACAAAAAGAACTCTCAAATGCTCTTTTGATTTCTCACTGTGACTATCTCTCTAAAAAGCATGAGAGTCCCAGACAATTTTTACACACCTAGATTTTTTTTGGCTAGGTTTTCACCTTAATTCATCTGCCAGAGGATGCCAACATGCACAGATAAACCTAAAGGACAACACAGCAAGGGCTGCAGCAAGTAAGTAATGAAGTGTGAATTCTGGAGAGAGAACAATGCGGCAATCAGGGAGGACTCCGCCACCTTACACAATTTAGCCACAGTATAAGAAAGAACTTAAAACTGAGAAAAGAAAGAAGAAGAATCATAGAAAGGATATTTAGCTGGAAAATTAATCTGACTTGCAAATTTTGACTAATATCCTACTTTTAAAGAATTAACAAAAACTACTGAATATTTTCCTTATAGCATACTTTCTTGTTTTTTGTTTTTTGTTTTTTTTTTCTTCTAATCACAGAATTAAGAGTTAATACTGTGCTTTGGACCTCTGGCTGCTTCCTGACATGTGGTGGTGCTACTGCTTAATGCAAGTCAGATAGGCTTCTCTAAAGATCAATTTGACATTTCATTCCTTTAAAAAAATGCAGAGTCATCTTAGAAACAATAAAAACCCAAACTTCCCAGCCTCATATTAATTTTTTCTTCTAATAAAATAATGTACTAATGTTTATCGATCTAGACATATTTTTCCCTTGTTTTTTAATTACTCTATATTACTACTATATTTTTGGTATTCCACTAATTTAAAGAAATTTAACTATGTAGCTCAGCACTTATATAACTACCTTACTTGGGGTCATGCTGTATCTATTGTCCAAAAAGCAGAGTAGGCATTTTGCTTTCAGCTCACCTCCACCCACTGGAAAAAAATTAAAAAAAAAAAAGAGTCAGGAAATTAGCAGTCTTTTGGTTAAAAGTTTTCCTTCACACCCACAGAAGACAGCTAATAAAATGTTCTGATGTGCTCCATTTTTTTGCCATTTACTGCAGTTGTGTTTTACATATGGGCATATTTTATTTTGTTCCAAGCTGTGCAGAAAGGAAACTTGTCATGCCATCCCTTTCAAACCTGATGAGAGCTAAGCAAATGCTGGCCTTCGTTCAAGGCCACATCTGATGCTCCTGGCAGCATGCGAAGGAAATGACACACATGGAGGAAGAAGGGAGGAGTACAAGTGAAGGATAGCTTCTGAGACATCACAGAACTATAAAAAGAGCTATTTTAGAAGTGTCCCATGCAGTAATAAGAAAAATAATAATAAAAATTAAAAATATGGTTTCATATTTATTGTCAGACACTGTTAGGGGAATCAGATCAGCTCAACTCCAGTTTCTAGCAAGATCAACTGCCAGAAAAAATTTGAGAATGCTCAGGTCTATGCTGCAGATATTCCTTTCTATCAAAGACCAAGAGTAGAAAGGCCAGTTGAAAACAGCTCACCTGGAAAAATAAAAACCTTTTTCTGCAAGGAAGCTGATCTGTCGGTACTTTAACAGGCTTATTGGTGTCGATAATAACAAGAAATAGGCTCTCGCAACCAAATGCAAAACATACAGTTTTGAATGCCTTCTATTTGAAGGATAAAAACAGTTTAGGGGGAGAAAAAAGGGGAAAAAGCTTACTAAAAGACAATATCCATTTGACTGTGGGATAGTTTTCAAAGGGAAATGAAAATGTCATCACCTGACATTTCTGAAGCTGAGCTTTCAAATCCTGTGACAGTGTGCCGGCAGGAGCGTTAAATAGAAGAGCTGGTCACAGACCAGTACACTCTCCATATGTTTCCCTGGGGCAATTAGTGTCACTTCCCCTATCAGGGGGCTCACTGTGCTTACCAGTGAATATGTCAAGTCTGGTCACTCATGACTCTCTGAAAATAAACACTACAAAGTCACTGACAGGACCTTTAGGTTGAAAAATGAATCCTTCTAACTCATACGGTCTCAAAAAAGGAAGTTTAATTGAACAGTGCTTTGAAAGAAACTCCCCTGTGACATCGGCAGAGAAGCAGAACATGTTCAGCCAAAAACCTGTCTCAAGCCAGCTTTGGGGATGCCTAATCCATCCCCTCCTTTCCTGTTGCACAGCTGGATTCTTGACGCAGAGGCAGAAACTTTCCCCTTCCTGCAAACACATGAGCACCATGCCACAGAGGCCTCTCCTGAGAATGCTGGAAGCACCAATCTAACAGTGATGTGCCCCAGGCCAGCAGGATGCTGGGAATTTGCCCCTTCCTCACTGCAGCCCCCAGAGTGCTTGAGGACAGGGCACGAATTGACAGCAGGCTGCTTGGAGGAGCTGTCAGCTAGGGCTGTGCTGCATAAATGCACTGGTACGTGGATTCAAAGGTTTTAAAATTCTCAGCAACCCACAGAACTATTTAAAATTATTTTTATTTAGAAATCTCTTACTTACAAAAAACATCACCTCTAAGGAGTTGGGTAGATGGCAACACTAACAAAGTGTTAGCAGGGGAAGTTGGAGCTGAAGGCCTCCCCCACACAGGAGTAATGAGAACAAACTCCTTCCCCCTTCATTCTCTCCTCCTGAGATGCCAACAGTGGGGGAAAGAAAGCTATTTCTTCCTTTAAAGCCCAATACTTATGATTAGGTTGCTCCCCTTTCAGGAAGAGGGAAGCAGCACTGGAGACAGGTTGGGTTTCCTTCCAAGCATGCCATCCTGGACTTGCCCTAAGTAAACTGATGGCATCGCTTAGACAAACAGGAACTGGCCCAGCTTTGTCCAGGGGCAATGGCAGGAGGGAGCAGCTGAGCCTCAGGATGCACAGGGATGTCTGGCACATCAAACTACCCTGCAGCATGGGCACTGCTGGCACCTACCTGGTGGCCGCTGTCTGGAGCCAGTATTGCCAGAATGCCCTGTGGCTGACCCTTTCAGGAGAGGAGGAATTCCTTAATAAAAGCCACTGTTTAAAGAGAAAAAGGTAAAGAAAACCAGAACAAAACAAAGAGGCAAAAAGCTTTAGCTTTCACTTTAGCAACTCGTCTGCGGGGATGAAATAAAGCCACTCCATGGAAGAGATGCAATTTAAACTTCAAAGCCATTTCTATTCATCTGTGGCAAGCTCAGTGATGCTGAGCACCCCTCAGCAAGTGGGACTGACCAACAGCAATGAACACTGTGTGTCCTTCACAAGCTTTGTAGAATTAAGTTGTTGTTCAGGCAATAGTTTGCTAGGCTTTTTTTTTTTTTTTTTTTTTTTTTAAAGTCAGGGTAGCAAGGTCTTAATGCAATATCTGTTTACTACAATTCTCCAAGAGGCAAGATGTTCCTTGGCTTTTATCCAAACCATTTAGTTCACATACATATTAGAAAAAGCTGTCATGTCAGCAGCTAAGGTTGATATCAAGAGAGACAATAAGAGGATTAAGAGGTGGAAAGCTTTAGAAGGCAAGCTACTGAATATTTCACAAGACATGAAGCTGAGAGTGCCACTGATGCAAGGGGAAGGTCAGAAAGCTTAAACATCTCAGGGACAGTTAAGAAATAATAAAATAGTTATTAGGCATTCCAGATGTTGATATGCAGCTTTTAGGATCCTGGTATTTCGATCTGATTTTCTTACCAAGGTGAGTGCTTCACTGAATGTTCATCAGTGACATACAGCACTTGCCAAGGGAATTTGCCAGGACACATCTACAGCATCCAAGGAATTATGTGACATTTGAGAGTGCCTCTGAGGGCTGATACTTTGTCACTTTATTGACCATTTTTATTAACACCTGAATGTTACTGATGTGGATGGAGCTTCGCATTTCACATGCAAGAGTCTGCTGAGATCCAAACTGGGAAGAGATTTTACCAAGACCCATTCCTTCTCATGGTTACCTCTTCCTACCTCATCCTCCAATAACATGGTTTAACAGATTTTCTCCCTTATATTTTACCACTGTCAAGATTATGTAATCTGCGGGAAAAAGTGGACAGTAGAAGAATTTTACATTACATTTATTTGGTAGCAAAGGAACAAGGCAGAGGTAAGCCCAGCTGTTTTCTGTAGCCCTGTCAGTGTCAAGAGACAAGGCACAGCAGGAATCTCTCTGCAATTGCTTCATTCTAGACCATGATAACCTCACTATGAACCTCAAGACACAGCCTGACCATAGGCAACTCAAAGAACACTAGTTTCTTGGAAAGTAGAGAGGGAGTTAAATATAACATTGCTTTCAATACCCTTCATTTCACAAGTACATCTGAAATGAACCTTGTTTCCCTCCCCTGCCTTCAGCCTATCAGGAAGCCATTAAGAAACTTGGACAATATATTTTGCATCTTTGAGCTCTTGGAGAACACTGATGAGTTAACACCTTGTCAATATACTGTTTCTGTTATACCATGTTTTCATGGCACATTTTACTTAATGACTTTCTGGAATACTCAGTTACAGGAAATTTCTCTCTCACCTCCTGTTTAAGTACAGATACTCTACGTGAAAATTAAATAATGCTCACCATTTTCTGTTATCCTGACATAGTATTTCAGTCTTGCATCCAGGCATTTTACACTTTTAAAATACTTGAGTTATAAAGAGTAACTTTCTAGACCTTATGACTTTACAAAATATTGGTTTACTGCTTGAAAAAGATAACTTGGGTTTTGATTAAAAAGAAAATTTATAGAATTAAATTGGGAACTACTTTTTGGTTTTTTTCCAACTTACATTAAAAATTATTTAAAAATTACTATTTCTCTCTGTATTGTTACTGAACTATTGTGTTTTCATGATACGAATTAACTTCAGCTAGCAACTTGCCCACTGTGTGATTCCTCATTTATTCCTGGCAGTTATATTCATCTAATATAATAACAATGAAAGATAATAAATCGGCACAATAAAGTAATTTTGGAGGTGTATACTCTTCGGTCATTGGAATATGGGAAACACACAGGCAGCCAGAACTTTAAGGAACTGTGCTAAGAGGAAAAGTTAAGACGACATTAACTAGTGACTGAAAACTTGGTCTCCTGTACACTAGTTGAAATGACTGCTGGGAACTTCTTAGTGAAACAATTAATTGCAAAGATTATAGATAAAATTTCATTTTTGCCTCAAAGTAAAAGGCCAATTTCAACACAGTTTTTTGCATCTGGAAGTGTTGAATCTAGTTTAGATAACATAGTACATTAATTAACATGAAAGAGAAATTTTAATTTCCTACATGTACACAATAAACAGGAACACAGAATTCAAGACATGAGGCCAAGACATCAACCTATGCCTCCATCATGCCAACATAGGTTATAGCTTCCCAGATTTAGTCCTGATAATTATTATAATTTCAATCAATCAGATAAATCATAATAACATTGCAGCAGTTACTTTTCCAAGGTTCTGTTAAGGATTTCTAAACAGGAAAATGCTGACCAAGTCATCAATCCCCCTTCCTCAAACTATGTTTTAATATTTTCTGTATTGTTCTTTGCACATTCATTCACAACACTTTAAGTGTAATGCAATTATCAGGGCTGTTCTCTATTTCATTGTAAGGCTCCTATATATTTTTTTAGCTAGTACTACACCCCCACCCCTTTGTGATAGTGTGACAGAGTGATCTACGAAGAGCTGGAGCTATGCAGACTTGTGTTATTGTAATTAGAAACCTGATCTAACCATGTTTCACACCTATATAGCTCCATTCCTATGAATCTATCCCTGTTTTACCAGTATAATGAGATTTAAACCCAGGTTTTATCTTCCAAGTGCACATCCCACATTCAGCAGCAGCAGGTGATAGGAGGATTGAAGCCAGATTAACAGACGGACTTCAACAGAACAAGGATTTAACTTGACTGTGTTAAATACACCTGCGGCATAAGTCACACCAATAGCACTTAATTCCCACTGCAGTCTGTGACAGTATTTAAATGCTTCTCATATTGCTCTAGCTATAGAATTTTTCATATTTCTCATTGGGACGCTATTTTTCCCAGGTATATGACAGGACTATGAGAATACAGGCTACGGTTTGATGCTCAGCCCTATGCATCAAAGTCAAGTCTTTTGGCTTTATGTTATTTAGCTTCTAAGAAGAAGTAATAAAAATTGACTCTACAACAAGCTAAAACATTTGTTTGTTTATAGCTGTTAGAAATTGCTGCACTATGTAAGGAAAAAGGGGGTGACAGCACAAGACCCTCCCAACAGCTTTATTGTTTTAGCTGAGAAATGGTATCCCCACAGCCTGCCTCCAGGGGATCATGTTAGGGCAAGCAGAGTCATCAGGTCCTGCCATGCCTAGATCATCCCAACTTCACAAACACCATCCCAAATCTGTGCAGGAAAAGCAATATATATTAATTTCAAGAAGAGGGAGGGGCCTTAAAGAATTTTGTATTTAAAATTTTTTCACATTGCAATTACCACAGTTCCTACACCACTGCTGGCAGAAAGGCAAGAAAAACATACAGAAGATTCTGGATTCTGGCCTTATGCTACATCAAGAGGATCATGGTATGTGTCTTTGTAAGTCAGAGTTGCTCTGTTGTGGATCAAGAGTGATAGATTAGAATGGCACCAAGAGCTGTCAGCTAATATCTACAATGCAGCAAGATCAGACAGCAGCATGGAATGCTGTGACAATTTCAGCTGCCACCACAAGAACTGCAGGTCATGCTATCATGAGAGGTTTTAAAGCAGAAACCTGAAGTTTAAATAAAAACAGGCACCCAGACTATATAATCTTCTACAGAATAAGAAGTAAGCACTCGAAAGGTAAAGCACTGACAGTCGGAGATTTTGCCTACTGCTCCACCTTCTTGTGCAGTCTGATGTCACTTTAGTTTCTTGTTACACTGGGGCAGCTGCATTCAGGTGAACCGAGAATAAGGCCAGTGAGGGTGAATGAGCAGGTCACTTAGTTACACCTTAGGACCTGTACTTGAGTTCAGTGGTTCAACAAAATCTAAGCAATCCAGGCGCTTGTTGCTCCTCTAGCTTCCCTATGCATTGAAGACACCACTATCCCATGAAAATACGCTACTGAATAGGCACCAAGTCAGACATCCTGTACAGAATAATGAAGTTGCTGAAATTGTAGAAAAACGTTGTTCGTACCGTAGTAAATGTTCTGCAAAGGGTGTTAGAAGTTCAGTTATCAGAATCTCAGCAACAGGAAACGTATTTCTTAGACATTACAGTCATGTTTGTGAACTAGATAACCATTTAAAGCAGTAATTATCTAACTTTCTAGGCCACTTATATGAATGGTGGAACACTTCAACTTTGCAGCGATAAAGGGGAGGAAACCACAATCGTTAGTTGTGGTGGTTACTCGGCACATGTTCAGTAAAGGACTACAAGATTTGAGCCTGTGGGTGATGCTTGTAGGGGACTTGATGAAATGGCTGGGAGCATGGAAGGAACAAACCTGCTGACTACCATCTACACCCTAGAAACCCAGCCAGAGGGAGCACAAACCAGCGTGGGGACTCTGCCTGAGACACAGCCATGCCGTGCAAATGCCAGGGCCCAAGTGCACCTGCTCCTGGAATCGGCAAAATGAGGAGTACGTGTCACTGAAGGGTAAGAGTTTTAGACAGCGCGTTTCTGGGAAAACATGTCAAGGTAAAGCATTCATACCTTCTCCCATCATGAAGAGAGAGTTACTCATGCCCTCGGGATTCATGAAGGTAAAAGGAACTAAAGTGCTCGTGCACAAGAGCAGCAGGATGAGACCGGTGGTGCTGTTCATCTCAAGCAGACATGGGCTTATTAAGAGCTGTGGCTGGTCAGAATAAAAAGCTGAACAAAAGCATACCTCCAAGTCAGAAGGTGAAAAGTGCACAGTCTTGCTGTGCTAAATACCTCACCATATGCTAGTAGGCTTACTTCAAAACATGACAGGTATTTGAAGTAATGGTCAATAAAAGATCTGCTAACTTGCTCACCTGTAGGTCTTAACTCAATTCCACCGCACATAGATTTATACAAACTGCCTTTATACCATCACTTTGGAAAAACAGGAGATAGTGAATTATTATAAGAGGGAAAATTGTGTAAAGGCAGCTCAGTCAACAGTGATGACTTTGGAGAGGCATCCTGCCCTGCACAGCTTGCTGTGGCTGGAACCACAGTGCTGCCCCAAGACCTTCAGTGCCAGGCTGATGGAACGTGTCTTCCAAGATGTGCACTGCTCAGAGGCAGCAGGGCAGAATATAGAAAACAGTAACTGGAATCACTGACTGACCCAAAATGCTGAAAGTCCTCAGATACTTCCTCAAAACTCCTGCCAAGGATCGTCTTTTCTACTGAAGAGCAGCAGCATCTACACTGCTAACAGTCCAACTTTAGCCTTCCTACCTTTCCACCAAGCAAGAAATAGGATGCAGAATTACATAGCCAGGCTCTACCCATGAGACAAAAGTAATAGAAGAAATGGCACTCAAATAATAGTCAGGTGCAGGGTTCAACACTGCACCTAGTTCATCTGTGGATTTTAAATGTGGTTACAAAACCAAGGTATTGAGAATCATCCAGAAACACTAAACACTAAGCTACTGCCTCTCACTTCAAGTCCTTAGCCAGAACGTGCTGGTTGTACAGAACGTGTGCTGGTGTTAACCCAGTACAACATGTCTTATACTGTGCTCCTAGAAGAGGTCTGCTTTACTCAGGTTGCTCAAGTTTGCCTTTCCACTGCCTTCTGGCTCAGTTTAATTAGATTAAACTAGGAAGAGAATGCCAAACATAACAATAAGACAAGGTAAAAGAAGCCTGTGGGCTTTCTATGCTGCTATATGCATTCTGTTTTGAGTTCTTGTAGATTGTCCCCTCTGTACAATTTCTTGCTTATTTTCTTTGTTTTGAGAGAGGTTTTTCACATCCTCCACGTGTTTCATGTTCCTTTTAAATATTACCTTGCACTTGTCTCATCTCTGTTCCAAAAAGATACCACAGCAACACAACAGATATTTTCAGATACTCAAATATTAAACACTGGTATCGGCATATCTTCTTAAATCAAAGATGTCTTAGAGATAAACAAACAAAACTGGCAAATGTTAGACAAGCTGAAACAAATGAGGAATTTGATATTAAATGCACCAGAAGATTATTACATTTTTTCAACAGTTATATGGAGGTTTACAAAATCTTAGGGATTAACATTATACTTAGATGGTGAAATTTGACTAAAAGAATTAGGTTTTATTGTGCAGGTGTGAAGCTGGTGTCAAGGAAGAAAAAGAATATGGATTTTCCAGCCCAAATTGTTCAACTTTATCTACCTTTTTGTTCTCAAACCCAGGCTATATATAAGATTTCCTATCTGCTTTCTCCTTCCCAATAACTTTATATACTATCTGATTTCAATCAACTTGAAGCAACAAGCAATCTTAGGGTTGTTCAGCTCCCCTCTCAGATATTTTACAACTCCTCCACTAGTGAAAAATACAATAAAAATTAATTCAAGAAGACAGAGACCTCATTGTAGAACCAGTCATCATTGTCTTCCTCAGGATGTTTTTTTAAGATGAGTCCAACCTCTTTTCTTCTTTTGCTTGCTATAACAGTTTCAGTTATAATGAGCTACAGTTTGGGATTTTAATCTTTTTCCTTAAAGAAAAATAATTGATACTACCAAGGGAAGAACACAGATCTTTCGCCTGCAATGGCGATTGACCATTGAGGATTAAGAAACATAATAGGAAAAAAAGTTTTGATTTTCCCTAACTTAAAGTTCTGCTGTTTGAAGCCTACCTTACAGCTTATTGATAAGGCTGGGACCACCGTAGATTGCCTGAAATGACTCTTCAGATAATTTTACTTTCACTTGCCTATAACTCAGTTAAGCTTTTATAATTTGGTCTGGGTTTTTTTAAAATTTTAAATTATTTTTACTATGTCAGGTGTCTGCATCAAACTGATATTTTTTTTGAACCATTTTAACCAATATCTCAGCTGTTTTTGCAGGTGAGACAAGGATGTGCAGTGCCAAGTTTAACTTGCACTGAATATTCTGATGACAGCCTCTTTCGACTAAGCTTTGCGTGCTTTAAAGTAGGGAATAGAAATTTCACAAGAGAGGCAGGGCATCATATGGAAATGATACAATGATTCATTCCTCCATATAAAAATTTGAGCCATGGGGCCAAGCTCTGAATCTTCAAAAAAATTGCGCCCTGAATATCTGTTAGTGTTTAACAGCTAAAATTTTACGTTCAGTGAAAAAAATCATGCTTTTCATGGGTTTTTAGTGATATCCAGATTGTCTATATAATGGCCTCAAAGAACAGCTAAGAAATCATCTGCCTTCTAAAAATTTTTGTATGTGAGCCAGTGGGGCATGTGCAACCCCCAAACTACATTACAGGGCTTCAGGAAAAACACTGACTATTCTGAGCAGAAATGAGACTCGGCAATAGCAGGGCTGGGGTAGGAGGCAGGGAGGGAATGAACCTCAGGGCTGTGCTCCATGTGTATATGGGAAGCAGGACACATATGAAAGAAGGAAAGGGAAATGGCACTGGGAAGCCACTCTCCTCATAAGAGACATATAAATTCTTCAGTCTAAAGATGTTGGGTTTTGTGGGCACAGCATCATTTNCTGTCCCACTCTACAGCAGGGTAAGCCTTGTGTTCTTCTGAACTCAGAGTCTAAATCCAGGCACTGCAACATCCCCAGCACATTTTGTGACCCCACCTGAAGACGTTCTGTGTTCCTCTGTGAGGACTTCTCCTCTAACAGAGTCCAGGCTTCATCAGTAAGGGATACAAGTCATATTCTCCAGTACGTGGCAAGTTTTATTTAGAAATGCCAAGAGCAGGGTTGTTTTTAGGTTTTGGGAGCCTGAACTTAGTTTACTCAGGATGAGTTGGGATCTGTAGCCTTTAACTGTTTTACCATTTTTTTTTCAACTCCTGTTCCTGAAAAAGCTTTCTTATCTGTTTCTCTTGCTTCCTAAGATGAAATAGGAGGAGTAGGTGACTTGGGTTTGTGTTGTTAGTCCTGTGATCTGCTTCCAGGTAGCAGTGAAGTCTTACTGGTTGCTGTTGTTTCTCTTATTATGACATATCCCTAGCACTGTTCTCTATAAGCAAGCATCACATTAAAGAAGACATAACTGCAATAAATATAAAATGACATACCAACATGCTCTTCCAGTCATTATACCAGGAACCGTGAGGAAAAACCTTCATGTGGGAGGGAAACTGCAATTGAAAGGTGGGTCCATGTAAGAAAGAAGTGTGTAAGAGGCTGGAGAGGATGGCCCACAAAGTGCGTGAAATGAAAGGATAACTTGTATGATTTCCTGGAACTTATTTCTGGGGGATCTACAGATCCTGAGAGCTTGTCTGCCACAGACATCTGTGTCACCTACTGGCAAATGTACCAATCCTTATACCTTTCGTGCTAGTGCACAAAAATGCTGACATCTAATATTTAATTTAGAAGCTTAGAGGTGAGAAAACTGATTAGTTTGGATAATTAATATTTGGTGTTAACATGGCACCAGAATGCAGAGCGCCTGCCTCCATGCATATTTCACCACCTGGGGTGGATGGATTAATTTTTTTTTTAGAACAATGCTAAAATAATACTTAAGTGGTGATGTGACCTACATCACGGTTAAGGATTACACTGTTAGACCTGCTGTTCAATAGTCTCCCCTTCTGCCCACCCATATGCAAAACCAAAAAGCTATAAGACTTTGTAACTACATAACTAAACGCTCTTTTACTTCCCAACAAACCTTTACTCCAACCATTGTCTAGACAGGGACACTTCTCACTGTGAATGCAAGAGTGAAGTACTACTGCCCATCAGCGTGGAGTCTGGTCCCTGACCTGTAACATCAACAGGGTCTAATTTCCTGATGTAAAGCCCTTTGGCTACAAGCACGCCTGTGATGATGAACTGCAGACCAAGGCACGTCAATGTGCAATAAAGCTCAGCTTTTCTGTGGTCTGTTATCATCAGTGTAGGTGAGCTTATGAAGATAAACTGGTCTGCAGTACAATAACTGCTGCCAACAAGTGAGTTGTATATAAAACCGGCAACAGCTATCTGGAGAGGTGGGAAAGGTAAGACAGCATGAACTCATAGTGTCCCACATTACAGAGTCCTAAACCAATGGAAGGCAACAAGAGACCCTGGGACCTCTGCCTGGTTCAGGACAGAAATCCAGTTCCCTCTTTCCTTCTGCCTTAGTGCTTTTTCAGTCAATTTTATCATATGTTTATTTCCTCAACCCAAGCACTATACAGCTCAAATATATGGTAAACTGGCACAGCTCTCAGAGCAAGTGGATTCAAATGCCATTCATATTCACACCAAACTATAAACTGCTCGTGCCTGTCACTAGGATGAAGGGAAATAATCATGCAGAAGACTGATACACTGAGGCTCGCCTGTTCAGCGCTGACAGAACAAGCCCAATGGGCTATTTTGCATCATAAAACTTATGGAGAAGTAAATGCATCCACACAATAATGAGCCATTATGGCTCATTAGAGGCTCAGCTTGCAAAGTCCAAAGTGTACAAACAGAGGCATATAGGACAAATTGGAACTAAGCACTGTACCCTGCCCTCTGCCTGCACCAACGGTTTACACGTATCTGGTGAATGATTTATAAACCTACAGATAACAAAGTATAAAACTGTGTCACTGTCTTCACTTTACAAAGGAAACCCTTTCTGAATAATTTGCCATGTCTCTGAAAATGTTTCAAATTTTGGTGTCTGCTCTGCTGTTTACAGGTAAGTGCCTGGCATCCTGTCTCATGTCATTCCCTTCTGGCTTGTTAAATAGTCAGCTGGCAAAAACCCCTGTGTCACCACCAGAACAGCACTGATGGAAGAGAATTAACTGGAAATCACTGCAGCAGAGACATATGGGAGAGTGGGTGAGCACAAGATTGCATGGCAAATTTTGTGAAATACAGTTTGATTCTGCTCCTAGTGACTACTTTTGAGCCTTTTACTGCTCAACCCCTCATGTATGAGGAGCGAGGATGCATTTCTGACTGAAAGGCATTTATACAGGATGATTTCCTGAACTGTTAAAATTGTAGAAAGAGCTTAACGCTGTTTCTATGGAATCTTCCCTAAATATTATTCTCATTTTAACATTTACTGTTTAAATGAAACAATTTTACATGGATTTGTAAGGACCCAAAGTGATCTATGTTGCAAGTGGTTTCTAGGATGACTGATTTGAATGGCTTTAGGAGACTATTTTTTTTAAAGGGCTCGGGCTGTCTGATCACTGATCCTTCACAGTACCCTGTAACAGGGGCACCTACAATCAAGAGTCAACCTGTAAAACTTGGACCAGAGGGAAAATGGATGGGGCAGGGCTGTCACATGCTCTTCCCAAAGCAGCACACACTGGTACAGTCAATGATCAATCTCACACATACTGCAAGATTAATTTATTTCTCACTAAATTAGAAAAAAACAAAGCAGTGACTGTTGACTTCTCAGGTGATTGCCTGCATCATAGAAGGATGCTCTATCCACATGCATGCATTAAATCTGAGTGCTTCAATACACATGCAGTAAATAAATGATGTGAACAGCTAAGGTAAAATGAGGCAGGCAGAATTAGCCAATGATTAATCATGAATTAATTAAAAAGGCATTTTCTGAAATGGGATCACAGACAGGTGTAATTGCTCTTCTAGGCCAAATTAGTTTCCTAGTCACAAGACCCTGAGTTTTAGCTGCAGTGAAACTCTGTAGGAAGCTAAGGAGTTGGAAAGGGACTTTCTCTCTCATGCAAGTTAGAGTTAACCTAGAAACCTTCTTTTCCCCTCATTTGTGCTTCCTGATCTTCTGTGCGCTTGAACTTGGACCATTCCTGGGTACTTATCTATCTTGAACTTCACCTCCTTTCCATTGAAGGCCATCATGACGCAAACAGGGTCACCTGAAGTCACACTGGGAGCACAGCAGCTTGCTGCCCCTCCTTTGGGAAGACTTTGTTAGGAAAGACAAGAGACACAAGGCAGATTAAAGTAGTCTTGTATTCCCTCTTTCCCAGATTCCTGTTCTTCAAAAGGCAGGAAGAATTACTTGTTACTGATTTTTAATAAGCTCTTGAAAGTTTCATTGATCACAAACAGTTAATCCTTTCAGCAACAATAAAGGTAGTGGTGAAGTAAAACAGAAGCTATAAGACATAAGACTCACTGACAAGAATCTGACTCTTCATCATGTCCTCCCCTCAGCTTTTATAAATCACTCCTCATAGTAAACCACAGTCACATCTCTGGAAATGGGCTTTTTGGACCTTTCTTTTAGCCTCTGCTGAGTGCAACAGCCAGGGACGGAGTACGAGGGTGATCTCTTGGCACTGAGATAATTACTAATATCTCTTGGATGTCTAATGCTGAGTGGACCAATGCTTTTGCTAACACTTTGCTGCAGTGAAAGCAGTTCCTTCCCTAGGATTATCTAGGATTTTTGCCAAATTGCCTTGCTATTTACCCATACACGACAACTTTCCTGACCCCTGGCATCGCACCAGAATTGTGTTCAATAGTTAATTCTGCTTTAAGTGTCTGTAACTTGTCTGCCTTTGCTGATCAGGGAATGAGGCTGAAGCTGTAGCTCTGACTGTTAATGACTGAGCTCTCATCTCTTGCACCATAGAGCTCTTGTGTCCTGTGATGTAAAATTACGATTGTCAAAGAATAAAAACTACTTTACTTCAAGCTTTGAAAATAAACAGATGAGACCAACATTTCAAAGACTGGATGATATGAACAGTGTTGAAGCTCTTAAAAATCACTGACTTTAAATCAGTAGATATTAGCAAATCTGACTGATTTAATTCTATTCTAAGGCCTGTTAACATCCAAAAACTTTGGGTTACAAAGCCAATGTACTTACACACTTTTTTAACACTTGAAAAAGCAATATACAGGTGTTAGACTTTAATGTAATTGCACTTTTCTACTCAAAAAAGGTGGTGTCTGGGCCAGTAGTGGCCTGCAGACTCCAAAAGTCTATCCCTGCTGCAATCCAGCTGTTTATGCAAAGTACTGACAGAGAACCACATCTTGATTTCCATGGAATGCCACCATAACCTAGAGAAATACTTGACTGAGGAGAAAACCAGCTACCTCCACACCTGTTTTTCAGCACTTGCACTGTTGTGCTGTGGTATTCTGAGTCCTCATCCCAAGTTCTGTGGTCTGATTTTTCTGAATTTCAATTTAGAAAGCTCAATAGCTGAAGAATGAAGGGGAGGTGGTCCATTTTGGCTCATTGCTAACCTTAAGAAACACACCTGAGCTGCAGCATTTGATTTACTTTTTCAAAGTTCCCAACACGTCAGCACCTGCCACCTCAGCAAGGTTGAAGTTTAGCTCTGTCCGATTTTAGTCTCTGTCCAAGCTCTGTCCTAAAGTGCTGATAAGACTGGCAGCCTTAGCCCCATGGGCTGACATTTTGACCAGTCACCCAAGCTGATAATAAGAAGAGTTACGAGACTAAAAAGATAGGAGTCAGAACAACTGCAAACTGTTGACATTTAAATTCCATTGATATTAACTTCAGCAATAGATTTTTAGGTTGTCAGAAACTTGCAATAGTCTTCAGAAACTAGGGAGAAACAAATAGTCTCAGTTTATATAACAACGTGCACAGAGAGTGACTGAAGTGCTGCTAAGTAATTGTCACTTTTTTTTTTTTTTTTTTTTGTAAATATCACAGCAAATCAGAGATAAACCTCTTTTCCCTGTGGTAGATGCACTTTAGGGATAAATTTTGGTCCCAAGCCTTGAGATTGTTTCTCACCACTTACAAAATACTGCTAGATAAAAAAGTTTCTCGTGTGGGGAGGAGAAGCAAAAGCATATCCTATACTAAAGCAAGTTTAAAGGTTTGTCTTGTTTAACTTTGCCATTAGACATGCAAATAGTGGCTTGGTTGTTCTCCCCAGACTGCTAAGCACACAAGGGCTCATTCTGCTTAGCTTTTAAAAAAGAAAAGGTATATCAATTAAATAGGTCCCTAAGCAGGAAAATGTGTCAAAATTTAATCTCATACTCACCTTTTTGACTGTGTGATTGCACTCAGCTAAGTATCTTGCTTTCTAGAAACCTATCCTTGCACAAGACTGTTATCTTCCATTTGAGTCTTGTATGAAGAGATTTTAATGCACAATAATTTATGATCTATCCAGGTTGATTTTATATTTTAAGTGCAGCTTGCTTGCTTATGCTGTAATACTTTTTATTTTGACATTCCAAGTATGCCTTTTTATAATCACTTTTGCTTTTCATAATCAGTTTTTATAGTCAATGCTAAATAAACATTTTTTTTTTTGGCAAAGATGCCAGGGTCCTACCACCATCTCCCTTCTCTCAAGTTTAGTCTTATATCAGATCACAGTAATCCAAAATTAGATACTCAGAAGGCACCATAGCAGAAATGATTACTAATAGCTTTCCCTCTGGACAATCTCTTTAGGTGTGCAGGATAGACAAAAACTATCTGCTGAAGGCAATAATTACATGAGCTAAGCATCTGCTTGCTAAAACCAGCCAATTTTTCTATAATTTTCTTTTCATATGAGAACACTGAATGAATCTTCAAGAGATGATAAAAGGAAACATTCTAACTCATAACAGCTGATACAACCTCTGCAACAGTTCACCCTCCACACACGTTCCTCCTATTTTCCCACTGGGCCATTAATCCCTAAATGTGCTTTGCAAATAACATATTTATCTATGAGAAAAGAGGGAAAATGGTATTGAATAAAAACATTAACTTACAATATGTCTGATTGCTCTTCACAGTGAGTTAACTGTTTCAGAATAATTTGAAATTCTTCATCGTTTTGCAGCTCACCTTTATGCACTGTGAGCCATTTCATTAGCATTACCCACCTGCTCCTAACTCCCTCTAGTCTCACATCCAGATGCTCTGAGATTCCATTCTCCTGGTTTGTGTGCTAATCCTCTACAAGATGGAGAGCTGCAGTCCTTCCTGAATAGTCTGTGTTTATAAAACACCTACCCAAGCAACAAACTCTTCCACAATATTTTACTAAGATGTTCAAAAGCTGGGGAAAAATCACACCCCGTCCAAGGAACTTAAACTGAGGAAAGACCTAGGTTATTTGATGAAGACTATACACTGTATTCAGAGGGGCTACTCAGATGGGGACGTCTAGTCTGATGCCCCAGGTCTACATTAGAGCTCTGCCAGAGCACAAGCAAATGTGCATCCCTGTTTGTCCGTGTAGCTGGAGTCAAAGATCAGCAGGTCTACTTGAGGTTTCACTATAAATGGTCTCACTACTGCTTTTCTGTAGGTAAATGAATTTTTCCCTGTTCAGAATCTTATAATGAGTTTTACAGCAAGATAAAGAGAGAATAAGCTAAGCCTCAAGGATTAGCTGGAATATAAAGGCACTTACCTCATTTCTTCTATTACTTATGCATCTTTGGAGTGCCCCAGAAGCTGGGTATGAGTGCTGCAGAGACTGCTCACAGGTGTTAAATGTGAGAGGTGAAAGGAGATCAGAGAACTGCTAGAAGAGCACAAGAACTGGGTGTCAACACTGACAAGAGAAGCCAAGAGCAGAGCTGACACACCTGCCTCTCCTCAGAGCAGGCAAGTGAATAATCAAAGCAAATTAATCAAAGTGAATACTCAGCATAGTTGGGAATGGCATTTCCCCTTGGATACAGGTGCAGCCAGAGCAGACTGTTTATTAAAAATTCAAAGATCATACCCTTAAGACACAGAGTTCTGCAGCACAGTAGTGAAGACAACACCTCACTGTCCCACCAGCAGAATTACAAGCTCATTTTTTGAAGATGCTGGCAATGAGAAAAAGAAACACAAGAAGAAGAGCTGCTTAATGTTCTTTTTTTCCCCAGTTTACTTTAAATCTGGAAGGTCAGAGCACACATTGGTGATAAAATTTAATGTTTAATGGCCCTTACTAACTATATAGACATTTAAATAAAAGTGAAGCCTGTTACTGAGACAGTTTCTGATCCCAGTTCAGTTATCTCAGTCCAGAAATGCAATCATGAGCTTACAAAATATTTAATATTAAAAAAAAAATCCCAAATTCACAATTCACTGAAGGGAAGTTAACAGCTCATAGATTTTTCTATTGGAAAATAGTAAATTGCCAGAGAAATATTGAAATTGGCACAAGCTTAGTTTTCTCTTGTGCAGCTCTGGAATAGAAGTATAGGAGCTTAATAGACATATGCATGAAATATAGTTTCTTCTTCTCCAGGCCAAAATCTTGTTTTCTGAAGTACAGAAATAGCTATTCCTCTGTTCCCTAAGGGAGAGAGAAGTTCACACATAAGTCTTCACACCAAATGTCTGAACTTACTTTTTTCCATGGAGCTGGTAACATTTTTGAACATGGTATTCCTTGGAAACTTCCTAACCTAAAACTTCTACCTCCAGTTTATGATTATAGTAACTTGGAATGTGAGGAAACTGAAGTAGGAAGGAACTACTGGGACTCTCACTGCTGGCTAAGTAAATTTTCTAAGGTACTATTTGGTGTCTGTTAAGAGTGAAGATGACAAGCACATTAATTTTTTTGTTGTTGTTCATTACTGCACAATCAAGCTTTTCCTTGTCTTCTTTTCAAGCAATTTTGGCATTGAAAATAAATGAAGTGAAAGACAGCAGCAAACACTCTGGCTCACATATCTTCTACCTTTATGCGTTCAGCATACATTTTCTTCTATTTAAAAAAACTAATGAGCAATGATGTTGTGGGTGATCAGGAAAGCCAGCAATAATTACAAGTGAACTGGATTCAGCTGATCATTGCACAGGAAAGCAGATGTTTGACATCCTCAGTTGCATTTTCCCCACAAAAATTCAGAAATAAGGTCATTAGAGAGCTGTGAGTGAGGTGAGAACTTGTCCTGCTGAGCTCCTATGGTAAGGCCTAATAGACAGGGGTTCAAGTTCTTGGCCCATCTCTACCAACGATGTGCAGGTCACCCCCAGGTGTCCATTTAAAACTTCACTAAATTGGAGCACAGCTGTTTACAGACACTGGCCTCAGCTTGGCTGATGTATCGAGCTCCCACTTAATCATGGTTCATTAAAAAAATGTGTTATTTGAATTGATATGTTATTTTGAACCATTTTAGCGCCAAATTAAGTTATGTCTGAAACACCTGAGATTAAAAAGAAAAGATTTTTTTCCTGTACCAGGGCCTTTCATATGAAGCTAACAAAGAATTCAGACCTTTTTCTTGGGCAGAATGGTTATTTCAGAAAGATCTGCAAGAAGTACTTCTGCATCTGTAGTGACTTCAGAAGCTATCTGAAGCAATGCAATAACAAGATTAGAATTGCAATATCTTCTGTTTAAAAAGTAATTTCCATGTGTGCTATTTCTATGCTGATACTAATAAGAATAAATATTATATATAAGCCAGGAGGTTTAGAAATTGTGGTTGAATTCATAGGTAGGTTTAGAGTTCTCTTAAAAAACTTCTCAGCATACCCAAGACTACTGCAATTCCAGTCTAAGAGGGTTTTTTGTCACAAAATCTTGTATTAAAAATTAATTAATGTCTTAGTTAGATTGTAACAATTTTTACTTTCAATTCAACAGCAAAATAATGATTTAGAGCACCTGTTTTAGTAACTTCAGGCCTAAAACAAAGAGGTTTCTTTCTTAGAACCTAAGATAGGACCATCTTTGATTTCTATTAAATAAACTACAGGTCCAAACCCATGTTCCTTGGATATAAACATGTTTTTTGAAGTGCGCGTTCTAAAATATTTTTATAGTATTACAAATATTTCTCAGCTTCTGTTTCAGGTGTCCTTGGAGCACCTTTTCTGACAGAAGAATCAACAAATCAATTTATACGACTTAAACGACACATACCATATTCTCAGAGCTCCTGGGACCCAAGCAGCAGCCAGAATTCATGGGCATACACTGTGGCTAAACAGGTATTTTCTTCCATCATCTTTCAGCATCTATTTAAAAAAAAGAAAGTACAGATGTGGACTCAACATGTTACATAAATCCTTTGGGGCAAAAGAGGAAATTTGTTCGATTTGTCAACACGGGGAAGGTTGTCTGTAACTCCTGTCTGCTCACTAATCACACACTGCATTTATTCAGCATCAAAGCTGAGAATATTCTTTCCTGGTTTTATTTGCTTCAGATTAGTGAATCATGGGCAGCTTTGAGAGACACAGCACAGTACTACGTGGACTTGGGCCCTCAATCCTTCAATCCCTCGACATCCATCTACGATGGGGTTTCTCAGCTGAGCATTTCATAGGCTTGGAGTGTATGTGTGTACCTAAGTAAGTAAAACTGACCCATATAACAGTGCTGGCAATTGGTTTACAGTGTCATAACAACACAATAAAAAACCCAATTATAAGAGATGTCCTGAAAAATTAAAGAAGATTTGTTTTTACTGCCCAAATTTAATAGTTATTTAAATGCAGTCATTTTATTGTGATAGGTGTTGTTTTTTTTTTTAATTATGCTTTGGAATAACTCATTAAAAGCTTAAAGAATATATATATTCTTTTAAAAGTCCAGAGAAGCTAAACTGCCTCCATACAGTTGATTTAAAAAACAGACAGAAAGCAATTCCTGAGGAGAAAAATAAAAGATAAAAACCTCCATCTATTTCAGTAACAAAACTGTATTCAGTGTAGAATAAAACCTCAGCAGAACAAAAAGAGAACTAGACATAGCAGTTGGTAAAAGCAGTATTTATAGATCTGCACAAGAGTACATGAAATGCAGTGTCTCAAACTGTCACAGAGAAATTGTTTAGGACTGTGCTAAATTGTACACATTTTTGGGACAAAATTTTGTCAGATTTAAGGAACAATAACCAGATGATTCAGCTGGACAAGCGTGAGGTAGAATACACACATTATTCCTGTAGAACACTTTTCATATGAAGATACTGCAGTCCCTTGAAATGGACAACAGTGGGTAGAACTAAACTCACACAGTTTCAGTGCTTAAAATACTTGTTAAGACAGCAATCTGATCACTCTGGAAACGAATGAAATCACCAGTGGGAAGATGGGTAAACTCCTCAGAATACACTTTGAATTGAATATAGTTTAAATTTAATTGACTTCAAAGTAGCGTTCTTTTTGAAAGTGAGTTTCCTTTTGAAGTGTGGCTTTTGAAAAGATCTTTTTTTTTTTCTTTTTGATAAGATAAGAATTTGATTTTGAGAGTCTCAGATTGAGCTTTGCAGGACTGTTCTACCTAAAAGGTGACACCAGTTTCACTCACGCTGAGCAGAAGCAAAGTAGGAAAGAATAGCTGAAAGCCATGATTTCCCTACCCTCCTGCTAAGCCTTGGGCAACTGGAAGGCAGTACCAGGTTATTCTCTTACAATTTCTAATACTGATGTGGGTGGCAGCTTTCTTGGATAGCAGCAGTAACTTCTGTCTTATGCCAGATCTGAAATTACCTAAAGATACTTAACTCCCCTTTCTGGAAAAAAACCCACCGTCTTTTCCATCAGAAAAATTATTCAGACAGAAAACACCTAACTGTGTCTAATTATTAGTTGTTGAATACATGTGTCTGAAGGCTGTGATCACAGCAGCTGCCAGGCATACTCCAAGATGAGTTATGCCTCCAGAATGATAATCCTAATGATTGCCATATGACAGGATTAAAGTCACTTTACAGAAACACATTTACAGGCACTCCCACCGAAGCATGTTTATGATTTCAAAGCAGGGCTAGTTAACTCCCAGACTGAAATAAATTTCCCAGTGCTAATGTGACAGAAATTGGCATCCAGAGTTCTTATGAAGGCATATAGCAGCAAAGACATCAAGCTAGAAGTTACAAACCCCATTATGGTTAAAGCAGAACAATTCTTTTCAACCCTCTTGCTCCTGATTAGTGATAATTCTGAGATGGCAAGCCTATACACTATATGCAGGAATCTGGTTCAGGGGCTGTACTTCCAGAAGACCACATTTGCAAAAGCCTGCAAATCTGAAGACTGTAGCTGTTGACAGGATCTTTAAATTAATTTTGTGATTTTTTTTTTTTTCTAAAAGCAATTTATTCCATCTTTTCTAGTGACAACATCAGATCTTATGTGGACCTGCTACAGCAGTCTAGGACTCACCTCCAGCAACAGACAAGGACAAGCTATTAAATCCTACATGTCTTCTATGTGGCCGTGTTAGGATATGGCATGTTATGTATTTGCCACTCTGTATTTGATAAGACGACTTTATCTCATCCAACTGTCCAAACCCAAAATTATTACACTAATTCTCTGCATAAATACTGCATATTTTATATTCATAAGTAGAAGTAAGATCTAACTCATGGTAAATTGAATAAGAAGTTTAACAAAAACAATCATGAACTTTTAGCAGATTGAGTTAAAAAAATCCAGTGTTTTCAGGTAAAACTTTTTTTTGGACTAAACAGTTTTTCTAGAATGTACATTCCTGCTTCTGTGACTGGAAACCACATTTTTATTTCTCAATACTTCCTTTAGCTACATTTCTGAGAGGCAAGTAACAAATGAAAATCAGTGATTTTGGGTGGGTAAGAGATGTAGAGCATGTGTCCTTCATGTACAGTTCTGTACTTAAGGTGTATTTCTGGTTTTTTTCAAGTACTGGGGTCAAATCAATAGTAGGCAGTGCAGTATACATCCATTCATGTCCACGCTTTGTTTTCCTCATTTAAATTTCTGTACCTGGTCTTGAATTCTCAAACCAGCTGAATCCTACTACTGTGCTACTACTGTGAGTTGTTTTTTTTCATTACTCCTTGGAGTCAGGAATTCATGGAAATATTCACTACTCCTTTTCAAAAAAAACGGTGGTGACAAATGTTCCTTCTGCCAAGTTCTTCAGTTTGGAAGTTTCCTGTTTCCTATTAATTATTGTACCTTATTTGAGAACATCTTTGAAGAAAGGTTTGGGTTCCCATATTTCTTTTGTGTGTTATTAATATATTGGTAACAATTAAAAGCTTTTTTAAGCCTGGTCAAAATTTCTGCATGAACAAGGAGGACCTGCTGGGTAAAACAAGATGTATAGTAACCTTATAATAAAAGGGTAGGTGAAGAAAGGCAATTTTTGCTCCCTGTAGATTCTGCATGTTGTGCTTTCAGTGTTCTTTGCAAATATGCACTGTATAGTGACTGGAATGAATTTGAAGGTAATGTTGGATCTTCTAAAAAGAAACACAAATTCTGTTTTTTTGGCAATCTCTAACATGCTCCTAGACCTATCCTGAGGCTGTTATTAATTTCCCTGCATAGGACAGTGGGCTTGAAATTGCCTTTATTCATTAGCTGAAGCTGAAAATTCATTAAACCCTTGAAAGAGATAAATGAGGTGCAAGCTTAGTATTTGCCATGTAGGATTTCACATCTTCAGTCACACTACTTAAATATGAACAGTTCATTCAAAGATAAGGGGTGACAAGTGATGTATAGACTTAAAGACCTCACTGGTTAAACACAGTCATCTCTTCTGTCCCCCTTCTCTGTGCTACTCAACCTTGGATAAGCTAGTGCTCCAGATCCTAAATCTTCCACTATTTTCCTCAGCAATGGTGCAGGCATGACAGAGTTACTGAAACTCTACAATTTATAGGAAGATGCAGGACGGTAAGGACAAGCATCCCCTTTTATTTAATGGATATGCAGTAAAACTCAAAAGACGCACCTGCTCCAGCTGTGTACCTTGCTAGTCCCGGGGATATTGCAGCTCTGCAGGCAGTGATGTCCAAGCCACTTGTGTTCCTGAAGTGCTGCTGTTTTCTGCCCTGCCTCTCTGACTGATGTTATTGCTGCCAAGGCAGGGGTTTGCGATCTGTTTGTGAATTAGCTGCAGCTTTGGTGCCTGTGTGATAAATTAAACCAAAATGGGGGGTTAGTTCAGGAGTTGCTTTGCAGACAGATAGCAGACATCCCTGGAGTGTGAATGACAAAGTCCATAATGAGGTGGAAGGTAAAATGAAGTGCTATCAGCTATCATCTGTGATTAGCTAGTGAGGCAACTGCCCAACCTTTATGAGCCATTTTAGGGTTGTCAGAGCCATAAAATTGGAATAACTGCTGCCTATTGCCATGAGGACAGTCTTGCATAAGGCTGACTTCACAACCAAAACATCAGACAAAGCCAGGGGATGCAATTTGACAGTTCTGTTGTACTCAGACATGACTAATTCCTTTAAGGAAGTTGTTCTGAAAGCCAGAGACTCAATCTGAAAATCCATAGCTTCAAGCTAATGTCACTAATTCAGATAATTAGTCTTGCTGAATTAAATGGGAAGGATTGTGCACGCATGAGTAGCAGTGGAGGATGAGGTGCTTATTTCACGTTATCAAATACATGCCACTCATGACAATGAACAAATGGCTTTCACAGCATTTGAATATTAAACAGCTCCATTTGCATTTATTAATAACTGGGGAAAATATTTACCCTGTGAATTTGCTCCCCCTATTTATCTTCACATATTCTCTCAGCACTTTAACACAAGTGACTTTGGACCCTTCTTTAATGCCTTTTCCAACACATCTTCATGTCACCACCTACAGGTTTTATCTCTGTGGGTTTTCTACATGGCACAGATACACAGGCAGTAACTTATCTGTCACAAAACCAAAGAATGATGCTAAACTAAAGAGAACTTCAAGTACATCTATGCTGGCCATGGGGGTGGAAGTGGATGCCTCAGGACACAGGATCTTTGCTTCTGGTACAAGGGAGAGCGGTTTCTCGAGGTAGTTTCTGAGTGCTGCAATTTTTTTGAGGAAAATAACCCTAAACCACAAAAACACTGGAGCTCCCTGAGTCCAGAGACAACAGAGGTCCTGGGGGAAAGGGGGAACAGGCAGAGAGGAAGAGGAGTCACAGGAAGCTGGAGTCACATTTGTCTCTGTATAGACGTTAAGTGGATGGATGCAGGAGAACATCTGCCAGGCAGTCTGAGTTTCCAAATGTTTTCTGAGTCATGTGAACAGGGTGACTGTCTAAGGTCAACACAGTGACAGAAATCAAGATGTCTGAATATCTCATAGGCCATTTCTGGCTTCAGCAGAAACTTTTCAGCAGGCAAGGCCCTTACAAGGTCACCCTTTCATGGAAGTGCCAAGTCAGATCTGAGTTATGCTGCAGCCTCTTCTTCTGTCAGAGCACTTGCCCATTCCCTCAGCTTCTTCTGTCCCTAATTTTGCTAAGTTTAGAAGAACCAAAGCACCTTTGCAATCTCTGCTACTCTGTCAAGTTGAACTGAAAATAGCCTACAGGTTACAAAATTACTGGGGCTAAACATAAGGGATAAGCAGGTACCTACTGAGACAAAGTGATTGCAGGAGCCTTGCTTTGTGAGAGAAATGGGTGAAAGATTCAAGTGTAGTCTGATGCCACAGGAGGAATAAGAAAACCCATCCCTCCAATCATAATTGAGGAAAAAGATTAATACTCCATGAGCTTTCCTTTAATGAGAAAAACAAATCATTCTGAACACAGCAAATAGGGGCAACCATAGAACCAAAGTAACCTACACACAACATACTTTAAAAATGCTGAATATGGGATAAATACTAAGATACACGGTTTTCTATAAACTCAGCAGGACAGGGGAGCATATAATGAGAAAGAACCATTTATTTTATGATCTTAAATAGTTCCTTCAAACAAAACATTGGCAACTGGTATTCAATGCAAATTCTACACACTACTTTATCACTGCTGTGATTCATATGATTGACCCTGGTCCCTAATGATTTTAATAACTCACACTACTGTTATGTCCTTCCTCTGCATTTGATTTTCTGTTGTCTTAATTTAAGCCAGAACAGCTGAGACAAAATACTCATCTAATCTATGCCTGCTGCTAGTTGCCAGTAAAAGTGAGCTGTGTTCAAAGCAATTTTATGTTGGCTGATTAAATGTACAAACCACCCACCTTGGGCAGGTGCATTGCTGTAACCACTTCATGTAGAGTGGAAAATAAATTGCTGTGTTTTGCATCATCCATAAGAAGCAATGAGATCAGTAATTGGAATGTAAAGATAGAAAGTTATCCAAAAAAAGAAAAGTTCATCCAGGAAATAAGCATTCTTTGTATGTGATTATTATGTTAATAATACAAACATCAATAATTACTGTTCTGCCCCCAAAACTGTAAGAGTATTTCAAACACAATGACAACAAACTTGTAGAGTCTAATTTCCACTGGCTGGAAAAAAGAGGAAAAGTTCTTTTAATGAGAGGTGAGTGGCATTAAGCTGGATATCTGTAAAGGTGATCAGCAAACACCTGTCCCCTTTGAGCCCAAACTGAAGTTATCACAGCACTAGGCAGGCTGAGAGCTGTGGCTGACTACCTTAGAGATAAAACAAATACTCATTGAGACTTGTAATGAGAATTTAACCACCACCTCCCTAGAGGAGTGAGCTTTCCCTATGCCATTGTCAGTCCATACAGGGTAGGGGAGGAAGCAGGGACTGCGTGGTGAATTTCAGTCTTCGAGGGTCAACCTGTAAAAGCTTCTTTCTCTATGAGGTGTTACAGGATAGTCAGCTTGGAGTGACACTTTCTATTCAGCTACTTACTCCTGGTCATTGCAGTCACTGCCTCCTTGGCAGAACTGAATAAGCATGTGTGGTCCTATCTGAATAATTCAACCATGTCCTGGTTGTGATTGAAAGCTGCTGTGCAGCAGAGAGCTCATTCAAGGAAAGCTTAAAAAACATCCTTACAATTGCTATCAATATTATTATCATAAATCCAAGGCCTGACTGTGCAAGGTGCAATGAGAAAGGTGTTAGTCCAGCATCCTCAAAATGCAGGAAGAACTATCTAAGGGGCAAGAAAACAACCACAGGAAGGAAATGGCTAAAAAAGCAACCATGGATGTTGGTGGTTGCTGCTTAGCACTGAAATATAACTGATTTTCTAGTTATTTAGAAGAATGACTTAAAAAGAATTTTGTCTGCAATTTCAGACCAGCTTTGGTTGAACCTAACACTGAGAACTATAAAATGCTGCTTCCTCTTGGTGTCTATTTTGACGTATTTACGGTGTTACCCTTGCTGTGGAGTTCAGGTGGGAGGCTCAGTGCTGAGGGATCTACTACAAGCTTTCTGATGGAATGGGACATGTACATCCCCACATTACACTGTGGGCAGGATGCAGTCTGATTTTTGCTATGGTACTTCACAAGGCAACTACCATTACATTATAGCAAAGCTACCCATACTGACTTTTGGTTTATAATTTCTAAGACCTTGCAGTAATGAAGAAGAGCCTATCTATAAACATTTACCATAGTGAACCTAAGAAGATCAAAAATTAAGAAAAAACCCCAAACATGCTTTTACTCAAATGTCATTTGGAACAACTACCTTCTGCTAAGTGTACAAACAATTCAATTAGAGATACTTTACTTTGTGGACCACAGAAATATTTTTTCTACAAATGAGAAAATAACCTCTCTTTTCATTACTCAGGGTTACACACTTCCCCATGTCTGTCTCAGCCTCCCTGCCCCGAGCTAAGGTCTGTTTTCATTCCCTCAATAATTGCCAAAGGATTAGGTCTAGCCAAAGTACAACTACAGGTACTGTTTATAGCAACCAAAGATTACTCTGTGCCTCACTAAAATGTTCAGGCTGCCTTGATCTGTCAGGTCAAATGTATCAGGAACAGCATATGGAGCAGCATATTCAAAATAAGGTAATTACAAAAAAGTCCCTGTGCCTGAAATGACAGACTTTCTCTTTAAGACATGCTAGTTTGAAACCAGAAATGGAAGCTGAAGGATTTTCAGAGAATTGATTGTCCACCAGATCCCTCTTTCCCACAGTGAAAGCTTTGAAGTTACATTACTAGTGGGAGCAGTGTCAACAGAGTACAGGGACTTATTTGAGATGGGCAAAGACTTCCTTTACAGGTCTTAACCAACATGTAGAATTGCATGTCTAGAAATGAAGGGACAGTCACCAATGCATGCTGAAAATTTTAAGTGTACCGTCCTAAAATCAGCTTCTGGAAGAACACTTAATGAATAAGCAGAGATTAATACAGAAAACCACTGCATCATCTGTGTTGTAGCCAGTTGATTAGAAGAAATGAGTCCCAGAAGAACCAATAATAGATTAACCAATAGTAGTATTTGTCTCAGAAGCTCCCTGGACAGCCTGGGCAAGCCAAATTTTCTCTGAATCTTTTTCAAGTTGAACTGATCTGCTCTGAAATATGTTAGCTTGAAACTACTGTTACTATTAGTCCAGAAAGGGAACTCTTAGAGAAATGCTTTGAAATTGCCAGTTCTGGTTCTGAGCAAAGACTGAAAGTAGCTCATCTATGTCAATAAATTGGCTGGCAAAGACTGGATCTGTCCTTTGCATTTGACCTTGATACAAGTGATATGTCATTTCTTACAAGTCCTGCAGCATCAGGACTCAATCAAGTTAAAGAGTTGATTTTACCATGCTTTAAAATTGGACATCCTGAAGTGTGTGTGTTTCGGGCTCAGAGAAAATGGCTCACAGCACTGAAGAATACAGATGTGAATTCATTACCTTTCTAGTACAAGATCATACGATGTGTAACAGCACTACCAATCATTATGTCCAATGCAAATAATGGATTATAAGTGTCTCTGTCTCATTATCTTGTGACAGGATTGTTATTAACTTGTGACTACACAACAGTTTTATAGAAAGTATCCTCCAGGACAGGCTATATATATATGCCTGATTAATTTTATTTTTTTCCCATTTCTTAGATTGCAGAGAAAGCAAGTGTCCTAGATAGAAGGAACCAATCAGTGACTGTTAAACTAGGGGCTTTAGAGTTCTCCAAACTTGCATTAATACAAATAAATAAATACCACAGGTTTGGTTTTTTTTGAACATAGAATAGTTGGTTATTAAGATGGCATAACAGTTCATAGTGAGAACATGGATTTCCCCAAAAAAGGTTGGAAAGTGTCATAGAATTAGAAGGTGGAAATGAGATCTGAGGTTTTTCCAGCATGTATGGGTGTTCTGCTAATTTGATGCTGCAGTGCCAGACTATGCCTCCAGAAATAATTAACAATAGCAGTTGCACAGGTACTTCATCAGTAGAAACACTGGAGAGTGATGAATCCACACTTGGCACATTTACACAATAAATACTTTGAGCACTTTCAAAGGAAATCAGGTGAGTCAAAAGGTTATGAAATTAACTTAAATCTGTAAAATGAATTATTGAAACAGCCTTATAAAAGAGACAGCTACAACCAGTGGTTCTCTAGGCTATAATGACTTCTGGACAGAGCTTCATTTTGTCCTATAAAGCTCCAGATTGTTTGAATTAAATTCACTAACTTAATCATAGCAGTGAGAAAGATTCTTCCCAAAAGAGCCTAAAATTTTAAAAACTACACAGCACTACTCAAGAATTTCTTCTTGCAAGATGATGGCAGTTCTGAAAGCCATTCTACACATCACCTGATAAAACATGAATTTCATTACTAACACCTTCCTTAAAGCTCCTCCAAAGTAAGTATTAGCCAATAGTCAACCTGAATCAACTGATTACCATCATGCCTAGTCTCAAGAGTGAGCTGCATATATTTTTCTGATTCTGGGGTTTGGACAAGCGTTGTGGGCAATTTTTGAGTTGGTATCCAATCCAGTACTAGACATTTCAGGAGATAAAGGCATTTCACATTGAGAGGTTAATGTTACTATGTCTGGGAAAACAGCAGGGGAAAATGGAGGTGTTATTCCTTGATAGCTCCAGAAATCGTTAAATAAGCGAGTTAAACTCCAAATATGGGACATAATGTGCTACAGAAACACTCCTTGAGCTCCTTCTCCTAAAAGGAGAGTGAGACCTTCTTTAGTGGAAACACAGCTTCCTGAACACACTGGAAAGAAACATGGTTTGGGAGAGCAAAAACTGAATTGAAAAGTAATCCTGTCTCCTTCCAGGAGAGCAGATCGTCCATGGGAGTGAGTAGGTTTGGCTGGGAAGAGCTCATCTTTCCCAGATGCAGTCTTTTGCTGGGGCACATATGAGCACAGAGGAGGGGAAGTGTCTGTATGAGGCAGCTGGAAATAGTAAAGCACAGGGTGACCTTTTAGATTTAGTTTCAATAGATTTACAGCAATTTCCTTGCATTTCCCCACAACTGACTTTAATGAGTAATTGTGCCATTGTTCTCCGTTTTGGATGCTGCAGATGAATCCTTTCATTCAGAGTTCACTTGAATATGGTTTGTGTGGAAAGTGCTTGTGAGATAGGAGCCAAGTGTCCAGGCATCTCATGCAAAAGGGCACAGTGAGCAGGAGGGCAGGGAGGAGAAAAGATGAAATTTGGCATGTGCAAATGGAGGGGAATGGGGGTCACAGCAAAGACTGTGATTCTGATCGTGTTTGATGGGGTTTGGAAACTCACGGCGCCTCAAGACAGACACGATGGTAAAGGAAAGAGCCTTTCCACAGCTGGGAAAGGCTCAAATGCCATCCAGGAGTAAAGGAGAGGGTGACAAAGGGGGCTGTTGAGGAAGGCTTTAAAAAATAAAATCAAATCTCTTTTTAGGGTGAAATAGTAGCTTTAAGGTGTTAAAACCAGGAAGACTATAGCTTAGGTGGTGAATTATACAATAGCAGGCTGAAAGGGGATCTCAAGAATCATCTGATCCAAACTTTCTTGGCAAAAACATCGTAAAAGTCAAATGATCACACTATCTTCTGTTCAGGAAAAAGTAATGATTAAACAAAGAAGTCCTGCCTACCATGAGAGTATAAGATTGATAACATGCCTAACATCTGGGCTCAAGGCTGAGCAGAATGAACTAATTCCAACTTTCTTGCTTTCCCTGACAGAGATTCACATATCTACATATGTCTGCTTGATTTTAGTCACCTCTGTCTTCACCTCAATAAAACCAGATGAGCAGCATTTGCTGTTGAGCTACCAGCAGTACCAAGTTCAGGTATAACAGCATCAACCAACCAGGGCAACAAATGACCCCCTGGTGTTTCCCTGCCTTTGGCAGCACTACAATGTGCTGTAAAGAAACACCTTCCACTTTGCAACAAGAGGAGGGCAGAAAATTGACAGAGATAAGCCCTCCACAGGGTGTTAACTCAGTTGGAGTCCAAGAGTCTGAAGACAGATGTTATTCTTCAGCTCTCTGCTTTGATTCCAAAGTAGATGGAAGACAGATCCAGGTTGACTCTCCTTCTATCTCCTTAGACCAATGCTTAGCTTGCACTAAAAATAAAACTACACACACATACACAAAAATGCTCCGATGCCCCCCTGAAACTGCCTTAATAATTTATTATGGTACTATCATTTGACAATGACTGAACAAAAGAAACTAAATAGGAAAAATTAATTAACTTAAAGGCTTGGGAAATATTTCTCTCAAAAAAATGGCTGGATTTTGGACTAATCCCTTTTGCAGGCCAGGTGTTTTGTAACTATTCAACTCTCTTGCATTCAGACTCCTCTTCATTTATTCCTTTTCAAGGTAGTGAAACAGCCCAGGGCCTTTAGCTTTTAATTTTGTATCAGCTTAAAGCAAGACTCAAAGTTTCCTTTGACTGAAGCTGGGCTGCATCTTGCCATAGTCCAACAGCTCCTCAGTGGCATAACTGTGATCATGCCCCTTAAAACCTTCACAATTTAAGGATCTTGAACACAGAACACTCTTTTCCAGAAATCAGTTTGCACGCTGTCCTTCTAAAAGCCTTCTTTTCTCCTACCTCTTGCGACTTGCATTAGTCTATTTTTTTCTTTTTTTTTGTTTTTTTGGCCCAAGGCTAACATGGGAAAGACCAAGCAATTTAGTCACCCAGCGTCAGTGTGTTTACCATTACACAAGCCATGATAACAGTGTGCCACTGTGCTACTTCCTTCCTTACATAGGATTTACGGAAGAAGGCAAGCCTGCTGGAGAGAGATCACAGAGGAGACTCCAGCCTTTATCCAAAAGAGGGCTCACACCCTCCTCTGGGAATACAGGTGTGGCCACGGCCGCTGCTGCAAGTATCTGTCTTCCTGGCAGAAAGAAGCAAGTAAAAGTCATAGAATCACAGGATATCCTGAGTTGGAAGAGACAAGGATCATCAAATCCAAATCTTGGCCCTGCACAGGTTAACTCCCAAAATTATGCCATGAAATGGCATAATTTTGGCTCCTATCATCACCCCATGCTAGAGCTTTACTTGATAATGGAATTGGGGCAGTGCTGTGGGATTTCACTTATTTGCAGGCCTGAGACCAAGCAAAAACAGGCTTCATGCCAGCATGAATAGAGGAGACTGGGATGGGGTAAAATCAGGGTTTGTGTTTTTTAAACAAGAGGCAGAGTGTTTGTGATCACCTGGTGTATGTTACCACTGGCCCAGACAGGAGAGGGGAAAGCCAGCAGAGGCTCTGTAGAGGCAGCTCGGTCTGCAGCTGGGGGGCCCCACAATGTCCCTTCCTTGATACACCCTTCCTTGGAACTTGCAGGATTTGTGCAGACTCTGGTTTCCAAAGAAACCTATTTTACTAGGGCTTTTAGGTGTCCTCATGGACGAGACATCTTTCATGGAGGCATCACTCCTCCTTTCTGCTCCTGCCTTCCCTGCTCTTCCCCACCCAAAGGCCTCCAAGGACCTATGCACATGTCAGGAAAGCCCCACTGAAGGCATCTGAGGCACTGAACTTGTGTCCTAGGAGACTGGAGTTGGGTAGAAGAAAGGTCAAAAGCAGCACATAAGTGTTCACAACAGGCTATTGCTCAGGTAGTAAAAATATTAAGTACATATGTATTTTTAAAGGCCACTTTATAACACTTGCAATTCTTCCCTTTGGAAATCTTTGACAACTCCCATTGCTTAGCTCTCAGAAAGCAACTCCACCTCAAAAATCACTTCTTGAAAGAATGGTTACAGTAAAGAGCGAACTCCCTATTTCTTCTTACACTTCCCACACAAAAATGTCAGAAAGATACTGCCAAAACATTTTCAATGATGACTGGCAACTTGCTTGCATGCCAAGAGAAAGGAACTTGTAAGAACATGCAAAGTGTAATCTTGCAATTCACTGCCTTGAAAAAGTTTTTAAAAAATGATAACTACTTTTAATTGAGTTTGAAGATGAAAGTACTATGTTGGTTCTATTTTTATTTTAATTTTAAGCAACTCATCCATGTGTTAGTCTTCTATCTAACAGGAAAAAGAGTCAGAATAAAGCATGCTCAGGTAAAATTTAATTAGCTAACCCTTGCTCATTATTTTAGACTGCCATTTGCATTCCCCAAGCCCTGTTGGGGAAATGATAGTGTTTCTTCTGCAGTTCAAGTGTTACGTACAGTCCCATCATCATTTTGTCAAAAGTGAATGTCTGAGGTGAAGAAAGAATCCTGCACAGCACTAATTGCTCATTGATAGACTATTTGGGCTTACCAGCCTTTTTTAAAAGCAGTTATACAAGACAGCATAGATCAATATCTCTATCGTGCCAGAGCCACTTTAACTATTTTCTCCAGTTGATAAGCAGGTTTCTCACAGGCAGAAGAAAGAACAGCTGACATCCAAACTTTCACATTTTTCTTTGTTTTTAAAAAAAGGAAACCATTTTATGTTTGAGAACACAAATGTATTGACTTAAATTTTGTGCAGAGATAGGAAAGGTGTTTGCTTTAGAAATGATGACAAAATCAATGACTCATGTCAACGTTCTTCATCCAAATCTAACTTGATAGTGATGAAAAGGTGTCACTTAATGATTTCTATACTTGAAATGAATGTATGGTAATACACTTCATGGGTAGGTACCTAAAATAGAAAAGCTCTTCTTATACTTATGGCAGCTTCAGCTGCAGCTTTTCTGTAGATAAACAGAATACCAATGATATCAGTTCAAAGGAATAAATCAGCCCATATTGTTTTGAAGGAATCAATTCATCAACAGAACAACAAAACCCCCACCAAACTCAAAGGACTTCTTCACCCCACCCTGGATCTCTGCGGTCACATTAGAAACTCCTGATACATGATTCCTTCAGCAAACCACATGTTCTTTGCAGAGAAACCATAATCCTTCCTCACAAAACCTCTCAGGAAGATGATTTCAAGCAGCAGCACAGACACAAAACTAAGCTCAAATTGTTCACTTTCCAGGCTAATTCTGGGTGTTCCGTTTGCTTTGAAAAGTCACTTCACCCTTGAACTCCCATCCAGCCCTGACATCTGTTTCCCACCTCTGAGGATCTTTGCAGACACAAGTCCACAGCAGGCTGCAGGAGGCACTTCTCTGAACCATAACATATTAGGGATATGACTTCAAAAATACATGTTTAGACACACCTGTATAATAAAGTACCGGTGAAGAAAGTGAAGCAATACCATTCTCCATGCAGGCTTACCCTTGGCCTTGGAGAAGCTATGAAGATGCTTTGACACATCTGAAGATCTGTAGAGCATGAGACAAAAGCAAGAAAGAGGCAACAGAGATCAATCATCACTTGGCTTTGGTTTGCAGTTCCTCCAGCCTTGCTTAATTCCCCTGCAATGGACACATTGAAGCATATAAAAAGAGAATTAACCCTGTGAGTAACATTCTTCATCCTGCCCTATGCAAACACCACTTCTAGAGTTACAGAAAACAGTGGAACTGAGAGCAGCTTGAAACTGAGGTGTAATGAAGCTACTGATGCAGTACTTAATAACTCAAAAAATCCAAACAACACAAAAAAAAAGGCTCACTGTAAGCCACTGGACCAAACATGGTCTTCACAACCCTGTTATCTTTTCTAGTCAAGGATGTTTTTCTTTTAAGTTGATTAGTAACTAATTAATAGTAAATAGTAATTAATATTGAAGGAGAGCTTCAGAATATTACCTAGTGCTTGCCATCTCTCAAATGCTGGAGAAGAAAAAACACAGAGCATCGTTCTACACTCAGCCAGCAGCACTCATGTTATGTAGCTCCTCTTTCTGGATCCTTACATTAAAGTCTTTTGGAGAGTAGGCCCACATGGAAGGCAAACTTGATGGATCTACAGGAAACCTACAGAAAATATCATGTGTTAAAGGAGATGAACAGGCAAACAATTTACTCAGACAGTGGCCACTCTACACTTAATTTGTCTTCCCTACAGGCCTTACTTTTTAATGGTTTGTTTTCAGGTTAGGCTTACATACCTGCAGCCAGAGAATTCCAGCTCACAAGTTTACAAGTGTTTAGTATTTTTATGCTTCTTCACATAAGGTAACCTGTGGAGACAGAGAAAAAAGAGGGGAAAAATTATTCCAAGGAGGCTGTCTCTCTGAAGAGCTGCTTTAAGATTGTTATTTTTACTGTTGCAGATCCATGCCCTCTTAACTGTCATAGTAGCAGACTGCCATGACTAGAAATTTCTCTGTAATTTTTTTTCTAGCTTCCCAATGAACTGAGGCCACATTGCAGAGGAAAGGAGGCTGTTGCTGCTTGCCCATTTATGACCCTAGGTAAACATCATGAAGAAATCAGTCTCATCTGATTCAGTCTGATTCAGTCCCCACTGTTAAGTGTGTTTGGACAGGTCTCACCAATTAGGGCAGAATTGGGCCTGTAGACAATGTCCAGCCCTACATGTCAGAGAAAACTGACAAGTTGGACAGGGATGTTAGTAGGGCTGCTGTAGATAGCCTCAAGGTCAGGGGAATGAACTATTTATTTATTTTGTTTGTGAACTGAACATCCCTGCTGTGTGTATCGGGTCTAGCTGGGATGGAGTTAATTTTCTTCACGGCAGCCCATACAGTGCTGCGGTTTGGATTTGTGACAATAGCTCTATTTCAAGGTCTCATTTCACTCTCTGCCCCTGCCCCACTCCCTTTCCCTGTAGTTGTGCATCATGGAGCTGCATCTCATGTCCATCCTACCCAAATCTCCTCAGGATTTCAGAGGAAATGGATGAACACATCAACTCAATTGTGGCAACCTTTTGTAAGCAGTGAGGAGGAGTGTGTGGCCATATGGAATGTTGTTTTGTGCTAACAGACTAGTGTGAATCCTCTTCTCGGAAGCCAATCTCTCCCTCAAGGGAAAGCAAAACAAAGGGACTCAGCAAACATGGATCCAGGATTCTCCAGACAACAAAATAAGTGTCACTACTTCACATATGCTGTGTGTAAGCACAAGGACAGTTACCTCAGCATAGCTGGAATGGAGTAACTTGGAGCATGATAACCCACTACGCTGCAGTTTCCTGCCTGTAACTGCTCCAGTTGCAAAGAAAGATTTCAGCTATGGAGAGCATTCCTTGGGATTTTGATCAGAGACCGTAACTCTCAACCTTGAACTGCCCTGCTCATTTCAAGGATCACTACCTCACATGCCATCAGTTACAATTTTAAATAGTCCTTTAAGCCTTTTTCTGTTTTCTAGTGCTTATCAAAGGACTAAAAGATAACCATGAAGACCTAGAGGGGCCCTTGATTTACAGAGAAGAGGTGGACAAAGGATGTATAAACCAAGGAGAAAAAGTATTTAAAGACAAGATGAGACTGTAATATAAAATGCTCACATGAAAGGAGATGCCAGTAGGAGATGCTCCTTCATTTTACTGAAGAAGCTGTGGCTTTAAAAATTTGGTGGGCAGCATGGAGAGTATTGCTAATATTGCAAAACTAGCTAACATAACATAATAATAATAATAATAATAAGCATACTGAAAGAAGGGAATTTTAGGTAAAGACAGGCTAATCAGCAAATATCCAACCTGTTTGAGTCATATCATCTATGGGCTGCCGTGAAGAAAATTAACTCCATCCCAGCTAGACCCGATACACACAGCAGGGATGTTCAGCTCACAAACAAAATAAATAAATAGTTCATTCCCCTGACCTTGAGGCTATCTACTAGCAGCCCTACTAACATCCCTGTGAGATCCCAAACCAACTTGTCAGTTTTCTCTGATATGTAGGGCTGGACATTGTCTACAGGCCCAATTCTGCCCTATCATCTAACATCCCCAAACCCTGTGGCTTTCATTGTTTCCCCCTTTTTTTTTTTTTTTTTTAAAACTGTGCCATTTTCCACATTGATCTGCAAATTATTTATAAGACCCATGGACTGTGACCAGAAAGAGCTGTACAAAAGCTTTTTAAAAGAGACATTTGTGCAAACAACCTATCATATTAGCTATTTCTGGTAAATGCTAAATTATCCTCATATTTATTATTTTGTTAACAATTGGAGTAGAATTGGAAAGGAAGGGTATCCTCAGTTGCATAAATCCAATTTTCCGGTGTTCTACCACTGGCTGTGCAAATCCTAACTTCTCCCTCTAATAAAGCACTTACCTTTAGTCAGCAGACAAAAAGTAAATCTTAAAAGTTTCCGTATAAAAACTACGATCTATTTTATTTTTAAAATTAGGAGAATAATATCTTGTATTTTTTTTCCACTGGATGCTTAGTATCTAAGGCTCAGAGTTCAAAGAAAAAAGTCTGAATAGATATGACTATGAGTTCAATCTAGTATTCTCTCACTTTTGTAATAGCTTCCTAAAAGACTGTTCATTCCTCACAGCACACCACTGCAAACCTTAAGGTTGTAAACTTGATTGCTTCATAAAGTACTTATATTTTCATGCCCTGAAGACACAAGCGGACATCCTTACTCACAATTCTACACTTATTGGCAGGAGTCACCCTCAAAGTACTTTTCAAGACACTCCTGACATATTTTACCATGAATACCAGTATCTAAATTTATCAGCTTTCAAAATTGAAGGCCTTCTTATCTTCATTCTGTGTGGCTTGTTTCCTGTAGCTGTTCCTTTTTTAAAATCAGCCCAATAAATCTTTATCCAGGGCAGGCAAATGACAGAAAAATGCAATTTAAGGAACAATACTGCCTTGACCTGCAAAGAAGAGGGAATTCAATGGATCTTAATGTCCCTTTTTTATGTCTGGTTCCAAGCACTGTGAAGTTATAATGCAAACATTGAACAGTCCTGAATTAAATGAAGTCAAGATAATTCAAGGACAAAAACTTGTTTGCAGCCAATATAGATATTTGAAATCTTCTCAGTAGTTCTTTAAAATTCTCATTACAAGCTGAAATGTGTATTATTTCTTGTGGTGCTAGTGCAAACACTGAATTTTTTCATTGTTTCATTACGTGTATTCTGAATACAGACATAGGATCTCCCACAGATAAAATAAAGAACAAAGTAGCATGAAATATAACCATAAATAATTATTTGCCTAGTTTTTCACCAAAAATATCACTCCTGCCTGACATATTTAAATATGGATATCACTCCAAAGCATGAACTGTATGTGTAGGACTTCAGTGAGTTCTGGAGCATTACAAAAAGACTGTTGCTACTTCAGATTCAAATCCAGTATTAGAACTTGACACTTAATTTTTTGAAGAGGATAGGTGAATATATGGTATGTGAACTCTTCCTTTTTCTTTCATTCCTTATAGCTACAAATATCCCACTAAGAAGCAAAGTATCAAAGGTGCATTTTGAAATAAATTGTTGGGCTTCATATTATGAATCTAAAAGAAAAAAGAAGAAAACCCAACTCAAAAAAGTATCTGGTAAGTAACTGAAACTACAGTTATGAATTGCAAAATAACCTTGTCTTACATTCTATAAACAACAGGATTGCTTTAAAATACAAAAGGTGACTAATGTTCTGTCTGCCATGCCTGCATTCAAAACTTATTATTATTGATGTGCTCAGGGAGGGATTTTGTGTGTTTCCTTTGGCTGTATTGCCTAAAGGAGGGCTATGGTTCAGTTGAGAAAAGTAGCTGTGACTTGGCAGCCCAGTTGAAGAGAACAGGGAACTCTCTGCCCTA
>VYXB01009368.1:183386-280521 GCA_013397135.1 Pachyramphus minor | reverse complement strand
TTTTTTTTTTTTTTTTTAAAACTGTGCCATTTTCCACATTGATCTGCAAATTATTTATAAGACCCATGGACTGTGACCAGAAAGAGCTGTACAAAAGCTTTTTAAAAGAGACATTTGTGCAAACAACCTATCATATTAGCTATTTCTGGTAAATGCTAAATTATCCTCATATTTATTATTTTGTTAACAATTGGAGTAGAATTGGAAAGGAAGGGTATCCTCAGTTGCATAAATCCAATTTTCCGGTGTTCTACCACTGGCTGTGCAAATCCTAACTTCTCCCTCTAATAAAGCACTTACCTTTAGTCAGAAGACAAAAAGTAAATCTTAAAAGTTTCCGTATAAAAACTACGATCTATTTTATTTTTAAAATTAGGAGAATAATATCTTGTATTTTTTTTCCACTGGATGCTTAGTATCTAAGGCTCAGAGTTCAAAGAAAAAAGTCTGAATAGATATGACTATGAGTTCAATCTAGTATTCTCTCACTTTTGTAATAGCTTCCTAAAAGACTGTTCATTCCTCACAGCACACCACTGCAAACCTTAAGGTTGTAAACTTGATTGCTTCATAAAGTACTTATATTTTCATGCCCTGAAGACACAAGCGGACATCCTTACTCACAATTCTACACTTATTGGCAGGAGTCACCCTCAAAGTACTTTTCAAGACACTCCTGACATATTTTACCATGAATACCAGTATCCAAATTTATCAGCTTTCAAAATTGAAGGCCTTCTTATCTTCATTCTGTGTGGCTTGTTTCCTGTAGCTGTTCCTTTTTTAAAATCAGCCCAATAAATCTTTATCCAGGGCAGGCAAATGACAGAAAAATGCAATTTAAGGAACAATACTGCCTTGACCTGCAAAGAAGAGGGAATTCAATGGATCTTAATGTCCCTTTTCTATGTCTGGTTCCAAGCACTGTGGAGTTATAATGCAAACATTGAACTGTCCTGAATTAAATGAAGTCAAGATAATTCAAGGACAAAAACTTGTTTGCAGCCAATATAGATATTTGAAATCTTCTCAGTAGTTCTTTAAAATTCTCATTACAAGCTGAAATGGGTATTATTTCTTGTGGTGCTACTGCAAACCCTGAATTTCTTCATTGTTTCATTACGTGTATTCTGAATACAGACATAGGATCTCCCACAGATAAAATAAAGAACAAAGTAGCATGAAATATAACCATAAATAATTATTTGCCTAGTTTTTCACCAAAAATATCACTCCTGCCTGACATATTTAAATATGGATATTACTCCAAAGCATGAACTGTATGTGTAGGGCTTCAGTGAGTTCTGGAGCATTACAAAAAGACTGTTGCTACTTCAGATTCAAATCCAGTGTTAGAACTTGACACTTAATTTTTTGAGGAGGATATGTAAGCTGGAATATATGGTATGTGAACTCTTCCTTTTTCTTTCATTCCTTATAGCTACAAATATCCCACTAAGAAGCAAAGTATCAAAGGTGAACTTTGAAATAAATAAATTGTTGGGCTTCATATTATGAATCTAAAAGAAAAAAGAAGAAAACCCAACTCAAAAAAGTATCTGGTAAGTAACTGAAACTACAGTTATGAATTGCAAAATAACCTTGTCTTACATTCTATAAACAACAGGATTGCTTTAAAATACAAAAGGTGACTAATGTTCTGTCTGCCATGCCTGCATTCAAAACTTATTATTATTGATGTGCTCAGGGAGGGATTTTGTGTGTTTCCTTTGGCTGTATTGCCTAAAGGAGGGCTATGGTTCAGTTGAGAAAAGTAGCTGTGACTTGGCAGCCCAGTTGAAGAGAACAGGGAACTCTCTGCCCTACAGAAAATTAGCTTTTGCATATCAGCTTAAATTAAGCTCTTAAATGAGGATTTTTTGTAGCCATCATTGCAAGTTGTATGACATTATTAATACAAATGTTCTGCAAAGATAATGGCCAGACCAGCTTATCTGCTGTAGTAATTAAAAACTCTAATAAAATAATATTGAGATAAATTTCAAAATACTTTGTATGATGGAGCTCTTCACAGAAAAGGTGTTTTTTTTTTAACTCCAACTTGCTACTCATTTTTGAAAGCTAATGCCATGCTAAATTTTAATAATATGGCTAACGCACATTTCTGTGCCACATTAATTATACATTTACAACTCCACAGAAGACACCCACAAAGAGGGAAAATACAGGAAATATCATCTGTAACTAGAGACAAATGAAAACAGCATCTATCACAACAGCAGCACTGATTAAATATTCTTGTCCAGCATTTGTATGCATTAAATTATTATCATGCTTCCTTAGCTCTCCTCATTCCCTAGAGAGGCCCATGGATCTAGCTGACACTCTTGTAGGACTTACCATTTCTATGGAATACTAAACACAGATCTAAATAATTTCTCTCCCCTGGCAGCCTAATTAGGACACTATGAAGTTCTACACTCACAAGTCATAAGGTCTAAAGTCAGCAAAGAGCCAGAATAAAGTCTGCTACATTCACATCAACAGTTACTTACCCTTTTTCTCCCTACGTAACTTTCTCACTATGTGCCAAATTTAATGTTAAATCCTGCCATAACCAAATTTATCCAGAGATCTCCATAATCAGACAGGAAGATTCCTGTAGATAACACACAACTGTTTGGGTATACAATCTCCTTGGTCTGGGAGACTCCTGTTGCTAGAAAGCCTGGAAGCTTTAATTTTGCTTGGCTGGTTCATAAGCCGAGCTGTGGCATTAGGATACACAGGAAGAAAATATAATCTCGATGCCAGCAAGAACAAACTGCTGATACAACTGATTTTAAATGTTCTTCCTAGGTGGGAGACTGTAGCAGAAAACAGCTGAGATGTTCACCTTGGAAAATGTTACTGAATTGGAAAGAATACTACAAAAATTACAACACCAGAAAAATAATGCAGGTTGTAATTTGCTGATATGGAAATATGCAATAGCAGCAATTAAATTAATGTGTGTCCCTACTGAAATGGCTGATTTTTTTTTCTTTGCTTGCAAAATATTACCTAGCCAAAGATACCACATTTATGGCAAGAAAGGACATTTTAAAGAAAATTATAATTGACCAGGGAAAATTTACAAGAGAGTCTATTGCCCTAATTCCTTGTGTGCAGTTTTCCATCCTCAGGTTCCATTTAGAAATTAATGTCAACAAGCTCTGTTCTCCATGTATCAAATCTGTCCTTTGGACTAGGCTGAAAATACAGAACGTTGAATGAAGAACTCAAATGTTTCTGTGAAACTTGTTCATGATCTTGCAGTGAGCTCTTCTCACAAGAGACACCAGAAAAGTTCAAAATGTTGAGGAACAAACTCTGAAAGTTTGCCCATGTGTTTTTGAAGGTGTGGAGGAAGCTAGTTCCAGTTCCAAAAATGAGGTATATTAAGAACCACGACACTAGAAAAGCTACTCAATTAACAAACAAGCTTTTAAAATTAAAATAGTGTTGCAGTGACATGTTGTAAGCAGTGGTGAGATTATAGGTCAAGAAAGGGCACCTGAAGTTTGCTTCCAAACAAGAACATTTTCATCCTCAAATGTTTGTAAGCTGGGGAGGGTTTTAAATCCATATGAACCTAAGACTTTGCATAGCTTTTCGGTTTGATGAGGGACACTAGGAAAGATATGTATATGAACAGCTTAAAACAGTCTGCATGCAGGTACCTGGACCAAGGACTAGCAATTCATAGCACAGAGAGTGAAGTCCCTCTCTACCAAACCTCAAGTGTGCTGATTTCCCAGACTACATCTACTGTTGCGCCTCTCTTTTTCAAGGGAAAATTCCATTATGGGCTAATAATTTTTTATCAATAGCACTAATATTGGAGTATTTCAAGAAAAAAAAATTAGGTAATGTTTAAAAAGCCCCAGCAAATCATAATAATTTAAAAATTAAGATGTTTCTAACCAGCCGTATTTATAGTGACAAATTGAAAATACAAGAAGCATCCTCTGTGAAACAGAAAATGTGAAGATCAATCTGCATATTTAGATTGTAGATTATGGTTTGGGCTTTTTACTTATATAGACCTCAAATGGGCCTTCTGGATCATTAAATCCATTTCCCAGTCATGCATGCAAAAGCACTAACAATCTAACAGGTTCAGTGCATAGATCAGAAATCCATTCACAAAAGCAAACAGAAAGCTCTATGTTCCAACATCAAATCCTCCACAGAAAAGTGGGCAAGAACTCAGAATTCAGATAAAATACCAACTGCTCTTTTAACTCTGAGTAGCAGATATAACTCATCTCTTAACTGAGTTCACTTTAGTTTTTTCACTGCATTTTTTTTGTGTGATGCTGGTAGGCCTGTGTTGCATTATAAGACAGATACACTCCTGAGTTTCTACTGCTATTCACCTCTCATAATTCTGATTACTGCCAGAAGTACACCTTTGCAAAATCTAATTGCTGTAAAGATTCAATCATAACTTACCATATCAAACTTACATTCTTTCTCCTGATACTCCATCTCCATGTAATCTCACTGCAATTCCTCTCCAAAGTGAAGTAGTACTGTATATACATAAACCCACAATCCACACCTGAAGAAACTGCTGATTTTGTATGGGTTTTGCACTCTTCATGTATGTACCAAGAGGTATATTTACCTGCTGTGTTCTTCCCTCCGTCCTCAGCATGATAAGACTAATAATGTTGGATATAATTCATGCACTGTCTTCTACTTTGTCATCATTCTGCTGGCAGGTATCAGTGAACAATAGCTAAGACATCCTCAAAAGCTCCCTTCCATTAAGTGCTGATCAAGTGCTGACTTCATTTTTATCACACAGATGAGTGTATTTGCGATAAATAAGAAATAGAAGTAACTCAAATTGAATATGGATAAGCTGGAAATATTCCCTGATATGCTCAAACCCAGTATATTTAAAAGGCAATGACGCAGGCCTTATCAGCTTTGATTTTGAGACCGAGGAGCAATTTTCATCTGCGTATCTCAGGAAGTTCATTAGCCATACCATAAGTTTATGTACACAAGTCCCCGTGCTCAGACTTGAAAGGGCATGGGTAACCAACCTCTTGAAATATGTACATGAATGTGTAGGTAATGAAACATGTGCATACCTGTTGCTGTGGTGGCTGCATGGTTGCTATCCTCCTTGAAAGCCATCAAGGCTCATTTCACAGTTGCTGCCCAGCTTCAGCACTCTGGCCTGTGCTTGGTTTTACATGTGGGCTCCCACTCAAGCACTTTGGGAGCTTTGGAGGGTGAGATTTGAGAGACTCAACAGATAGTGACTTCAAGGGCAAGTAGTACCATTAGGCACCAGTAGAAAAAAGTTTACTTCTAGTCTGATAAAGGGCTGTCATATTGCTCACGGGGACTAAAAATGCAAAACCAGGGGGAAAATAAAAGTGTGTATAGCAGGAAAAAAGCGCATCATTTTCAGAATATTAAACTCCACAAAATAAAATGTATGAGTCTAGAATATTCTGCAACTGTAACCCTGTATAAATGTATTTTAAAAGTAAGGGAAAACAACATGGAACAAAATTGCTCTCTTTTGCTTTCCCATTATACAAAATAGTCCCAGTGCTCCAATTGTATTTGAAAGACTTGCAGCTCTCCTTTTCTCCAGAACATCTGGGACAGGCGCCTTGGTTTAAGAAACATGTCATTTTTGCCAATTTTAGTTGAAATATATTTTGCTTCCAATCCCCATTAGTAAGAGGAAGGAGGTAGAGTCTTAGAGAACAGGTTTGTGATGGAAAATTAAAAGAAAGGAATTTTGTAGGAGCAGGAGAGAGGAAGATAATTCACTAAGAGTACTCCAAGAATAGCTCCACACAAGATGCCTTCTTGAGATTAATGTATTTGTCGTACATGCCCATAATTATTCCCGTTCACATGGAACAGGTCCAGCTGCTTTCAGCATCCACAAATGAGAAGCAGAAGGAAGCAGGAGAAAAATCAACCATATTTTGCTATGTCCAACAGTTAGAATCACTGGATAGCAAATAAATTATGCTAAGCACAATTAAACACAGAATTAACGGTAATCATTTGTAACATAACACAACAAGACAGCCAAGATAAATGAGAAAGGGCTTTCATTGCATGGTATTGAGAAACTGAATGATACGTTGCCAAGATACATGTTTGCAGAAATATGAACCTGAGGTCAAATAACCTGAGGTTGGCTTCTAGCGGTAGATGTATTCATCTACGCCTTGTCTGAGGCTGTTTCTAATCCCTTCCCCTAGTTCTGTGTGTGCTAGAGAAACTCCTACTTTTGTAGTAACTACTATTTTAATGTTACTAGGGGCAGGAATGCTAGCGCAAATCCAGGCTCAGGCAGCTGATGTTTGGTAATTAGTGAGTGGGTTAGACTTGCCCTGCACCGCTGGGAGATGGCACAGTGAGAAACAGCAGCTGCCACTCCACTTTAAATCACTGTGATCTTTGGAGTGCTGCTGCTGCTGACAGCAAAACCAAGCAAATTCAGGTAGGGTGTGCCTGCAGAATACCTTCTGGGCAGATGCAAGCTTGGTCCACACGTTCTCCAGAGTAGTCCAAAAGCTGCATGTCCAGATTAAAGGAGACCATGGGCTGGGCTTAAATATGTTTGGCTTCTCAACAGGTCTTAAAAGCTTGGGCCTGTGAAGACAATAATACAGTTACTCAGCTTTGGTCAGCTTGAAGTGCAAGCACAGCAAACACGTGTAAACCTGAGAGGTACTATTTAGATTTTTTCACAGTTACAGCTATGTTAGCTTTCTAAGGTTGAGGTGCGTGCACTTCTTTGAAAAAAAAAAAAATCTTCATCTGTTGCTATAACAACTCTCTTGCTTTTCTACTCTGCAACAGCCTTGGCCCAGATTTTAGTCTTGTTATTTCTTTTATTGCATTCTGTGCTGTCTTCCAAGATATTTCAACTGGCTATAATGGAACAACAAACTATCACCTTTCATTGTACAATTATAAGTTTCAGCCACAGAAGAGGACCAGAGCATGCTCCAGCACCCTTGGAAGAACTGAACCAAGGTTTACATTGTATGGTGGGGATAATTGCCCAAAACTACTACAGATCCAGGATACTGCTGCAGCAGGCATCCAATTCTAGGAGTTCAGGAGCACTCCTGGGAGCTACAATAGGCAGACATTGAGTCTGTGCACCTAACACGCCAGAAAGATGATATGGACAACCTCTGACATCAACGTGTTTAAAAGCTAGTTGGTGTGATACTTCTGCTTTGCCTTCTTAAGTTTTTGCAGTCATTTGTACTGAATGCAAGAAAAATCCCACCAGCTTTCAGGACAAAGCTCTTGAACATTATCCTCTGGGTTAGGAGGAGACAGGGAATCAGAAACCAGTTACATCCACACCAGGCTCACTACTGGCAGACTGTGGGATGTTGCTCTGAAACAACATGCAAAGGAACTACCTTCCAGCTTTACTTTTCCACTGAGTCTCCACCAAGGAGCTGCTGTTCCCACAGCAGACAGAAGCACTCTTCAGGCTCCATCTTCCAGCACTGTTTTACTTCCTGTGTCAGAGACACAGAAGCGCTCTCTCTATCAAACACACCCATGCCACAGGGTTTTCTTAACCTTTGAATGATGGGCCAAGTTTAAAAATTGATTTCTAACTCCTGATTTAAAAAGACAGGCAGAAAATTTCCATAGTAGATGAGTGGACGGAACAGCAAATCTGAAGGAGATAAGACAAGCAGGACCAACATGGAATTGTTTCTTTAAGGAAGCAGATATAACCCTTGCCTATAGATTCCACTGGAAACCCTGGTTCAAAATAAGGAAGCCTGAATCTATTTGGTTTCTCTCTGTTCTCTTTTCTCCTAAAGAGTAGTTGACAGGTGGAGACTATGCCAAGAGAACAGAGTCCCTGCATTAACCGTTAATGGAGACAAATGCCAGGTGTAGATGTCAACTGCAATTTTTCATTCCCTGCTGATAGCAGAAGGTTCCACAGACCAATGCCAAAATATTAGGTTAGAAAATGCAATCATGGCTCCCCCAGTCCTTTTGTGACTTTTAAAAAAGCTTTTTGTTTTCAAAAAGCAATTTCTCTCTGGTGCTTCCATTACTCCATGTAGCTTTGTCACAGTTGATCTTCATTAAAACTGAAGACACTATAAAAGAAGACACAATTTTAGAGTAAAGGTAATTGTTCTGTAGTCTGATTCATTGCTAGTGCCAGCATGCAAAATAATGTTGTGCACTCACACATGCTGTGTACTGTTAGACATCAACACAAACAGCAGTGTATTTCCCACTTTGTTTTGATTTAGGAATTACAGTGAAATCATCTGCTGGAGGCATTTTTCTACAAATGCAGAGTCACAGAGTAGAGTCACAGCCAGAACCGAGACTTCAATTCATAGACAGGAGAACCTGGAAACCTTTCAGTGTTTAGCATGAAGACGAGAGCAGTATTTAATTTTGTTGACTTTTTCGAGAGCACGCTTTGCTGGAATGATCGTTTTATTTTTATTTATGCTTTTGTGAGTCAATATGATTCCCCTTTGTGGAGTGAAGGGAACCATAAAGTCACAGGCATTTCTGCCTCAACTGTCAAGCAGGGCATTGCACTTACAGCCTCTGCAACTGCGTAAATCTGCATAGTTTGCTGTGATGTCCCAATTCTGTATGTTGACCAATCTCCCAATGAAGGGAAGACAAAGCAATTTAAGATCATTGAAGGTCTCTCAACAGTTGTCTTTTGGCATTATAATTCCCTCTCTATGAAAACCTCATTTATGGTTTCCCCCAGCTGTATGATTGTCTGCCTGAAACCCCTCAGAGTGTCTTTCTAAAGTGACTGATTTATAGTGTATCTGTTCTGAATCAACAACCAGTCATGGAAGGTTTAATGGGTATTATTTGCTTGGAGTATGTCTGTCCGTTTAGTAGTTGATAATGCAGTGTTCAATGGCCTGAGACATTTCACAGTGAAATGCTGAGAGGCTGTGAGAGCAGGGGAGCCAGGAGCAGGTATTATGCCCTTAGGTAGATTAGTAGAGGCAGTCATGTTTAAAAGATAACACCTGATATGTCAAGTTAGCTTTAGTCTTTCTAACAGGGGGAGGCATTTAATAATAATTTCCTGGAATGATTATTAAAAAGGGAAAAAGGACTAGATTCTTTCTTTGTTGCATTAGTGTGCACTTAAGGGGGAAGGAAAGGAGAGGTAAAATTAATACAAATTTAAATACAAGTGGAAACCCAAGAGACTCCAAGAAAATAGATACAAAGTCTGATGCAATCAGCTTGGAAGGTCCTGCATCTACTGGTACTCATGAGCACACAGGAAAATAATGCCTTCCTGAGCATTTGAGCAAAAAACCCACAACCCTGTATGAACAGGTTGGTTAATAGAGAAGAGGATGTTTTCTGTTTGGTTTCAGTCTGAATGAATTAACCGAAAAGGTTCCTTTTTAATACACATGCATATTTTTTCAATATTTTAAATGATATTGTCTATTCTGGCCATTGTAAACTAACTTTTATTCTTGTCCATCTGAGCTTGGTCTGACTTAAGGATAACTCCTGGGTATTTGTTTAACAGCAAGGCACTCCATATAGCATTGTGATGATCCTTTAGATGGGAATATCTGAACACTAGCAAGCAAACAGCTTCTTGAAGGCCTCCAGTGGGTAACTGTGCCTCCTGTGAACTTGGGCAGGTTTCTCTTTGAAAAGATATTACCATATTCTTTTTGAGGGTAAAAAGAAAGAAGGATGAATAGTGAATATTCTGGTAGAGATCTAGCAAAATTTATTATTAACAAATCATCCGCAATAACTATAGTGAAGGAAAGTCAGAGAAATGATGATTCTTCATCCAGCTTTGCTTTTAATAAAATTACTGGGCCTGCAACCTAACATGTCAATTCTTTCAGCCCTATTTACTATGGTCAGGCAAGGAGTACTATAACTATGGTTGCTGTAGGCAACATTAACATAAAAAGAATGTTAAGTTTGGCAGAAAACTTGTCAACAGATGTGTACTGAATAGAAATGAAACAACAGTAACACACAGAGTAAAATAAAAAACTAAACCACACATTTTAGTAAACCACCTCAGCTTCTGAGAAGCAATTACTCCCACCTACATATCTGCTTTTTAAGTCCAGTCATTTAGAATGTTCTACTTAGAAACCTTGAGTTGAAGAAATAGGTGTGCATGAGAAAGAGGAACAAAAAGAGGTGGTTGTACTCATGACAGATAAGCTTGGATTGCAACTTCATGGGAGAGAGAAAGGACTAAGACCTTCAATACCATTGTCTTAATTTTGTAAAAATGAATATTTATAAAGGCAATTAAGCAATGAGGCAGGCTAGTATTTTCTGCCAGCTTCTTGCCCTTGACTAACACAGTTTCAATTTATCTCAAAATGTAGCTGCCTCCATGAAAAGATTAATTTAGCTCTAGCATTGATGTAATAGATTGAGCTGACCAAATTAAACTCACACTCAAAACACACAGTTCCTTATGTATGTATGTTTGGTGAGCAAGGACAGCTTAGTAACCAGTCTGAATAACAATAATTGCATCTCGCCTGCGGACAGCTCATTGTCTACAAAGTGTTGCAGATCTGAAATTTTCTGCTTTTTTCATCAGAATTCAGAATGGCTACCAAGTATCCACCCAAGAATTACAGATACACTCCATAAATGACAGGTCAATTAGGAAGGTAGCAAGAATTCCTAGAAATGATGGAGAGCAAAGGGTGGACAGAATACATTACAACAGAATTGTGACAGTGACTTGATTTTTGAAACAGAAAATCAGAAGAGAGGACAAGAGGTAGGAAAGCACAGAAAAACGAAGATGGAGATACAGTGCCCTCATTGAATACTTACATCCTACTGAAGCTGAAAACCTGTCAAAATCAGAAAAAAAATTGAGAGCTATGAGAATATGCATAATTTGGTAGCAACATCTAAAAGCTAAGCATCACCTGGTTTTGTGCAGGAAGAGAGCATTTATTGAGTTATTGTGGTGGGACCATAAGAAAACAGTACAGGGTTGCGAAGAAGATACTGAACAGCTTGAAACGAACTGCAATGATGGATCTAGAGATCACTTGTATGCAGCTGACAGCTTTAGAAAAAGGGGGTATACTGGCTACAGAAATTGGTCAATGCCCTCCCATCAGAGTTATGCATTATAACTATCACTTTTTTCACCACTGGTACCACAAGAAGCAAAGCATTTCACTTACTGGGTTCAGACTAGGCTAAGGAAGAAGATATCCAGACTCATATAATTTGAGCTGAGTGAAGGATTTCTGTCAGAGTCTTCCAAAACACGCAGTTTTGAGCAGACCAAAACATTGCTTGGGCAGGAAGCAGTGGGGGTAAAAATTAGAAATATATATATATATAAGAATAACTGTTTTGAATGAAGTGCTATGATTGGCAATTCTGTGCTTAGAAATTACATTTTTCAGTTTTGTTGTTGAAGTCAAATGGTATTACTGGAAAATAGGATAAACAACATTAACCTTAGAATTTTAGTACAGAGCAAAACACTGTTTCTAGTCAAAAAACATGTTTGGACTTGTTTTAATAATTCATCCTTACCTTTTTTTTTGCACTTCCAAATCAAATTTAGTTGTGAGATACGCTGATTTAAGGTAACTGAAACAAACTGGAATGAACTTCTGAGTCATAGCTCTTGTGTTGCTCTGAGTGAGGGAATGAAGACTACAGAGTTTCAACAGCCCGTAGGGAAACTGCAAGAAGGATCAAGGAAACTGATTATGTACCTTTCCAAAGTCGAGGTACAAGGATAACTCTTGGGATACAGCTTCACTCTCTGCACCTTCATTAGCCTTATGAAGGAACCAGTGTCTTCAGTGATGGTAAGTTCTGCTTCTGGCTTGAACAGTGAGTAACTTACCTGATACACACAGCGAGGACACTTGCCGCGGATGTAACTAGGATTAAATAAAATGTAAACTAGGATTAAATAAAACAAAGACCTGTTTCAACTTATTTATCCTGTAGCATAAAGAGTGGTCCAAAGCCACAGATCAAGATGGGTAAAAACCCATGGACAGAGGCTGGGTCACCTCAGAATTGCAGGTTTGTAATTTTTCACTTTTAATAAAATGGAAAGAAAACCACCTGAGTTGCATCAAAGCAAACATGTAGTATTGATTTCAAGGCAATCAAAGACACTACAGTAACTAGTTAAGGCACTACAGCAACCACACAAGGCAATACAATAATTACAAGCTCTATGATAATCATATAAATACCAAGATATGAATAAATATAAAAGGTACAAAGTTGGCCAGAGTATGCCTTTTCTGCTACATAAACGAAAAGAATTCTTTTAACATGAGCATAGCTAATGCACTGTTGAATTATTAACCTGTGTGAGTGTGCCAAAGTGATTAGTTCATTATTAAGCTTTCCATCTTTGCAAAATTGTATAAAATATTTCAATAAAATAATTTTTTACTTTCAATCTAACTTATTAAAGAATAGGTAATAACAGTAGTTATGCAGTAATGAAAGAATAATCAGGTATGCTCACAAAAGGTCTGGAATAAAGGAACAAGTAATGCTCCACGTGTGGCATTCTTATCACAAGCTTAGTTCCCCAAGGAACAGAATAGTAACAGCCTGATTGAAAATGTTTACAAACCTAGATGGGAATTATCTCTGCCAGCCTCAGTTATACCATCTATACACAACAATACAGTTCAACTAAAGTATCACAGACTCTTATTTAAGAATATAAAGTTCGACGTAATAATCCTATTTGTGGCAAGAGGCAGACCAAGAGCGGTATATTATTTGCAATAAATAAAAATAATAACAAAATCAAAACACCCAAAGCACTGTAACACCTTTGAGGTGGTTTAATTAAAGTGGATCCAATCGGGATTAATTTGTTCCTTGTCATCAGCTCAGGTAGGAGCTCTAAATAAAGACAATATCTCAGACCTAACTGTGCCTTATTTAACGTGAAAATGGCAACGGACTCTCTAGGGGCCACCAGAGTGGTAAAACAACTTTTTAATTACCTCAGTAGTCTCATTTCACTATTGCTCCGGGAAATACCCTGCCACTTCTCCTTGGTTATTGTCTCAGTAAAATGCCTGTCCCACACAGCAGCAGCAGAACCACACTGAAATACCTACCCTCAGAGTTCTATGCATCCCTCTGAAACACCCCACACTGGCTGCTGAGATGATGTTAGTAAACACACCTTGAACAGGTGTACAGGCCAAGAAGACTCCTAGGGAGAAGAAAAGAAGAAATAAGAGAATTGTCACCCCACCTTCCTGACAGCTAACTCCTGAAGGAGTGTTGCTAAAGAAAAGCTATTCAGATCTTTCACTAACTGGCACCCAACTGTAATGTCATAAGCCTGAGATGATTTATCTGGTGTCACAGATGTGGTGGTTGTTTCCCCCACTGTTCATTGCATGTATGGGGCCAGAAAAGGTGTGGTGATAACAGACCTGCCACCATAGCAATGGAACTTCTGGAAGGGAGAAGAGCCCAGGACTCACCTGAGCAACAAGAAGGTCTGGTTAAGGCTGGAGAAGAACGGACTGAAAGCAGCCCTGCCAAGCACCTGGGGGTGCAGGCTGACAAGAAGATCCACATGACCCAGCAAAACCAACTGCATCCTGGGTTGCAACCAAACAAACATGTCCAGCTAGCCAAGGGAAGTGATTCTCCTCCTCCACTCTGCTCTTGTGATACCTCACCTGGAATACTCCACCCAGATACAAGGTCCCCAACACGGGACCTGTACCTGTTGGAGTGAGTTCAGAGGAGGGCCAGGATTACAGGGCTCTTCTAGAAGGACAGAATGAGAGATCTGGGGTTGTTGAGCCTGGAGAAGAGAAGGATCAAGGCAGATCTTATTGCAGCCTTCCGATACCTAAAACGGCCTGTAAAAGAGCTGGAGAGGGACTTTTTAAAAGGGCAGGTAGTGATAGGACAAGGGGGAATGGCTTCAAACTGAAAGAGGAGATATTTATGTTAGATATAATTAAGAAATTCTTCACTGTGAGGGTGGTGAGGCTCTGGAACAGGCTGCCCAGAGAAGCTGTAGATTAACATCCCCAGAAGTGTTCAAGGCCAGGCTGAATGGGGCTCTGAGAAATTTGGTCTAGCGGAAGGTGTCCCTGACCATGGCAGGGGTGTTGGAACTAGATGACCTTTAATGTCCTTCCAACCATAACCATGTTATGATTCTATCATTTACTGGCTTTTCTCCAGGCTTAAGGAGTCAAGATTAAAGGGAAACAAGGGAGACAGATGCAGTGCTAGTGGGGAACTTAGCAGAATAAGAAAATACCAGGTTTGTCATGTATGGCTGCAACTGCAAGATCATTTCAGGGGGTCAAGAAGTCTTTATTCTTAATGAAATACTGCCAGAGCAAGGACAGCATACCAGAGCCAGATCTCATGTTTGGGGCAGCAGTGTGTGCTCTAGGATTCTCCTGCCCACTTGTAATGTACTGCCAAAGTGAAGTAGATTGACTTCAGTTTTAAGAACAGCATGGAATTTCAGAAACGAGTCAATAAAAACTTAGTGCAGTCTTGAGGATTTGAACACAGCAGCAGTAGCACTTAGGTACAGCTGTTTCGCAGATGAAAGGGAGATGTCAATAGACTTAGCAAGAGTAAATCCTGTTTAACAAGATACATTACACTATCTGTTAGAGTGCAGACAAAAGCAAACATACATCTGACCTAAAAGATCCGTTCCAATCTCCAAAGTTCATCCTGTGGGACTCAGGACTCAAAGGACTACAAGTGCTGAATGAAATATTTCTGAGATTCAGCTCTGTGATAGACTCTTGACATAGATTTAATATCCCCATTTTATACAAAGAACACTCGTCACAACCATGCTACTGCTGATCTCACAGTCCTGATCTTTAAAGGTCTCCAAAAGGCCTTCCAAGACAAGCCTAGAGCTAATAGTTTAAACTCTACTGGTCACTAGAAAACAGAGATTCAACAGAGATATTGATTTCATGGCAGAGTATAATTTTCTTTCCTTTCCACTAACCTTTCCATGTTCCACAGACTATAAATTATTTTTTCTTACTTTCCCTGGAGAGGTAACTGCCTTATCAACTTTCTCTACTCTTCACATACTAACCACACTTGCCATCAGAGATAGTTTTCTTGCTACATACCTGAGCAATTGCTTTCATTTTGTGCTTAGCTCTGAAGTCTGCTAATTCTGTTTCAGACCTGAGGAAGGCTTGTGTGCCTGAAAATGTGTCTACCTTTTTAAATTATGTCAGCCAATTAAATAAAAGATGATATCTCAATGTTCACATCTGGTTCTACCTGTTATCTTTTGAAAACCGTTGCTAAAAACCCCACATCGACATCTCCTATGTAAATATTTCTGAAGTTGGCAGGGTAAGAGCATACAGTAAGGAAAGCACATCAAATTAAATAAAATATGGGACATGATGAGGCCCTATTCAACAAAACAACGAAGTAGATTAACATATAGCAGTGGAATCAGAAATAAGCAATGTGGAGAATACTCAACATGGACTATGTCTAAACCCTGTGGCTGCTCCACCTGCTGATTGAGGAAAGCAAGGTTCTTCTCTAGGCTCTGTGTCACATCAAACAATGATTTTTGGCTGCTTTGGAAGCCTTCAGGCAACATAAAAGGCACTCAATGTTAAGAAAATTCTATCTAATCTGAGAAGCTAGAAGGGCTCCTTCGGGCTCCCTCTTGCTTAGATTCAGCAACAAAGCCAAAGTATCTCTGAAATATTCTAAATAAATGCTAGCTGAGGACAAGGTGCCCAAGACAGGGACCACAAACTGAGAATACTACCCCTGTTCTCATTGCCAAAGACAGCTATGATGAAAAGGATCACTGCTCCCAGGTACTTTACCAGTAGGACCTGATTGTTAGGCTAGACATTCCCCTCTTTACTGATCTAACAGGAACAAAGATGGTGAAAACAGGTAAGATAATAAAAATAAATTCAGCAAATACTCAGCTTGTAAGCTCTGGGCAATTTTTAAGAACACTGGTACTTATTTTCCCTCCTAGTAATTGTTTCAGCTAATCAGTAATAAAAAATTATTCCGTATATCTTCACTTACCAGAATTAACAGAATCACTGTAGTAATGATGAACTTTTGCTATATTTTTGATCATTCAAAACAAGTGAACATTTGCAAATATAATACAAACAGAAAATAAGAGCATAATATATAATAATCCCATGAAATTTGATTTGATGGACAGTTTCCTTTCATACATAGGCATGCTCCAGTTTACTATGTGAAAAATAACACATATTTCATCATACATTGTGACGTGGTTGTTATAAAATAAAGTTTTGAGCCAACCTTGTTAATATTCCCAGAATGGAAAACATTAGTGTTACCAGTGGGAGACATTCCCCTTTTAAATTTGTTAGATGTTCTAAGCACAGTATTATTTTTGCTGTACCTTTTTTTTTTGTATCCTTCAGGAGTTATCCACAGAAAGTGAACACCAGAAGCAATGTATGTGTTAAATTACTATTTATGAATGCAGGAAGTGATCTTTTAGATTACTTGTCCAGCACAGTCAAGTTGGAAACTTAAAAATATTTAGGACTGCGTTTTGCTCTCAGATGAATATTTATTTTTAAAGACAGCAGATACTGATGGACATTATTTACTTTTTTTTTTGGTCTTTAAAGATTCTTTTGAAATCCATAAACTAAAGTAAAAAAAAATTACATCCCATGACTATAAGCTATTTTTTTTCAGTTTAGTAAAAAAATAGATACTACATATAAAGTGATTTAAAATTATATTACTATGTGTTTTTTAATTATTTTATTTATCCCTAAAGAGAGTCAGTGGAGGAACAAGTTGCCAGAGTTATTGAATATCCCATCAGAGAACAATTTAAGAGAACAAGAAAATCTTACACTGGTCAGAATCAATCTAACAATGCTTTGAAAAGGGGTCAGTTATAAATGAAGAAATAGGGCTTTGATAATCCATGGCTATGAATCCATATCACACAAGAACATGGGCTCATGGACTCCACAAGAAAAAAAGAATATAAATTGTTTCTTTCCCTTCCCACCACTCCAAGTACAAATAAAAGGCTTTATTAATATGAGTGCAATATTAATTTACAATTAATCAAAGCCTTTCGCCTGCTCTTGCTTTGGTATTATAGCCAGTGACCAAAAGGTTGGTTTGCATGACATTTTCCTGTCCTCTGCTCCACCTGAGACCAGTTCCCCACAAGCCAAAGCAGTGCTTGTGAGTTTAGGAGATAACTACAAATATCACAACTTGTAATAAAGTCTCATTCCTTGAAAAAAAATAAATAAACTAAACTCAGTTCTAAAACTCATTAAGAAATTTTATCAAGGGATTTTTGTGACATAAAAAGATCCTAAAATCTTAGGAACATCTGGGAAATCAACTGGAAGTACAATTTATTGAAACAACTGACACTGACATTTAAACAACTGACAATCAGAAGTGACTGCAAGTCTCCACACCAGCACATGAATACTTCCCTGTGCCAGGATATTCATGCAAAATTACAAAGTGCTTAACTTATTTGTTATCTGTCATGCATTTTACCTCACTGATTCATCTACTTATCATTCATTACATGAAGGAATCAAACCAAGGGGAATAAACTCCTTACTTAGCATATGTCAGCTGAAAAACACCCTCGTCTGTCCATCCATTAGTAGCGTAGGAGTGAGATGCATAATTGATCTGACTTTTCTTTCACATTGTTGAAAACAGAAAATAATCCTACTGACATCAACAAACAATTCAACTTCTCTGGTTTTAATGACAGACACTGATGCAGATGTCATCTTCCTTGAGCACAGTGGCCTAAAGCGAACTCGAGTATTAAAGCTACATGAATCCAAAGCACAGGGTAGCACAGACAGGAAGGCTGGTCACACCCATGCAAACTGAGATGTGCAGTCTTGGCATAACACTACCAAAAACATGGGATAATGGAGACTACAGGCCCACTGCCCATGAACTGAATGTAACACTCTTGCTTTCTGCTGACAGCTCTGAGAAAAAAAATACTTCCTTGGTCGTGGGTGATCAGATTCAACTGAACGTGTTGGTTAAATTCTCACAAGAAAATCACCATCTCCTTTATCTCTCTTCTTGGTGGGTGCCCATGGAGGATGTGCACAGAAGAGGGAAGAGAAACAACTGCAGAAAGTGGTCCACCACCCCCACACCAGTGACTCCAGTATGCAGGGCCAGGCGAATGTGGTAGCCAAGCACATTTAAATGCCCAGGGTTTTGCTCTCCCCTTTGCTGGTATTCTCTGCCTCCCAAGCACAGAGAGAGAGCAGAAGCTGGTGCCAAACCGTGCTTGGATATTGAAGTGATTGCACAGGCACACAAACTGGGTTTTAAATTCAAGTTGCCACCATGAACAGACCCCCAAACTCACTGTTCAAAAGGGAAGAGATTTGGTTAGCATCAGCAGGTGCTGTCAGCCCTTTCAGAAAACCCTTCCTAGTATCACTCATCTTCAATAAAAGAACTCCGTGTTTCCAGAACAGGGCTCAATATAAACCCTAAAACAATCACCAAGATCTTAACTTTTACCGAGTCTGCAAGGATAGAATCTCAGATAGCATCTGTAAAAGCACTAAACCCTCAAATTTTGCTTCTCCTAACATCTTTGACCCTATTTTTCTCCCCAGTCTCTGACAGTTTCCCCAAAGGACTACTTTTTTTTGCTGTACCTCTATGTGGCCTTTTTCATGGTCACAGTCACCTGTAGATATTTTAAATACAGGTACATAGGTCAGGACTCCACTTCTGAGAGCTTCTTCCTGAGCCTGACTTGCCAATAATCAGCTTCAGTGCAAAAGCTAAGTTCTGTTCTTCCAGAGTGAGCCAGGCACAGAAAAGAAAAGACAAGATGCTCAATCTGCATACAGAAGTCCCAAGGTTAAGGTAGGCCAGAGCTCTGATCTACAGCAACAGAAGAGAGAGTGGCAATAGCACACTGGATGAGAAAAGCAAAACAGCAGAACAGTGATGATATATAAGAAAACTAACTTTTTAATTGTTTTTTTTTTCGGGGGTCAACAAACAGATCTCTTCTTGAATTTTGTACACTCAGCTTTTTTGTTGGCTTCTGTGTAATTTTCATTCCAAAGTAATCCAAAGGGCTCTGCTTATGATTTGGGAGCAAAAGCTTACAGAAATAGACCAGTATTTGGTTTTAGGAGACATCCTAGCACTCTCTTTTAAACTTATTTTCCCTCCTCAAGAGCTTTTCTAGGACTGGGAGAGCAACTGTGCTTTTATTTCAACCTTGTCTTTGACCCTGAAAACTGCAGAAAAATCTTGGACAGATACTGCCACCCTTCCCCAAATCACAAATGAAAATCACTTCACTTACCTGGCACTGCACAGGACAAAATGACCTGGTGTACACATTGATGCCTCAGAAGGCTGTTGGGATTTGACTGCAGTGAGAAGGAAAAGAGAAATTGTGCCCACTTTCTTCATAGTATACAAGCACTCATCTAACATGTCAGAATGACTGACACAAATCTAGGGAGGAGATACAGTGGCTGAGCTGTTTGGGGGACTGTAAAGGACAGATGGCTGCCTTGTCCCAGGAGCAATGTTCACCTTTGTTGAAACAAAAGTAAAAGATGTAGCTATAGCAGCACCAGTCCAGCCACACAAAATATGTCACACCCACAACATTACACATGCAGTAACTTTAAGCACACATTTTTCTAACACGTGTGCATACACGTATATACTCGTTTGTATGTATATTTATATATAATAAATATTCACACACATACATTTATACACACACACAAACATATACTTAGGCTTGAGGACAGGCAATAAGCAAAGGGGGCTATCAGTGTTCACATATGAGGAAAAAACTGATTAGAATTAAAAACTTGCCAGAATGATGGGAAGATTAAAATGAATGGTTCATGCATGCTACAGACTTGGTCTTTTACCTGTTACAGCATCCTGATTACTTCTAACTCCCTGCCACCACAGGGAGGTTATTTTTGCAGTTGCCATGCTCTGTTTTGTGCCAGGGAATGAGCTGTGCAACCTCACCCCTGCTGCCCTTTGGCATGCCATGCTACAAGCCTTTCCCTGGTTCTTGAACCGTGTCAAGGAAACGCATTCCAGCTTCTGGCATGCACAGATTCATCTGGGACGGCTGACACCCTGATGGCTTTGTTTGCAACCCTAATTTATTTAGATCTATTGTTTCAAAGAAAATAGGGGGCCCTTGTGCCTGTTAGGCTTCATCTTGAGACACTTAAAAATGCAAAACAAGTTAATCTCAGCAAAGCAAAGGGGTTAGGCAGAAACAGTTGCACACAAAAGAAAAAAAGCCAGGGAACTACAAAGTACTAGGCTGTCCTAAACTTTTGTCTGCTACCAGGGCTTAGAGAGCTGTGGCACGCTGAAGGCAGCTGAGGCTGGCGCCACAGAGGCATCTGTGAGATACAAACCTCCACATCAGACCAGGGTCAGGCTAAAGGGACCTCTTCTCCAGCAACATCCGAGTATGACCGGAATATCAACACATTCTGCTTACTATTTAATTTTATGGGAATATAATACCAATTGTGATGAGCCTGTGAATATGTAAATAGAAATATTTTTCAGGCCTGTCGAGGGGTTACACAAAAACTTGGCATACTGATTTCTCACACTACAGTGGAGAGAGAACTGAGCTGGAATTTGCCTGATTTTCCACGTCCCAGGCACCATGACTTTCGTTGTTGCATTTTTCATATCCTGATTACAATTTATAAATATGTCAGAGAAACCATTATATTTAAGATGCTGTGTTTCCAGAGACCACACACTTCAAAATAAACCAACAATACATATTACTAAGTTGGCACATGGTATCTCCATTTTCCTGTGCAACACTGCAAGCTGCAGCCCACAATACTTAGCACTTATCTGTTTAATTTAAATCAGATTAATAAATCTTAAAAATTTTAGGATTAAAGTTGTAACTGATTAAAATAAAATTAAAGAGATGGAGGAGATTTATTCCAGATGAGAAAATCCCACTGGAAAACTAAACAAACTATTCCTTAAACTTCCAATTAGAACATGCAGAATGAACAAGTCATTGCTGATTTTAAGCTGAATGATTGTACTGCATATCTCAAAAAGCTAGAATTCAATGTTTGAGTTTGAAAAAAGGAAAAGAAACAGTCAAATTTCATGACAAAGGGACCTGTTTTGTTTAATGTAAGTTGACACAAAACTGAATTTCACCTTAATGGTCAAAAAAGCAGTAAACATTAGCCAAAATTGGTCTTCATCCATGAAAGAAAATCACAGTCAACATCCATCTACATTGTGCACCCAGAATGTAAAGTCAATCATAGTATACATACTAAGGAAAAACATAAAAAACCATTTCTTCCACACTTCAAATACTTGTTACGAGAACTACCAAAAATAATTGAGAGCTATCAACTTGGAATTACTGATCCAGTAACTGGAAACTTCTAACATCCTCATTTTATATATGCATTACCAGCAAAAAAATCCTACTGATAAGGAGACCTAGTTGCAAGATTACAGAGGAAATGAATATTTAAAGAAACAAAAATTTGAAGAAGTAGATAAGACATGTGAGCAACTTATGGCAATTTAAAAACTCAATGAAGTTTCAACAGGCACAATAATTAAGAGCAATAAGATAGAATTTCTAATAAGAACAAGAAGTGCCTGACCAAGGATTAAATACTTTTCAAGATAGAGCTATCATGAATAACACCAGAAAAAAAGTTAAACTGTTCACTAGATATTTACATTCTATAATGAGAATTATAAAATGAGAATTAATCTATTTTATATAGTACAAAACATTTCAAAATAGTTTAAGAAGGCCACATCTGCCAAAATTAAACATGGGCAGAAAATAATCAACAAGTCTGGATAACTTACTTGCACCCCCACAATGCCTAAAATTGCCTAGCTGAAGGGTTCTCCAATCCATTAACATTTAAAAATTATTTTAATTAGAATAAATAATGGAAAACTGGACCAATTCCAATAGATGGGAATACTGCCAAGAAAAATAAAATTATGTGGCTGGAAAAGAAAACCCTCCACCATTTGGTGTCACAAACTCATATCATCTCCATTTGTTTACGATAGACTCAAAAATGCCGATCACTGTACAAAAACGACCTGGCAGTAGACAGATTTTTATTCTGTAGCACTTTCTAGCAGGAAGATAAAATCACAAGAATAGCCAGTTACATGGGCTCTCAGCATGAATGCGTCTAGATGCTGGGTTTGGTTGGTTTTTTTCTGAGTGGTGTTCCCTACTGCAGCTCCTTAGGCTGTGAGCCTTTGCAGACAAATCCTCCTGCTAGGTGGTGGGACCCCTGGACCTCTGATTTTGTGGAAAAGGCTCAAAGCTACAGCTTTTAAAAGCCTTTGCCGCTGTTGTGCCAATGGGCTCAAGAGTGTGATCATCCATGTAAGAAAAATCGCATCACCACAGTCACCAGGAGGATGAAAGCAGGATTCAGCCCACGGAGGTTAAAAAAGAGCTTGCAGATTCTTGTGATATCTCTGAGAACGGACGAAAAATCTGAGAATTAATTAAAAGAACAGATCCACAGCTGAGACCTTGAACTTGGCATTTCATCTGGAGCTAATGTTCATGAGTAGTTACACTCTCCCTACCTTTGGCAAAAGGCTATAGATTTGCAATTAATAATTGTGCTGCTATTAATCTTTGGATGAAGTGGAACACAGCCACTAAACAGAGAAAGCCTTTTTAAAGGACATGCATTCAGACAAGTACAGAATCCTTTCAGGGAATGAAAGGGGAAAATTGGCAAGAAATGTTTTTAAAGGCTTGTTACTAAAATGATCCTGTTCTGGTCACAGATAAACACTTGAGTCTCCCCCAGAAGAAGTCTGTCTGAGTCAGCTGCAGCATAGCCAAGACTGCTCCTGCCCCATCCTTTTGAAGCTGTACCTGCTTTTCAGTTATAGCAGATGAGAGCTCACTGTCATGAATTCAGTTGTCTCCATCAGCAGCTCCAGCTCTATCCTCGGGCATTTGCACGAGCAGCTCATGAGGTGCAGCGTGTTCCTGCTGCAAATTTTTAAGGTTCAGGGTAGAGAGAAAGGCAGTACTACATGTAGTCTGGAGCTAAATCCAGCAGAAAAGTCTGTCCTGGATCTTAGACCATCCCTTACAATGCTTTTGATCCAGTGATGAAGCAGTCTCAAGAAACCAGATCAGTTTCCACTACCAAGGTGCACAGTGAAGATCAATCTCCCAGAGACTCTCTACCTAGATTATGTCCTTTCTCTGTATTTTCCCATTGTCTGCCACCACCAAAAACAGAGGCATGTTGCCCTCACCCACAACTTGCTCTGGAAGCCCTTGCAACAGCTAGAGTCTCATAGCAGCGCTTGCCCAAGAACCCAGGTTTGGCACTTAAGGGTCCTTCTGACAGCTCTAGTGCAAAGCTTCAAACTCAGCCTTTCCTGATGTGCTCTTTTTCTCACCTTTAAAGTAACCCTCTGGGGTATCAACTTCATGGAACTACCTTCAGAACTGTAATGGGCTAGAAAGAAGGAAGTTGCTATTTCAGCTTTGACCATAAGTGATCCTCAAGTCTCCCTAAAGCCTTCTGAGTTAATTTTACTGTTAGAACCAAGTCCCTTGTACAGTGTGAAGAGGAAGAAATTTTATCTATTTATTATCCTCACTGTTGCATGACGTGGGGAAAACACACTGGCTTGTTTAAACAATATATAAGTGACAAATTAAAAACGGCAAGTGGCTAAGTTTAGCCATCCATAAGTCTTTAACGTGGCTATATTTTTGGAACTATCTAAGTAAAGCAAGAGCCTAATCAGGTGACACACTCCTACAAAACTTAATGGGGGGCAACCAAGCAAAAGTGAGTTCATTAAATGGTGCAATGGGAAGTGAAGTTGAAAATGTTTATCAATCATTTTCTGCAACATCGCAGAGTAATGAAAGGCATTTCTTTTCAAAAGGCAATTTATTACCTAGGAATATGTATTTTGACTGAAGAAAGCATTCTTGCTTTTTAATAACGTCAGCATTAGACACAGCATTTTGACATCAGTGTAATTACTACACTGCCAAAGATTGGATCTCCATATTCCAGGAGCTTTAACAGCTTACATTTTAACAGCCTAGAAAGTCCTGACGCTCCCTGATAGTACCAGGAGAAAATCTTTTAACAGCATGTGTAAAATGCTTTAGTCATTCCCCAGTGATCACAAGCTATCAAAGAAATATCTAATGAGAAAATGAATGAGGAACCTACATCAAGACCATGACAAAATAAAATTTTAGTTTTTGGTTAATTTTGTTGCATAATACAAATGAGCCTTTTGCCTATGATAGGAATGCTTTCTTGATTCCACCCTCCCCTGAGGCAGCTTGACAATATTTAGAGAATAGTGTCACTGTGGCTATACCATTATCATCTCTTCAGAGGAACTCCATCTCTCTGTGTTCATGACTTCTCTCTGCTGCCTGGGCTGTAACCATTTCCCACTCCTATGGCAAATTTCATTATAGTAAGCAAAGGCTACAATAAGCCTCTACAGAGGCAAGTCATCCTTCAAGTAAGTTGTCCTTCCCAATCCTTCTATGGAATGATTAAAACACTCCAACAAGCTGATTTTCTACACTTTCACAAAAGGGCTTTTTTGTCTCCTGTTCCAAAAAATTTCTGAGCTGAAACAAGCACGTTCTGCTTTTACATACTTATTCCTTAGCATGGACTTCTCTGTTACGATATAAGAGAAGATTAGTATGAAGACTGAGAGAGAGTATCTGTAGCTTAATTGTTAGAACCAAATGATCATTGCACAGTGAGGCATAAAATACAAGGTGTATCAAGTCAGGTAGTATGCACAGAATTTGCAAGGCCAGGGAAAATCACATTAGCTGTGGAGAACAAATTAATTATTTTCACTGACTGACCTTTTAGTAAGACTCAACTTTCACTTGCATCTACAGTCATACAATGACCAGAAATTTTTTGATTCCTTTCCTGATTGGAGTCCCTCGGCCAAAGTAGTAACTAGAAGGCAACAGTGATGCAAAAAAGGCAGTTAGAAACAACATGTAAAGCAACAGCATATAAAGCATCATAGTAGTAGAGAACATAAAAAGGGAAATAATACTGCTGAGGACTCAAAATTCAGATTATGCACGCTTTGGTGAGATTTTAATTTGCCCTGGCTCGTTTCTGTGGATGAACCACCAACTAGCTGCTGGAGACATCTAGTTAGATTTCAGCTGACCAGAGTTCAGCTCATGTGCTGTCACACCACTTGGCAAGGGGAAGCAAAGCCCACTAGACAGGCATGATAAAGCCATTTACCTTAAAGTGAACTCTTGATCCAAACCAAAATGCTCATGATCCCTGTGGGTCCCTTCCAACTAGGAATATTCTGTGATTCTGTGAACTTGTGAGAAGAAAGCAAAAGGGCTTGGTTTCCATTAAGCAAGGTGACTTTTTTAGAAGAGGAACATTTTTTCACATGGGCTAACCTAGAACACGTACTATTTTTACCTAAGCTACATGTTACAAACTGCCTGAGCTAGGTAATACAGCTGGTTTTCACAAAGCACACTTTTCTGTAGAGCATTTAAGTCATTAGGGACTAGTCACAAGACACAGAGAAGCAAAATTTAACGCACAATCATTCAAAACTCATTTTTGGTTCTCCTTGCTGTGCATATCTTCATCTGAGGAGCGAGGGAGAATAGAGCTTAAAAGTGATTTTATTAGAGATGAGTGCCTTTTTATTCCTGCCTTTCTCTCTGAGCTTTCTTCTCGCTCATAAGACATCACAATCACACGTCTTACCTGGCCTTCTTACAGAGTTCAGCCTGGAATAGCATATGTATATCCTCTTGGAATTTACACTCTGATGAACCAACCTCCTCTACCTTTTAATGACTCTGTGAGTTTGAAGCAACTGAGGTGTCTGCCCTGATTTTAGTTATAACATCCTTCTTTTGAGATAGAGGCCAAAGAAGTCAAGGAACAGCACTCTGTCATTGTGGGCAGTGGACTTCAGGTTTTAAAATGACTGTCCATGTAGGCAAAAAAATACAGGTGCAGTAAACCAAAAATAACTATTAAAAAAAATATCCCATGTACCACTGTTACACGTTCTGATTCTGGTCAAGCAGGTGATGACGGTTTCCATCAGCAATTCATCCTGTAAATAGCTAAACACATTGGCAAATTTCCATGTGAACAAAATGCAATCAGTTGTTCAGCATAGAATCTCCTGGTTGAAAATGGCAGTTATGGTTGAAAATGGCAGCTTTATTCAGCTACCTACAGTAAGCAGACTCATACCAGGCACTGTAACTGTTGTTTTTTCATAATTTAAAACATACTTCCTCACTAATTTACCATATAAGTTTACAGTTCCATGAACTTGATGCAGATATAAAAGCTGTAACTGATCATCAACTGAATGAAATTAATGAAATTACTTTCACACCAAGCCTGACACTGGTTTAGCTTTAAAATTCAATGTGAAATCCCACATATGAACTCCTTTTACATTCATTTTATTGTCACATATTATGAAAAAAATTCTCTCTGAGGTTTTTGAAAAGATTTTTCAGAATTGATTACAGCTCTCATGAAAAGTTCTGCTGTAACCCATCTCAAGTCCGAAGGTCCTCTTCCCACCTTCTCTTCAAAAATTAGGTGCAGTTTGGGGGTGTGAGAGCACCAGCTCCCTAGGCACAGCCTTCACAATAGTCTTTTGCAGTATCTCTGCCCATCAACCGGAGCACCACATCTCCAGGCATGGGAAAATAACTGGCTTCATCTCCATGCACATTCTTGTCCTCTTTGCTTGTAAAGCCAAAAAGATTGCAAATAATGTTGGGGAGTATGTCGCACAGACACCGGTGGGGGTAAGACCTCAAATTATTTCACAGGTCCCTGAACAGCTGCCTAAAATATCCTTTCTGTCCTCCATTTCATTTTCTTACTTGTTCTCCCAGAAATTTACACAGAAGAAACAATCTAGAAGAGATCTGAATCTTAATAAGGAAGAAGCAGTACCACTTGTCCTTAAGTAGATCAATTTACAAAGACAAGGTTTTCGTCTCTGGTTAGGAAAGCATATGGAGAAAACCACTACACTGGTTAAGGGCTAGAGGAAAAATAGCACTAAATAGGCTATTCACAAATAGCATATTTAAGGTATCACAATGCTGATGCTGCCCAGGACAAAGAAACATTCCATGAAATCAGTATCTACGACAGCTGATACTCTCCATGTAATTTAAAGGTAAAAGACTCTGCTTTGCAAGAGAGTGCTTTGCAGCTGTATTTCATTCATCTTCCCCAAAGCTCCTAAGACCTTCTAGGGATCTCTACACAGCAGCCTGTTTCAGTGGCCCCACCAATGTGCCACATTACTCACCCTGCAGCATGTCTGTTGGGCTGAGGCTGGGAGTAGAGCACAAAGCAGCAATTAAGCTGTGTAAACTGGACATAAGTGGATGTGCAATCAGTTCTTCAGGGCCATGAAGCAATTTGATCTGTCTGAAGAAATCTGCTGCAGTAAGCAGATTTCACAGGAGAGAGTCACACACAGATGGGGGAGTGCAGGCAAAGCATATTTCTCTGAACTGGAGAGCATCTGGCATGCCATTAAGCTACACTTAAATTACTAATGAGCTAAACAAAAGTTTTAAGTAGTACATGATGTGTGTCTTTTAAAAGGACTGAAATGCTACAGCTGAAGACAAGTCACAGGATGTTTAACTTCTGCAGATCCAAAGCTGTCCAGACAGATGCTTAAACCCTACTTACAACCAGAGGAAAACAAACAAACAAAAAAACCCAAACAAGAACAGAGTCTGTTCAAGTCAAAGTGATGGATATGATGGAGAACTGGGCCTGCTAATATAAAGACAGAAAAATAACTAATGCATTGCAGACTACAACACTTAAAGGAAAGCAAGATGGCTGAGTAACTGAGCTTTTTGCAATTATGTTATACCAGGCTTTAAACTTTACCAATTTCTAAGACCAGATGCAACTCCACTTATCGACTACCATATAATTTTGCCTATGAGCACAAATCTTTGACAGTTTCCTTGCAATAACTAAGTCTGTGTTGGCTAAAGTCTGGCTTAACCCCAGTCAACAACTAAGACTCACACAGCTGCTTACTCACTCCCCCTCTGTGGGATGGGGGAGAGAATGGGAAAAATAAAAATTAGAAACTTGTGGATTGACATAAAGACCACTCAATAGGCAAAACAAAAGCCCCACACCTAAACAAAGTAAAACAGGGAACTAATTCCTCATGGGCAGCTGCAGTTTCAGCCATCTCCAGGAAAGCAGGGATCCATCATGTATTGGGATGATGGATCAGGTGGCTCAGGAAAACAAATGGCAACATCCCACCTTCCTCTTTCTTCCCCCAGCTTTATATGCAGAGCATGACACCACATGGTGTGTGATATCCCTGTGGTCACTTAGGGTCAGCTGTCCCAGCTGTGTCCCTCCCGGATTCTTGTGCTCCCAAGCCCCTCATTGGTCGTGTGGTAAGAAAAACCAAAAGGCCTTGATACTGTGTAAGCACTGCTCAGCAGTAACAAAGAACATCTCTGTGCTACCAGCACTGTTTTGGTCACAAGTCCAAACCACAGAACCATAGGAACTATCAGGAGGAAAATTAACTCTACCCTAGCACAAACCACCACAGTCTGCAGTCCCCTGAGTCTTTTACATAGAAAAACTGATTTTTAGAAACACAGAGGTGACACAGCTTTCATGCAGCCCTGGAATACTTAGCAATTCTGCATCTCTCTCAGATCCTGAGGAACAAGTCTCTCTGGATTTCTTTTCTCATTTGTTACAAAAACCCCTAACACTTTTTTTCCTGGCATCTTCCACATTTACTTTCACTACCACAAAAGGTGGACTGTGATCCTCTTTCATACACTACTGAATTAGGAGGATTCAGGCTCAGAGGAAGGTCAGTGTTTTACAAGTGATGATAAGAAATCCTGATACCAATTTAAGTACCATCCGTAATAAGAAAACCCCCCCACACTCAGATTAAAATAATTTGTAACTAGATGTAGCCATCCATTTGAAAAATAGGTGCAGGTGATGTGTTTTGGGACATTGCCAAAAGAGTATAATAATATTTCTCCACTGCTTACATTATTTTAAATAGAACACAATTCTTAAAATAAATTTTTGGACAGAAAAAATTTTTGTCTCTAGCCTCTGTTTATATTTTTTCTGTATTAAGCAGACTAGATCACAGTAGGCTCTTAATTTGAACATATCCCACCCTTGCCTTTGTTGGTCTGTGTTCACTTTACCAGTGGTTAAGAACAGCTAAATAAATATAATAATATAAGCTGTCTGCCTAATACTTAATTTTGAGCTTGTCCCATTGAGTTTCCAGCTATTAGTTCTTGTTGTGTTTTTCTCTGCTAAATTAAGGAGCTCTTTTGTATCCATTTGTTCTTACCATGAAAGATTTATACAGTAATCAATTCACTTCTCAGTCTGCTTTAGTATAAAGAACAACTTGATCTGCAATTGTCTCATTATGCAGCTTTCCTCTTCCCATTGAGTAATCAGTATTGCTTTCTTTCTTATGATCTAAAATTTTTAATATCCTTTCAAAAAGTATGAAACGGAAACAATTTTCAGATTCTGACACAGAGAATAATGTTGCTGCTGCCTTACGTTCTTCTTCCCATACTCCAAAGTAAATGCTAACTTTCCTGTAATTGCAGGAACTCTCACACTGATACAATGCCCCATCTAATCTCTTTCTCAGAATCACTGCTTTCCATTCCCTGTTTATTTTGTTCTATGTTTCTAGACATATTATTTAGTTTCTTCTCATATTAAAATGCATTTCATGGAAACGGATGCTATTGCTTAGTATTCCTGGTCTCTCTGAAGGACTGTTTTTTCTTCAGTCTGCTAAAGCACCTCTCCAATACACTTGCAAATGTTAGGAGCAGGAATTTAACATCCACTGCTGAATATATAAAATAGCAGTGAATTCAGTGTTGACCTTTGCATAGCCTCCCTTTAAATGTATCTTCCTTCACTGACAACTTCTCACTAAATTGTATTTTTCAAAATCTGCCAATTATTCAGTGTTTTACTTATGTAACATTTCCTTCATTGAAAATATGAGGGATGTTTTCTGCTCCCATGCCAAGACTGGAGGAGACAGTTTTAGCTGTTTCTTTTTGCCTTCCTTTATGATGTGATGTATGATGTACTTACTGGGAACTATTCAGACATTTTCATCTAAGGAAATTTCTCTTGTGCTGAAGTGGGACACAGCTGAAGCTCAGGGTAAGTCTTGCTCTCCTCCCATGCAGCATCATGGGCTTGTGACATCTCATCAAGGGTCTAAGGTCTAACTGCCTCCAAGTACAGGGACAAGGCTCCATGGTCTGAGTGGTCCCAATCAGTCCTCTGTCTGTCGTTTAATCCAGATTAAATCTAATTTAAGCCAGGTTCCTATAAATTGTCCTGATTTCTATATATTTACCTAGTTTGCATAGCTGAAGAGGAAAGTGATGTACGAGAAAACCATATGGCCATCCTGGCCACCAAAGACAAAATCATGCTCTGTCTGTCAAGGAGTGTGTACACCCTCCCAGAGCAGAGCCTCACCAGCACTAACGTGGGTCAGCGTGGGCTGCCACGAAACTGCCACCCCAGGAGCTGGTACTACATGAGAAAACATCTACACACACTGTGCTCAAGGCCTGCTGTATCCAACAGCCTAAAAGTGCTGCCTAGTCACAGCTGAACAGCTGTGAAAATAAACGTGATCAATTGTAACTTCATCTGTGGAGAAAGTCGTGGTAAACTGGGCTCAGGTCTGTCTTCCACTGGGATCTTCCAATAACAACAAGTGCACATATGTTGAAAGGCTTTCCTTATTTTTCAAACCCAAATCTGAGTGATCCCATCCAGCCTGTCACCAGCACACAAGAAACACCAGAAACAAAACTGACACCTTGCCTGCCAGCAGTCTCCAAGGTCATTCCAGAGGGCTGTCAGTGCCAGTGAAAATCAGCGCAGTTACAGTCACACCCATTTAATCAATCTTGGATATCACTAAGTTGTAACTAGGGATCCTCCAGCTGAGCTACAAGAACAAAACAAAACCAAGTAAATGCACACACCAGCTTTTTAATAGAGAGATATACCCATTAGAGGTAGATTCTGTCCTTCTAGCAAGTTCCCAAAGTAGCCTTATCTCTGGATTTGGGAAACATGCCCAATCTCCAGCCTTTTAAGCATCTTGCTTGATTACCTGTCAGCTATCCAATAAGTCTTGTACAACGTGAGCATAAACACCACATAAATGGGCATAGTCATACAAACACTTCTCTGGCAGCAAAGCTGGATCAAGAAGTTCCCTCACTGCTCGGTCCAGCTTTAGCTTCAGCATTTCTTTACTGTACCAACTCTCTGAGGTGCTGTCTCTTCAATGAGACTGCTGAAGGTACCAGAGTAAAAAACAAAACAAAAAAACTTGTTATATTGCTGTCTCTTCCTCTCCAGAAAGTGAAAAGTATGCAGAGAGGTCAGGCAGACTAGAAATAGAAAATTGTGAAAGCTTTTCCAAGTATTAAAAGAGGGCAGAAAGTACAACTTTGCCATCTTTGCCAAGAACTCAGACTTGTGACTGCTCATAGAGAAACACGTCTCAACAGAAGAAACCCTTCACCCACCTGTGTTAAAGCAGTCAGAAGACCTGCCAGAGACAGGCTAGAAGACAGCATCCATTCAAACTGTAACAAAACTATAATTTAACATTCAAGGCAATTCAGTCTGAGATTTAGCTTAAGGTTTCCTGAGAAAAAAAAAAGAAACAACTACAGTTACAGGATGGCAGCTTGACTGAATTATTAGGGCAATAGCCTGGATGAGAGAAGAGCTCCCAAGGTGTTTCCAGAGACACCACTGACTCTGCTGACACAAGGCAACCAAGAACAACAGAAAACAAAAGCATGAAGAGTGATGCAGCTTGGTTTCACTGCACTGAAACTCCCACTTGGAAAGTCTCTTTCAGAAGTCAAATAGCCTTAACCCCATTTAAAGTAGGGAAAGTGAACTGAATTAAAAATCCTTGAATTCAGAATTAATCCCCAGATGGTTTTCATTCTGTTTACATGAAGACAGGAGTAAAGCAGTTGCTGGATCTTTTCATTTCATGCAGTCTCATCAAAAGTCCCTGCTGCACTGTTAAAGTAAGGTCAAAGATTTGTGACCCCACTGCTCTGCAACTTCTAGAAATATGTTTAATATTTATCCCAAATTTATTCATAGCCAATTTATTCCAATTTAACCTCATAACAACACTGCTCTTTCGTTTAAATGGCTCTTCTCCTACTCTGCTCCCTGTATTCTAGGCAATATCTTACCTTCTTGCAGTCATGATTTTGCTGGATAAACAAGTCAACCTTTTTAATTTTTCATTGGAAAGGAAATTTTTCCAATAGTCTCTCCTCTCATGCTGTAATTAGAGTTGAACTTCCTGGGCCTGGATGACCAGCACTGCACACAGTGTTTCAGACATTATTTCACTGTTGCTCTGGAGGAGAAATCAAAATATTAATTTAAATTTATGCATTTAATTATCCCTTTAATATGTACAAAAAGAAACTTTAAAATCATAATTTTTATAGTTCATACCTCAGTATCTTGACACAAACCTGGTAAAATTAAGACTTGAGAATATTTTCCCTCATCCTGCATTCTAAGGCAACATGATCTGAATTGGAGACTAATGAAAACATCTTTCTATATATTTTTTTTATGTCAGGATTAAATAATTCATGCCACACATTTTAAACAATATAACCAACAAAGAAATAACATGCTTTTTAGTCTCAATAATAATTTCTAAACATCCAATACCAGGTTATGTGTAGGTTATAAAGAATTTTATCTGTTTTCCAGAAACTGAAAGCAAGAGTTAAAAACCTTAAGGGTCATGGAATACAAGACTCTTTAGCAGTCTTTAAAGTACACTTAATTTTATCTCTATATTTAATTATTTCTTTTCAAGATTTTTACTAGGCTCTCAAATTGGTTTTGCTTTTTTTTCCCTCCTCATTACAGTGATAAAATGAGTCAACTGTTAGTACTTCGAATTTTGTAAGTAGCCCCAGGATGGTGGCAACAATTATGCAAAGCTTAATGGCTTTATAATCTTTTTTATTTCTTGACTGCTATGAATGTAACCTGCATCTGTCACATAAGCAACAATCTTATAGAATATTTGCAGTGGAACAGGGCTTTACTTTTATGAGTAGTGGTGTGTGGTTTTTTTTTGTTTGGTTGGTGTTTTTTTTGTTGTTTTTGTGTTCTGTTGTGGTTTTTTTACAGTAAGACCTCTGGCTTCATATGACATAGGGGTGTGTATCTTCAGCTCAGATAGCAACTTTTGAAAAAGCAGGTCCCAGTTTAAGGAAGTAAGACAGTACTATTATGACTTACAAGACTACAAACCTAGAATAACTACTGAAAAAGTACTTTGATACACAAAAAACATGTACCAGTTTAGCTGAACATGAATTCCATTCCTATGCGACTGAATGGCCACCCTTTGAAATTCGAGATGCTGAATCACAGGGCTGCCATTTTGAAATTGTCAGAGCAACTTTTGTTCATGACCTCAATATTCTACAAATATTCGTTATCAATATGTGTGTGTATAAAAATTACTACCCCCCTCCACCACAAAAACATTTTTCTCCCTCAAACAGACAAAATGCCGGCAAGCTCCACAAACAGCTAGGACTCCTGGAGTCTTGTCTACAGTGAAATCGTCTCCTCAGAAGGAAATCTTTTTGCAAGCAAAATTAAAGCATAAGCAACTTTCTTAACTTCAAATTCTTAGCAATTCACTTGACTGAAGGACTGTTTGGTCTCTCAAATTACCTGCAGGAAGGGATACCTTCAGTCATATAAGCCAGTGAAGGGGAAAGAAATGAAAAGGTATGTTCTTATAACATACCTTCTGTGAGTGTATATATTTGTACTCATCTTATCTACAGCTCTGAGTGCATTCACTTGTACAATGTAGTTGAGTAAGACTTGGCAGTAAAAAAAATCTTCATAAAAATTAGTATCACAGTTTCAAAAAAAACTTTTTTGTTTGTTTACTTTTTCTGTTTTCTTGAACCAGATCTACCTTACTGGAAAGGCATCCTTGATGCTCTTTCGTGGGGAGCTATCTGCACAAGGCACTAAAATTCAGCTCTGTGAGCGTTCTGAACATGAAAAAAATTTCTTTTTTTTTTTTTTTTTTAAATCACAGTATGTGATGAACCACCTAGCATAGCAGGGACTCATGCTTAATGTTAATCACTAACTTTGTTTCATTTCAATTTGTGCAGACGTTGCACGAAACAGATAACAGGAGCTCTATATTCCACAATGGTGGACTTTCTTTTCTACTTATTAGACAGCTCTATTTAAGCACCTGAACTCCAAAAGTCAATTTATACCACTGTCTTGGTTTGCAGCTGGGTTGAAGCTTTAGGGCCCAATTTTGGTGGCCTTCCAGACAAGCAACTATCTTACAAGTTAATGCCAGCTTTGATGTGAGAATTGAGATAAAATGCTGGACTAATGCCTAGCTTACTACGCTTCAAAGAGTGGCACTTCAGCTGAGGAAGCAGTGAAAATATTCCTACTCCTAACACAGTAATCATCTTCCATTTAGTGGACTAGAACTTTCACATCATTACTGAGAAGAAAATTCAAACTACTATTACTAAAAAGCAAATAGCACCCTTGTAACCCCAAATATCTGTAGTTTCTCACATGCTTAGAAAATGTAGTGGGCAAACAAAAATACTATATTTCTTCCAAAAAGTAAGTGTATTTTACATACATATATGTGTATATATGTATATTTAAAATAAAGTTTTTTAAAAAAATGTAAAAAATTTTTTCCCCTCTCCTCTTGTAAGCAGGACAAAGATTGTGTAAACTGCTCCCTGTGCCATCAATCGTGGATGGAGAACAGGAATGCTGCTGACAGCAGTTGCTATTCTTTTGATACACCAGATACATGCCTCACATTCCTGTGGCAGCTGACACTACAATTAATCCTTGTATGGTCAAAAGGGGGTGGGGAAGGAGGGAGTTCTTCTAGAGAACATTTGGTTTCCATGGATAAGCCGAGTTTCTTCTATGGCAGTATTGTCAGCCATCGGAATCACGAAGTCTTTATACTCTGCTGTAATTCCATTCATATGTATCTTTGCATATGAGTAAAGATTTCTGAGATGGGAACACTTTATGAGTTCCAATCTTGTTTTGTGAATCTTCATGCCAGTAAAAATGAGGCAGGCAGAAAAAAGTTCTTACACTCAAGTTGTCTAGTACGGATATTGGGAGGAGTTTTGCCACTGAAATTGGGAGAAGTTTTGCCTAGTAAGTTTTTTTTTACTTTCTTTTTACAATTTTTTTTTTTTGTAAATTATTTCTGACTAAGGATAGTACAGAAGACTTGAGGGCTTAGTAAATGCTTGATTTTGTACAGAGCAGCAGAATTTGTGTAAAGAAACAGTAGGTGTAAAGAAACTAATAGAGGCTGACATACATTTTACTCTTAACAAAAAAAACCAGTTCAGCGATCACAACAATTTCATAATATCCAATATTAATAAATAATAATATTAATAAGGTTCTGTCTGGTCTCCAGTAACAAGAACTGAAAATATGCCCACAACAAAGTGCTCTGTAGACTTTAAATAAGGATATAAACATATACACATATTTCGACAAATTACAAACTACTTCAAACATTCTACAGTAAAGACAGAGAGATGCATGGAAATCATGGTTTGGGTTCTGTTTGTTGTTGTTGGTTTTTTTTTTTCCTTTTGTTTGTTTGGGGGTTTTTTTAAAGTAGCTGAAAGTTGCCTATTAGCCTACTTTCAGATATTTCTATGGTATCATGATGAATGGACAATTTGTGCTTAGAGGTCAACATCTTTTCCATTCACCACAGTTGGAACAGAAGCAGGCTCAGGCAGAGGTGCTAAGACTGCTGTTTCCCCTGCAGGCTACACAATTTTTGCCCTTTTCAGAAGCCAAAAGGGAAGGCAGTGCAATCTATTGGTTTGCCTCCAACTCACAGCTCAAGATGTGTTGGGGGTTTAATGATTTGTGTGCACTATGAAACAGCTTCATCACTGATATGTTTTAAATAAAAGTCATGTTCTACTTCCCTAACTTAAACTCATAATTTGTTTATCCAAATCCAGATCTCCCAGGGGGTTTTGTAAGACATTCCAAACAAACACTTCACTCCTTTTCCTCTTATGCCTGTATTTCTCATGCTGCCCTATTCAAGACTGGAGCTTACTATGAGAACAACCAGAAGGTACCTTTCTGTCCAAGAGGAGAAAGAAACCACTTCAGAAGAATCCTTATCCTTCCAATGTAAACCCAGACCCTGTTATCACTAGCCCCGTGAATAATCACACAGGCTTCTTAAATAATTTGATCCTCTGCTTTTATGTTTTGTGTTTTTAAGGCTGGAGGATAAACTAGGACAAAACTAAAACTTAGTTCCTCTTCTTCTCATTTGTACCCTTCCTACTGACCAAGAGGAGAGAGAACTATGTCTGAAATATAGCATGCAGGTTTTATTACTTCTCATTTGAATTCTTATTTGATATGTGATATATGTCCTCGGTTCTCCTTAAGAGGATATGCTTATCTCTACATCACTCAAATATAGAAATGCACAGTAAAAACTAGATTTTGGACTGTTCTCTAAACTCTCCCCCTTCAACATTAATATACTAAGCAAACATTACTACAGAGTTAGTATGATCAAATGGGTAGAGCTGTAGGTTACATGTGAACAATTCGACATCGGATCAGAGGTGTGCTGTGCTGGCAGTGTGTTCCATTGCTGACTAGTTTCTTTCAGGGGACCATTTTCCACCAAGATTTCCTTCTGCTTGAGCATCTTAAGGTGTTTCACTGGCATGAAGTCAGTCAGTGCTCTCTTCCTTCTTATTTTAAACTTGGTGCTCATTGAAATCAGGTTTAAAGAGCTGTCTTAGTAAGCTGAAAAGGATTTTCAGAAACACTGTACATAAGTGTAGAAAAGTCAGAGCACAATGACCTGCCCAGAAACCCAGTGGCCAACCTAGAAGACACCTCCTCATTCCCCTACTCCAGCAGTGACTCAGCCTGTATAACCTGTGGAAAGAAAACACTTTGTGGCTGAAGCCCTGGGAGCTGCCCAGCGGCACCAGCCAGCCTGATCCCAGGTCTCCTACTCGGGCAGAGCTCACTAGAGGGAGCACACACACTGCTGCCTCCTGTCACCAGCACTGCAACCTGATGAAGGAGCCTGCCTCGGGTTTTCCAGTCTCCTCAACTGCAGAAAGTGAAATGAAATTAATAAATCCTGATGAATAGACATAAAAATCACCATTTCCATTTCCTAGGGAGGGTTTTCCTTTAAAGAAATGTGGTTTTAGAACAAAGTCTGATTGTTCTGACGAGAAAAATACAATACTAATAAAAATATGAACTTGTTAATGAATAAATCCCATCTCCCTTCCCAGAAAACACAAAGGTAGTTTTTCCAACCCTCCCCATGTTCAACATTTGCACTGGGATAATAAAATAATCTCATTACCATATGGTCTGAGGAAAGAAGAGGAACCAGGGAATCTTGGCAGACTGTGAAATGAGGGCTTGATTTTCTCCCCATCTTTCATCAGTTTATTTTCCTAATCCTGTATTGCTGAGAGATTCTGTTGTAAACAATTGTGTAACCAAATGATTCAATACCATCACCAGATTCTGCTGAGCAGCAGCAGCTCTTCTGGAAGTGACTGCTGCAAGCTCAGTCTGAAGTCATGAAAAGAGGAGATTGTGCTATGGAATAGCCATTGGCTGCTGTTCCTTGTACCCATCATTCTAAAACAGGCCAGTGATGCATCTTCAGGCTATTTTTTCAGAGATGTGTTGTTGATTGGTTTAAAACACAAAGAGCTTGTGCATTCTACTTATTTTTTCAACTGGGAACTTTGCATAGTTAGCACACAAGTCACATGAGCCTGATGATAACCGTTCTCTGTGGTCTAAAACAGCCCTTTGAAGCATGAGATGCACATCAACCCCTTCCGTCTCCACCCTCTCTGCTCCCTCCATCCAGCTGCAGGTGCTCCAGATAGTTCCTTTGCTTTGCCTGCTGGTGTCTGCACCTGAAGCACGTCCCGGTCTCTGCTCCTGGTTTCTCTCCTACCCTCTTCTCTTTCTCTCTTCACAACCTCCTTTTGCTTTTGCTTTACAAATAGTCTTGCAAGAAGACTGGAAATGTCCTTCTACACCCATTTGCAACCCCCCTGTTGAAATTACCCTTGATGGTCCCCTCACTCTTCATTCTTCACAGGCTGTTTTCTTTTGCTATCTGTTTCACTGGCAGAGTTCTTCAGGCACTCCTGCATGAAGGAATTTCTCTCCTAATCCTTATGTGGTGTGTATCCCACTCCTAAATCAAAGCAGCCAGAAGACAGGTCTCCTCAGGAGAAAGGCCAAAGTCCCACTTAGTCAGTCTTGCAAGCAGATACACAGAAAGGTTTACTGATCATTTCAGAAATGTCAGGAGGTTAACAGCAATCAGCTCTATTTATGTAGGCATGTAAGAAAACATCACACATCGTGAGCGCATGTGTTGTTGGGAAAGAAAGGGAGAGACTTTGAAAAGGACTAAAACTTATTCCTTTGTCCTAAAGGGTCACAGAGAAATATTAAAGCAGCCACCATAGCCTGTAAATCCCAGTAAACTCAATGTTGCCAAAGAGACAACCTTTAAAAAGAAACTACTGTAGCCCTCTCCAGTGGAGTGCACCGTTCCAGCGCTGCCAGATTGTTGTAGGTCATGAGCTGAACATATTGAGGGTTTATTTCTCTAATAAAGGGAGTAAGTCACTTTGCCTGCATCTGGATTAAAGTGATCTTCCAGCAGCTGCCACAAAGTCCTCGCTTGGTGGTGGTAACTGGGAATCTTTCCCCTCTGCTGCTCAGCAGTTCTAGCAGGTTCATGAAATATCTTTTTCCAAACCAAGGCAGATAACCAATTTATAAAAATATCAAACAAAGCCTAGCAGTACAAAAAAGAAAGACAATGTTTTTAAAAACTGATGAGGTGTTCTCTATGTGTATTTTCTCACTCTTTTTTTCACTGGTTCTCTGACATTTTTAAATTGTCTGTAGTGACAAACCTTCATTCTAAACAGATCAATCCAATCTGAGTGTGATTTAAGAATCAATATGGCTTGGGAAGAATTAAACCCATTTCTCTCTTGAGTCTTTGAGGGCTCTTAAAATGCCAAATATTTTTCCCATTAACTTTACCATAGCCAACCTACTAAATAACTGGAAGAAGCTTCTTAATTTTTTTAAGCATTGCTCTGAATTAGTGAAACATTGATCTTTGAAGAGCATTTGTTGCTAAGGGAACCTGACAAGCTACCTACAAAGACATGACACAGGGATTTGTGAGACATCTTTATCCAAGGAATTCTTGATCTTCCACTTCTAGTCTTGCACACTCCAAGATGTGCCAGATGAGAGACCTTTCTGTGGCAAAGGTCTCACTTTAACTGCAGAGAAAGTAAAACGACCTTCTAAATCAAGACAGAAGCAAATCATTGAAGAGTAAAACAGAATTTCTCTAGTTCCCCTGAAATTCTTTGTCTACTCCTTTACCACTCACACAACTCTTATCAGTTTTGGTAACTCCAGAAGTATTTGTTTCAAGCACATTAGCTACTGAGTTGGCAGCATTGTTTGCTGAGATTCTTTCCTGGAGATTCCCATTCTGAAGTATGATAGCATATTGCAAGCCAAGAAAAGAACATGAGACATCAGCATAATTTTAGGAGAGAACTGGATAAGAAATCACACAATTCGGTCTTCATGAAAACATGGTCTAAATAGATATATGGTAGTACTTAAAGACTACATTTGAGGAAAGACCAGTTTGTCTGTTTGAATGAAAATTTTGAATCAAAGCTTATTCAGAAATTGAACAGGAGAAGGCAAAGAAATAAGTGAGGATTTTTATTTAAAAAAAATACACCAAACCCCAGCACTAATAATCAGCCACAACTAGGCCACAATCCAAAATGGGAAATAGAACATTTTCCTCCAGCATGTGTAACTCCTCCTCCAGAAATGAAATAATGTAATACTGCTACCTTTGATAAATTTTTTCAGGCACAACATCAAGGATATCCAGTTTCATCTCTGCACGTTGTTACAGGGTACCCCATTTCCCTAATAAGACGTACCTTAGCAAGCACCTTTCACTGTCTCAAACCTTTGCAGCAACTCCAATTCAGTCAATGGCTGTTTGAAAGGCCAGACTCACATAGTCTCAATCTCTTGATTCCTGTTCTCACCTGAAAATGGATATTGACCTTTCCATTCCAGCATATGTGGGTATACACAGTAATAAACCTTTGATAAACACCACAAGCACCCCTCTGTTTGAGAGCAAAGTTAGTTCATGTTGGGAGGGAGATGAAAGGAGAAATATCTTAGGAAATTATTTTACTCCCAGTCCATTAGTAAAAGGTCTAGATAATCTACCACATGAGCACTATTTGGGCCACTGACATACCTTTAATTACACCTCTCATAATTGGAGTTACTGCTATAATAAAAGGGCAAACTCTTGATCTGGTTTGCTTGAAAAAATGAGGGTCCTATTAAAACTGAATCTCTAATACCAGGCTTTATTTTGATAAGGTCATATCTTTTCAGACTGATTTTATGCAGTGCATGTATGTTTTCTGTAAAGGAATGGCTCTTCCCAGGGCAAATGTTGCTATGATGGGAGTAGAGAAGGTACCACTTTGCTAAATCTGGATATGGGCAGCTGTACATTGCTGTCTGCCTCAGTCTCTTTTGCATTCAAGTCTGGTAGTGTTTGGACTGGTTTTGCACAGTGCATGATGCCTGGCGAGGTTCCTTGTTAAATTCAGAACAAACCAGCACATTCGAGTCACTTCCACACAATTCTCCCCTGAGTCAGAGAGAGACACTGCTATCACATCTGACCAACTCCAGACATTTCCAATCTCACTCTACAGTTTCTGCCCTTTTGCCAGAGTTTACAAGACATCAATATTAACTTAAAAGGAGCAGCAAAGAAAATCCCTTGTCTCAGAAACCTGTTTGGGGTTAGCTAAATGCATATAGGAAGGAGGGGGAAGTAGAGCTGGTCAGGAAGTTTAAGATAAATAGACTTCTTCAAAACAAAGCTTTCATAGCCAAGGGACCTGTGCATAATTTTTTTACTGAAAGTATATACACCAAATTTTCCAGTCCTAAAGAAAAAGCTGATTAAGACATTAATAACATAAAAGTGACACGGAGGTGTGTATGGTGGAAAACTCAAACTATTAAAGATTATTGAAATATAAGTTTTGGTCGATCAAGCCACATCCTTTTCTCCCTTCAAAATACATGCAAGCACACAGTCTGTTTAACAATCATTTCAAAGATCTAAAGTTTGTCTTCCTCTTTGGTCAAGTAGCCACTCTGAGAGTCTCTATACCTGACTGTTTCTTTAGCAAAATAGATCAGCCTTTGTTCTGAAGTAAAGCACTGTAACGCTAAAGATGACTCAGCTTCAGTGTTAGGCCTGGGGACTCCTCACCTGCCCCAGACAGGGACAAGAAACACTTCCCAGTTACAGATTGTCTTGAACTATGGAGTCAGCCATGACCAGCACTGATCACTGCAGTAGATAGAGTTTAGAACTGCAGAGAAGACAGAAAAACTCTTTCCAAAGTGCAAATGTATCCAAACAAATGCAATGATACATTTAATAGAAGGCTTGCCCACAGAATGCAGCTCTTAAGAAAATTTTATGGCAAATAGGGATCTAAAAATCCCTAATGGAGTAATTGTGCAGAAAGTAAAAAAAAAAATAAAAATTGTAACAATGTTAGTGAGAAGCTGTGAATTTCACATCCTTGAAAATTTAGTTTGACAAAATTTTCATTCAAATTAAAGGTTTCTAGGTGCCAGACTAGAAAACATAAGACATCTGAATAATTTATCTGATTCTACAAATAAATGTCAGCTTTTAATAGAGATTTCAGTAAAAAATTGTGATGCAAACCCAACATTTTTAGGCAAATAAGTGTATAAAGGACTCTGCTGGAATACGTAAAAAGCTTTAAGTCTCTTTTCCCATATCCATCAGTATAGTGTTATGTACTGAAAACCCGAGGACAGCTGATGTCTGTGCCTAAGCTACTCTGAATGCACAAAATAAAGAATTCTACTGTGTTCTCCTACCCAATCCCAACAATTCTGCTTTACAAGCACCTGTGCTGGTCCAGTAGAAATCAACAGAGCAGCTTGCAAGAAGATACTTGACACAGACCTCTTCATATGTAAACAGCCTTCCACATCTGGGCACTGTGCCTACAGCAATGTGTTTTCAAGGCAATACTTGGTCGCAGATTTTCTCTGTGAATCTGGGCAAACTGCTGAGGGTTTTCTACACATTCATTTCCCATCTGTGTAACGGTAACAAGATTGTTTTTGCTTAGGAAAGGTGTCCTGGGAACATGCAAGTTAAAGGATGAAGTGTGCATATACTCTAGCAGAAAAGATTGTGCCAGAAAAACAAAGAGAAAGCAAATCTGAAACTAGGCACAGATCTATAAATTACTAACTCCTAATATTTAGGCAAGGGCTGGGAGCCATGAGCCATTCACCACTTTTTTAATTTGTGCTTTTCTGAGACCAGGGGAATGAATTTTGTGGTTGACAGGAGCTCACCCAGACAGCTTAGGCTCCTCAGCCACATTTAGTGGCAATATTTAGTAAAAATACATCAGTGGTATCAGTGACACAATCATGAGGGCAGTTAGACATCATCGGGTCACACCAATACCTAGATACCAAAAAAGGAATTTTAGGAAGTGCTTTTTTTGCTGCAGGAAATACAATAATCATGTGCAGAGCTTCCCTAGGAATATTTTCTGTATTATCTGTCAGGTTACAGCAACAGACACTTTGGAGAATTCTGAGACCAGACAAAAAATACTGTCCTCAGACATATCTACAGTGAAGGTTGTATAAAGGAGATAGCTTGGTCCCAACTTGTCTGGGCATTTTCAGTGTTCCAGGTTTTGCAGCACCAGTGTCTTCATACAGAAGTTCTCCGTAACTGCCCCTTTTCTCACTTCCATGCACTGTCCCCTGGTTTTCCTCCCCTCTGCTGATGGTGCTTAACTTATGTGCCCTGCAAACACTCTTGTATTAACCCTTCCTTATCCCTCCCTCCTCAGTTTTTCCTTGCTGCTATGACATTTTCTCCATTAATTGCCAGAAAACCAGTCCATGAAGGATGTCAATTGTGTGTGCAGGTATAGGGTTTTTCTAAGAAATGTGAAGACTAATTTGACAGGTGCACAATTTTACCAGTTGCCTCAGTTACCCCACTTCCCTCCTTTAGCTTTGGCATTTTAATTTGTCAACTCCACTTGCTGCCATCACGCCTGCTTAGGCTGGGAACTCTCTGGAGTAGGAGACTTGTTTTTCTGTACAGCCGGACACCAGAGTAAGGTTCTCTAAAATAATGAAGATTTTTCTCAAGTCTCCCTTAATACATTGGTGATTTCAAAGTAGTTCCAAATGGACAGGCAGACACTGGTGCTCTCAGCAAGGAGGTCAGGGAGTGAAAAGGCCTTAAACACTAGCTACTTTCATGCATTTGAGAATAGCCAGCATGAAATTGGTTCCATTCTTTTTTAAAGGATTAAAAAACCACAAAGCTCCTAACAGCAGCCAAACTCTGCTCCCATGAAAGTCAAAAGCTTTGCCATTGATATTCAAGCAAACAACTGCACAAATGTCAAGTCCTTTCCAAAGTTTTCTCCCACACACCTGGTTTATACTCAGCACATGTATATATGTACCTTAATGACTGCACTCCAGCAAGCATTATTAATAAAAACAAAATAAAGTCGCAGAAGAGACCAATATTTTACACATTATTTTTATGATACTTATTTATTTGCCATGCAGTCCTGTAAGCATTGCTGTATTTCCCAGTGTGAAATAAAATAAATTAATAAATAAATATAAATGAAACATTAAAACATAAAATAAATGATGAAACAAGAAAAAATACACTTTTAACTACTGAAATCAGAGTACCAACTCTACATGTAAAGCCATTAGCATTGCAGTAGTGATGCATGAGCTAATTAAACTCACCTTGCTATTTGTTCTGCAGCCCCACTCTCTGGCATTTCAAGGATCATGCAGATGCTTCTGAGATGTGTGTCAAAAGGTATGTGGCCACATGTCCAAACCCACTCAGTGCTAGTAAACAAATGCACATGTACTCAGTACCTGTTGGCAGGAAAACAAGCACATTTTCTATTCTCTGCATTTTCAGAGCAGGTAGGTTTTGCATTAATGATAGGCAGAAAGTACCCCAGGGACATGGAGGTTGCAGTAGCACTGACTGCTTACTGGGGATGTTACCTCCCTCTTCGTTTCTTTCTTTCCAACGTTGCTTTTAATCTCACTTTTGAAGAGAAGCATCAGCCACAGTGCAGAGTGCTTCAGATTCACTGTTTGGGGCAACAAGGAAATAAGAGGACCCTCCCAAGCCAAGTTATTATACCTACAAATATAGCCCAGGGAAGAAATTTCTGCCTAGCCAATACACTGCTTACATGGCACTACTGCATACAGAAATATGGAGACTTAAGAGAAACAGGTAAGAGACATTTGGGTGCCATAGTTTCAAATAAGGTGGTGGAGGTGGGAGGAGAAAATTCACCCCAGGTGGTATTTGCATCCTGTAGTACGATGGGACTTGTCAAATTGAAAAGGTCTGCCTTTCCAACAGCATCTTAAATTGCAGACCACTTGAAAAGACACCTCAAGCTAAATACCCAAATGTGTTTTGAAAATTTGAACTCTCAGCATAAGGGCTCAGAAGCAGATGGGCAGGGTGCAGGTACCCTGAGAACTGGTAGGTAGGTAGAAAACACACCATCAGGGCAAAGGAAGGCATTTTTTTACCACAGAAACCACTGAAAACCAACAACAAAACATCCCCCTCAAATGTCAGCTCTGCAGGACAGGGTTGCTCTTTGTTTTCCAGCAAGTGCCAATGCAACATTTAAAAAGGTACTTTGTGTTTATTTTCCCTTTCCTTAGCCTAAGCCTTCAGGCAGCTGTGGTCTAACACTGTATTTTGTGCTTCCTGTGAGGAGGCAGACACGGCCCTTTGACAGTACCTGCTGGGAGAACATGACATGCTCTCAAGTAATCTTTTCAAACCCAGAGAAAATCACCTTTTTTGTAAAAGCTTTTCCCAGATTTATGCCTCAGTTTACCCAGTAAGGACAAATACGATTGTCAGAACAGATCTAAAACCTATTCAAACTAAGAAAGGACACCAGCTTAGATCCTTACCTGCTCATCAAGAGTCACAGCAGGAAGCCTACAGAAGCTTTTGGTGAAGGCTCAGTGAGATATTTCAACTGTAACCTGTAAATATTCAAAGTAGTGCAACTAAGTGTGATATGCAAAGTCACGGGGTCCGAAACTCTTGTTAGCTTGCTATATAAACTATATAAACTTAAATGTTCCATCTATTTTTAAGACATGAGTGTAGATATTCTGCAAGGAATTAACCACAGTGCAAAGGACTGGGTTTGAATGGAAAGAGTTCCGTATAAAACACGAGTCCCAGCCTCACTCGGAAACAGATTAAAATTACACTGATCTTTCTGCTGCTTAATCAGCTCATTTTTCTGCATGCAGGAATCATTCAAGAAGCAGGATTTTATGAAAAGCAGAAATACTTAAGCACAGCATATGATTAAGTTGCAGTACCTAATTATCAAAATTTTTCAAGACCTTTATTTTTCTGGTGAAGCTATTGCTGAGGCAGGAGGAGGTTGCCTGCCTTCTCCCCCAGTGACAGAATGGCACAGTAATGCTGTGCTCTCTGGCAGAGCTGGCAGGATTTGCCAGGCAGCACAGCGCAGCTCCAGGTGCTACTAGCCCTGCAGGTGAGCTGCTCCCTGCCCCTTCCACTCGCTCCCTATCCCTCACTTCCACTCTCTCCTCTACCCCCATACTGGCTGCCCTTCATGCTCTGCTCTTGCTTCCTCTGCTAGCCAACACGGTCAGCTATTTCTGTCATCTACTTGTCTGCTTGCTTTTTTTCTTTTAGAAATGCCTATTAAAACTAACCAAAAAAATTGCAAAATAATTACATCTAAGGCCTGCTTAGTGCTTGACTTAAAATATCTCTCTTCCTCTCAATTAGATGTCCAAAACTCTTCTTGTCTCTGGAATCCCCTCTCCCTAGCATAGCCTATGGTCTCCAGGCTTACAGAGGGTGTTGCTTTCAAATAAAGTTTTCTAAGCTAGCCAAAAGTGAGCAATCCTGCCTTGACCCACAGCTCCACTGGGATCAGTGGGCCCCTGGGCACAGTAGTGGTCCATCATTAGACCTCTCCTCATCTTTCCACTCCTTCTGTCCTGGCCTTCCCAGTACCTAATTTCACCTCAGACAGGTCAGTCTTATTTTTTAGAATATCATTAGTTTTCATTGCAACAGAGCAGTTTTCACTTGCAAAAGTATCTATGGGCAGCCAGAAGAACACAGACCATAACAGCCTGTGAAAACGATACCAGCTGTGGAGTACAGCACTTTGCAGCCTACAGACACACATGGCTGGGCATGGGAAGGAAAATGGAAACAAGGGGACAATGGCCTTGAACATGTAATTGTCAGAAGTTTAATGGGACATAAAGTTAAAAGACAGTTCGGGTTTTGCCTTTTTTTTTTTTTCCTCTTCATTATTATGTCCCTTAATTGCTTCACTTCCTGAAAGTCCTTAGACACAGACTGGTGTCCCACAGAAATGCATCAATGAAGGCAAGAAAAAGGCTTGGCTAGCTAAAACCAGAAATCTTTCCTTCAGATCCCCCAGAGCACTTCCTGGTCTGCTGGGGAAGAGGAGAGTTTCACAGCAGTCCTTAATAGTGAAGTAGAAATCAAAAAGTAAATTAAAAAGAAATAAAAAGAGACTTAATTTTAAGAATTGTTAATTCCTAATTTCTCTAGAGACTAAAAAGCATTTTCTGGGAGGCAGGGAATTATTAAGCTGTATATTTGGTCACTACTTATCAAAACTACCAGCCTCTTCTCTGTTTTTCTGTTTTCTCCCAAATTAGGAACCTACAAATACTTCAGCTTCCTCCAGATTCTTGGGATTGTTCAGGTGCCACATTCAAAACTCTTCACAATGGACTTGGATGAAGAGATAGCACACACATTGTACATACAGGCTTGGGCAAACTTGGGCAGTATCAGTCTACAGAACAGAGTGGAGAGTAATGTTATTAATTGATAACCCTTTATATTACTGCAGGTTTTAATGCTCCCAAGTGCTAAGGGAATTTAAATCTAGCATCTTAAATTATTGCCTTATATGTGGAAACAGAGCCTTGTAGTGTGCTTCTGGGGTACACTTTGATAATCAGTTAGGGAGTTTGTTTTCTTCAGAATTAGAAAATGGAAGCTCAATAACCTGACCATTCCAAAATAGAAACTAGTTTAAATATTAACGATGTATTAGAAAAACCCTCTTCAATTTTTTTGCAAAAACATGTTTTTCCACATTTATACATAGTTAGCCTCAAAAGACTTGGACCAAATCCTTTTTCTTGTACTGTTCCCTCTTTTTCATCCTCTTGGTGCTGATGGGCCAAACCATGAGATCTTCACTGCCCCCTCCAATAGCTCTGCTGTTTTAAGATGTTACTGTTCCTACCTCTGTACTGTTCCCTCTTTTACCACTGCATCACTAAACCTGGACTAAAAAAACCTGGACTAAAAAGGCTCCTCCTTCCCACAAGGCCTTTGGCACTGAGATGCCAAGCTTAAAACACAGACTCTGATCAGAAATGTCTCCTGGTTTGTCACCTGGCCATCAGAGACCCCTGCGCATTATTATCTTCAGGGGTTCAGTTAGTTGCTCACTATCAGGGCACAGTCCATTCCCAGTGTAATCACCCAATGATTCTTCCTAGGAAGTCCCTTTCCTAGCTGACTCATGTGCTAAAGACTCCAGTAAACTCAAGTTTTTCCTGAAATTTGGAGAGCCCTGTTCTTGACCAGAGAACAACTGATTTTCACAGAGAATATATCAGAGGGATGTGAAATAACTTGATTCTATGAGTAAAAAAAAATTTAAAAAAACCAGAAATGCATGCCTTTTTCACATTTCTCTAATCCAATTTCAACCCTTAACACATTTACTTTTACTAAGCTTACTGTATATTTGAACTGTAAAGGATACACAGCTCTTTTTGATGTTCTTATTCATGTGCTGTTTGTGCTAAAAAACTAGGCAGTTGGTTTTTTTGTTGTTTCTCACAGCGATCAGTTTCTTGATTCCTTTGAGTGGCAAAATTTCCCTTTGTTTTGATCATTTGGGTTTTAATATAAATGAATCATGCTAATTCCAGGTGGTTTTACACCTTTCAGTTCTGAACTCAGTGGATTTGTCTTCCTGTTTAAGCTGCCCTCAGACTTTCTATTTCACTGTAAGGTTGTATATCCCAGCCGGAGAAGTCATTCTAAACTGGCACTTGCCTTTGTTTTTCAGAATCCTATGTGGAATTGCCTAGATAGCTAAACTTTGTTCAGTCTGTTTCTGAAATAGGAAGATGCAGATGTCAACAAATGGGTGAATCAGTCTCAGATTGTTCCGTACGGTGTTACATCAGCAGTAGGATGTTTTCCCTGAATGGCATGTTGGTTTGGGTGTGCTCCAAGACAACAGAAGGACCAGCATCGTGGCTTACCCTATTATATTGCAACACCACAGCTCTGCTAGCGTGAGTTTAACTGTGATGGTAGATCATTTGCCTAAAGCACAGCTTTTCATTGACACTAACTAAAATTGAAATAACCTATTTTCCTATTTTTTAAATTCTGATATTTAAAACTGTTGAGAATGCCAAAGTCCTGCTGACATTAAAGGTGAATCCACTCTGAACCAACATGGTACTATGCAACATTAAAACACCCCGGGAACACATTTTCTAAGTGTCTCAAATTTGGTACCTGGAATAAGTGGAACCTGGTGACTGTACACAGTGCTCTAGCTGTATGTGTGTGAAAGAGGAGTGAGTGCACCCACAGCAGGGGGCTGCTGCTTCAGGAAAAAATGTGAGGGGACTCCTCGTGTGTTTGCATGGAAAGCCATACTGTGGAGAGAGCACCTGTTTTCCTAATCTTAATAAAAATCAACCAAATGGTGCAAACAGCAAAGAAGTTACCTGCACTCTGGACTCCACACTAGGTCTGTACAGAAAGAAAGGACTTTTTGGTCTGATCTATTAAAGCACTGCCAGGTTTCAAGGTGAGGTGGAAAGTTCAACCTACAGAGACGACAATTGTCCTTTGTCACCAGAGAACTCAGAAGGAAAAATTATTACTCTCAGCTGAAAATTTAGGCTGAACTAGAATCATGCCACCAGAAAGACTGTTTGCACAGTTCTGCTTTTATAGTTACTGTCTTGATATTTGAGAGAGAGAGTAATAGTGTGCCATGGTGTACAGGAGCCTTCTCCAATTTATCCACTTGACTTCTTACATCTTTTCTTCCCATTTGAACTCTTGTAACAATCTTAATCAAAGGTCACAGGAGACACTGATACGCATGGAAACTTTATATATGGCCAGGCACACCTGATAAATCCAGGCTCTCTCTAATACTTCAGAATTCCTCAGAAGAGAGACGCTGAACTTGGGGTCATTCCCATTTGTTTTCAAGCAAATTCTTATATCTACAAACATTCATACCCTACCTATATACACATTTGTATAAATCTATCCATATATATTTGCTATATCTATATCTATATATATGCACATCTCAATTCAGAAAATGCTAGGTAGATTAGAGCTACTCCCCAGTTAATTTTTTCAAGTGACTAAAAAGCTAGACTTGAAAACAAAAAAAGAAAATAAAATTAATGATTCCCATTTCCAATCCAAATGAATAAAATCTCTCCATTTTACACTGCAAAACTGAATAATTCATTTTCAAAACAAAAACCTTTTCAAGTGTGTTTTGAAATGTTCCTGGGAAAGACATCATATTTTATTCTCCCCTAGCTTTTGCTGTCTTGCTCAATATGACAAAAGTCACCAGAAAAAGGACAGGAATAAAATGTTGTCTCCTGGAGGATAAATCCTCTCACATCGTTGCTGTGAGCCATCTGCCATGCATTTTTAAGCATCTTGCCCCTAACATCAGTATTAAGTGGCTGCAGGGAGCACTCAGCATCCCAGGCATTTACCAACAGATTGGTCTGACTTCTGGAAAATCCCCTTCTAACAGCCTCTTGCTGGGGTGACTCTAGTAAGCATGGCTATGCATTTGGAAAAAAAAAAAAGCCATCAAGAGGTGTGTTTTTTACAATGGTGCTGACTATGGCCTTCAATTATGTTTAGCATGTGAATAAATTACATTTACTACCTGAGGATTTTAAAATAATTTTAGCTTTAAGAGAAGCATTTAACTGATGGATAAAATGAGGCATAAAAAAGGTGAAAGGATCTACCTGGCTCTGGTAGCCCTGCAGGAAGGGAATAAGCCATGCAGAATTATTTCCTTCACTCCCATGGTTCAGTATATAAACCCCTTCAGCCTCCACAGTATTGTTACATGGCAAGAGTCACATGATGCTCCCAAAAGCTGGGGATACTCTTAATGGCATTACCAGTATAACAAAATTGGCCTAAAAAATCACCTCTCCAACCACCTCTTACAAATGGTAAAACAAAACTCTCTCAAGTTGAAACAGATAAATAATGGGAAAAAAAATAAGGCATTTCAGATCAAAATTCTAACAATGTCATGTCAACAAGAAAAATAACAAGAAGTTTAAGAACATGCAGTAACCTCTTGAGCATTGTTATCTTCTTTCCATATCCCTTCACACTTTACCAGGCCCCATACTGCAGCCATTCTCTTAGCCCTTATGTGGTTTTTGTAAGGCATTTCTCTGTATTTTTTGCAGAGGAGCATATTTGCTTTTTCTGTACAACATTATTTCACCTCTATCCTCTGTATCCTCTTTTCAGATGCTTCTTTTCCACTCACATTTATTATTTTATTTTCCCTTCCACCCCTTATTTTTGGGCTTGTTCTGGTTTGAATTACAAAGAAATGATATATTCTATTCAGTGTTATTAAAACGTTTCTTCTTGTATTCTGAGGTGTTGACCCCATTGTAGCTGAAGGTTCTTTTCAGATCTAAATGGTGCATTTCTTCTAGTTTGACCTGCTGTCTCACACGTGTCCTTCAGTAACATGATACTGGAGCAGAAAAGAGATGAAGATCCACTGTGGGATATAGAAAAGACAATAACCTTACAAAGTGAGCTTCTTTCAGTTGTCTTTGACTGTGTGTGATTTTAGGGACACTTCTTCCTTCACAGGAGCACTGAGTGATGCATAGGGTCTCACATTAAGCAAAGAAAAACACCCCAGTAACAAATACGAATTTGCTCTCTCTTCCTAAAAGTAAATGAAAAAACTCCAGCTGACAATCACAGCAATAGAAGAAGAATAAGGTTTTGATACTTACACATATAGATGCATGTATAGAGACACGAAATTGTATTGAGAAGCACAGAAAGCACGTTACTAATCTCTGGCATATTAACAACTGAGCTGCTGAGTTCATTTGCCCCATCAGAGAAAAATACTGTTTCATAAACACATGGAAAGGTCCATGCAGGAGAATGTTTGATCCTGGGAAGCTATCTCTCTAAGACACAATGGGTTTATTTCTTTTTTTTCCCCACATTTGCCCTATGTTCTGGAAAAAAAGAGTTTTACTGAGAATGGGAGCCTGCCTATAATCTATGTCACTGGTTAATCATTTGCCTTCTGAGCATAAGGGAGTTTTAACTCTCCCCTGGCTCTAGCACCTTTGTTTTCTGAGGTAGCTGCCACTGCTTGAGGATAGTGCTCTTTGTCTATTTAAATTGTACTTGTTTACCCTTTAAAAATGTCATGTGCAAAAAAGATTGAATGATATAGTTTCAGTTTAGCTCCTGCTCAGTTTTCTTGAAGTCAAAATCTCGATCCTCCATGAAATAACAAAAAAAAAAAAAAAGACATTTAAATACTGAATAAGCATCTTTCTTAAAATTGTCTGAAAGTCCAGCAGAGTTATTAGGTCAAGGTGACCATCTAGCAGCTGATTTCTGTCTGCCTGGGGAAAAATGCCCTGGAGACCCATATTAACCTTCCAGTACCACAGTGATCAAATTACCCAAGCTTTCTGCAAACACTAGCTTTTGCCCCAAAATGACAGTGACCTGGTTGACCCTTCTGTGTTCCATCCTAAAGCACTGGTATAGGCATTCTGGAAAGCCTCCCTCCTTGGGCTAGAAAGGAGAGAATCACTCAATGTGCGACAATCTTATCACTTCCCTCCCCTTTGACAATGAAGAACAGTGACAACATTAGTCAGTGGCTAAAAGACAGAAAACCATGACAAAATGTTTTGCTTTCAAGTTCACAATACCTGACTACCTGGAACTGGGAATCAGTGGGTGAAAAAACATTGTTAAGTTTTTTATTTGCTGCCATTTGTTGTTGCTGCTGGAGGATGGCAGAGCTAATATGGTTAAGGGAAATTTGTTTTCCGTCTGCAGAACTTTGACTCAAGCAAGACACAAATCATGACACCAACATTGGCCTATATTCAATAACTGATGTGAAATTTGCAGTTCAGATTACTGTTTCTTGTCGTGTACAAATTCATGGAGACGGTGAGGGAAAAAAGCAAAGCAAAGGGAGAGAAGAGGAAGAAATTAAAGGTTTTGTCGCAGGCTTACTCCTGCTCTAGCAAACAGCAAAAACCTCCAAGTGTTTCCATTACCTGTGGCTAGATTTCAAAGTAAAATCCACCATGACATTTCCTGTGTTCAAAGGTCACCACTGGCTGAGTCAAGTCGCCACAAGCCATCTCTGGTTACCTGTTCTGAGGATTGGTAAAATCAGTGCTTTGAAGTGAAGAATATGAAGACATAAGCATAAACATAATTCTAGGTCCCCAGACAAAATGACAATACACAACTGTGTATGTGTAACAGAGAGAGCACACCTTTCTCCACCCCAAATTACTTCCTGATCTACCTAATATTGATTCAAATACTGTAAATACTTACATCCGTTTCTTTTGGATGCAGCGATGTTGATTGTCATTCAAAAACTCATTAAGAAGCCAGTAGATATCTCCATTTCAAGGAACAAGTAACGGCATCAAGAAAATCTGATAACTTGTCAAAGAAAAAGCGTGCAAGACATGCAAGAACAGTGGCCTTCTTTAGTTCTCTACGACGGAACAGGACTCATTATACACTCCCTCTTCCTTGACACACACATGCCTTTGTGCTCTTGAAGGGAAAGGGCAACATGGGGCAGAAGGCAATACCTGAAGAAACAAACCAGGTAAAAGAGACAAGACAGGGTAACATGAGCAAAAGAGACAAGACATGGTAACATGAACATATCTATTTAATGTACATATATTTTAACCAGCTAGTAGTCAGCCCTAAATTCAAAGACAAAGCTGACAATGCTAATGAGCATATGCATAATACCTGCTGTCAAACAGAGCTGCACTGCAGAAGATGGTGGCAATCATGATCTCTTGGAACCACTTAATGCGAAGGGTAGAAATGCAATAAAAAAAGGAAAATTATATGGGGCAACAGTTTCCACACCCAACCAAAAACTCATGTCAGGTGCTCTGGCAATGAATACTAAAGTGATATAATTTCCAATGTAAATCACGGTTTATATTAAAAAGGAAAAGAAAGGGGAAAAAAAGAAAAAGAAAGAAAAATTTAAGCCTTCATACATTCTAGTAACTTTTACATGTGTCTTCTGTGTACAAGTGTATACAGATATAAATATATGTGTAAGCATCACACGTGTGCACTAATATATGAATACCCCAAATATCATAAAATTGAGGTAGATAAAAACTCTCTTTCAAAACGGAAAGTACGAGCTTCTTGTAGTCTACAGAACAAAATATGGAGGGGAAAAAACAAAGTTACAGTTGAGAAAACGGGTATGCTGTGCATACCATTTTGTGTGACACAAGGCCTACATGTCTGTGGTTGAGACTCATGTTTCTAAGTGCACGTGTAAAACAGCTCAGACAAAATCTCTGTACGTGTGACTGGGGCAGACAGTGGAGCTGAATCAGCAACAGTGTTGCTCTGTGTGGTAGGATGAGCTGGTAAAACTGTATTCCCAGTGTGGGAAAGGCCTCCAGATCTTTGTAACTCTCTGATAATGGCTTGACTGATTTCATTGTGGTAGGTAAACAGCAATGAGCTTCCTGCACTCTTTTCATTCCTAGTGTTCTCCAATAAATTCATCGGACTTTTTCTGAAGGAGATAAAAAATCCTTTTGGAATGCATCTTCAAAAAACCTGATTGACCTCTCTTTTATTCCAGGGTCATAAACAGCTCTGATGCTCCGAGAGGGCTACAACCCTCAACATAGTTCAACCATAGTTCTCCAAGCAAGGAGATGACTTCTGCCTTCTGTATATGCAAAATGGGATGCCTCAGCATATCTTTTAATTGTCTCCTTTTAATTGAATTCTTCTAATAATATTTTCACAGAATAGGTTAAAATACAGTTACTGTGAAATCAGATGTTGACTTGTTCTATTTGTGATAAGGTTTTTCTTGATTTGAAATATGTAGACAAAAGAAGTTCCTCGAAGCAGAACTCAGTAAATTTGCCTGATTTGCCATAAGCAAGCTCTGTTTATCAGTTCACCTGCTTTTGAGACTATAAAGCAACCATTTGCAAAACCTGTCCTACTGGCAAATTCCCATCCTATTAGTCCAACTGAGGCAAGTGGGATAAACCAGGCAAACTTGGAACCTTATATCCTCCTATAACAATGCTTTCATACATTATGAATATGTACCATTCATAATGTGTATGTGTAAATTAATGTGCAACATTCCTCCACAATCTGGATCTGGCTTATTACAGCTTCACCACATCTAAGCCATAACAGAGGTACAGAGGTGTCCCAATGTAGTGCTCTTGTTTAGAAGCCTCACAGGGAGTTTTCAGGGCTGCTTTAACCAAAATCTATTACTGAAAAGATGCTCTAAAAGTCATAACTCAAGTGAGCCTCCCCCACAGTGACAGGGGAGTAAAGGCTAAGGGAAATCATTGGAGAAATTAGAAACCCTCAGGAAACAGGAGAGAAGGAGGATGCAGAAGAGTGGTGGTTATAGCACAGTCAGATATCTATACACTGCTAATAAAAAAAATTTGTCTTTCGTGCCTCACTCAGACTCAAAAAATCAGATTAGGTAACTGATCTCTTAGTAGGCAAAGCAGGGTCCATCATGTGACTCTTAAAGTTTCCTTTATGATGTTTATAGACTAGGAACACGGTAAATTTGAACCTGCTAGCTGGAACCCCCATAAGAGCATCTCAGATTTCTTACTAACCATTTTTTACAATACAGCTGAGGAGATTTAACTGCAATCTCTCTTTGAGATGGGATGACTTACTTTTCTTGCAGAGGCTCAGACACTTATTAAGCAGACGACCATTTAATGTCTTCTTGGTAGGGTTAATTTTCTGCTGCTTTAACGCCTTGAGCTATCTTCCCAAAGTCCAGCCCACCATTAGTGCCAGCACAAGGGAAGAAATGTGAGTCTCTGGTGGAGATGAGAATGAATTTGTTTCTCCAGAAAAGCCCCTTGAGCTCAGTGGCACTGTGCAAAGACACCATCACACTCCTCTTGGGCTCACTGGAGCTGATACGAGCGTTCAGCCATCCCCCCTTGCACAATAGCTCTGTATCCAGGGTAGCTGTTTCCATTTCAGTGTGGTGATGCTGTTTCGGGGAGCCAAACCTCTGCTGCCTATTTCAGTAAAGGAACTGCACTGCTGTGCCTCACAGGAAGGGACTTCTGCTCCTGCCCCCCATCCCTCTCAACTGCACATACACGTGTGCTGGAAAAAGGCTCAGCCCCAAGTTCCACAATTCATCAGGAAAAATGAAACCGAAATGTACAGAGCTGAGGGAACAGAAACTTTAAGATTTTTTCTTCTGACAAACGGCCACATTGCACATATTTGGAATGTAGGCCAAGACTTCATATTCTTTTAAAAAATTGACTAATGGGAACTGCTGATGACTAGTGCATTGCTGGTTTAGTTTTGCAGCTAGGCATCTAAATACAAAGGGACCTCAAAAATACAGTTTTGGCAAGGATGAGCATATGATTTCAGACTGCTCCGTGCTGCCAAAATATACACTTGAATCACATTTGCAATGAAAGAGTTAATATAATTGTTGGGCCCTGGTCTAGTCTGAGGCTTTGTTTTTACAGGGCTTATTAGAGCTACATAATTTTCTTATTTATACTAGAACCCCCAAAATATGTCTCCTGTTGCATGCACACTGTAACCTCACTACGGAAAGTTATTAATAAAAGTGTTTACTGTTTTAACCCTGAGTGACCAAATCCAATTTTATGCCCTGTACCGAGTGTTCCTCTGAACGATTCAAGGAAAATTAATGTTATTTAGCCTGAGGCTGAGAAGCAACAAGAGAATTAGCATGCATGTCACCGTGTTCAAATCCCTACAAAAGTTGACAATTCTATTTGCAAGTATAATTCCAGACTGTCCAGGGAGATGACAGACAAGCAGGTGCAGACTAGCCTGAAAAGGAAGCTGCTCTAAGGCAGCACATGTAACACAAGCAGAGTGAATCTCCCCACTTCCCTGGAAAGACTTTGAGGACATGCTTTAATGAATTGTTTGACACAAACCTGAGTATATTAGAGAAGAGAGGCAACAGAAGGCAAGCAAAGTATTGGTCTGTGCATCCTTTCCAAGCCTTCTGTTTGCCAAGGCAGCAATAGCCTTGTTGTCTCCTCTGGAAAACTGGGGAGCTGAACATTCACATTACAAAGCAATGAAAGAAGTGCACTTACTATAATAATTCAGGGAAAACACTGATGGTACTGGAATTTGCTAGCAAGGAACAGCTTTTGTAGCTGGCTAAATGCAGGAGGGAAGCTTGACAGAGGCCATTTTGGCAGAAAAACTAGATGTTATGTTCAGTGTATTCTGAACAAGTACTTGGCACACAAAGTGGACTCAGTTGAATGTATTCAAGGAGCAACAAGCTGTGAAATGTGTGTTTAGCTTAGTAGATTGGCAACAGTAGCTTCAGTCAAAGAAAGGACCACCTAGTTTCTTCTGTTTGAAGGTCTAGCCTACTACAGTTTGTCACAGACAGATTATATACAGTTCACATGATTGGTTTTTTTCCCTGTAATTTGCCTATTAATAAAGGCAGGGTTGACTTCCCAATGAAAGCACTTATAGCACTCAAAAATTAAATAACTTGGTAACGCTCATTAAAAATTGTCCCTCCAGAACATGGTAACATTTTTGCTCAGTCATCTATGTAGCATTGGTTTTAACCCCTGACACAGTCAAGGCCATGGCCTTGTGGTTAAAAGTTGTCTCTGCTGTCCCTAGCAGGTTATTGCTGAAAATCAGGGAGCCAAGTAAGAAGAATACTTCACACACCAACTGCTTGCAGTAAAACTTGCCTCTAAGGAAGAGACAATACAGATCTTGTTAGGTTTTATCCAGCAATCTGATTTGTTTGGCTAATGGAACAAATGATGCCTGAGAGCAAACAGTAACTCCCGGCTGTGGCTCACAAGAAAGCTGAACATAGCCATATATTGCTGTGAGACCCTAGGAGCTCACGCCCATACAATGTACAGCCTGTCTAGCACTGGGGCTGCCACTTGGACCTGTTTTTAGCTTGGAAGTATACAGGGTGAAGGCAGTTTGATTTCTGGAAATGAACAGATACAGCCATGCATTTTCCGCAGGACTAATCCTTAATGTTTTCTCATATATTTATAGAATAACATGTTGATTTCATCACCTTTTTACTCTTCTTTACATGAAAGGAGAAGCAGGTTTGTTTTGTGTTGTGGGGTTTTTTCCCCCCACAAAAATCTCTATTGAGTGTATTCATAGCAAAAGTTTGAGAAAATTATACTATTAAAATGATAAATAAAACAAGTCTCTTATTTAATGACATGCTTTTTAAAAAGCATAGTTCTGGATTTTTTTGTTGTTGTTTATGTGAAAGAGGCTTCTTTTACTTCAAAATTTTACCTCAAATTCTCCAATACTATCATTAAGTGTATTTCTCATAGAGCTATCTATTGATCCTTAATGACTAACTAGACTAAAAAAATCTAGCTACACCTCCACTTTTGGGGTAGATATTCTTCTTCAAGATAATATATAACACTTGCCTACTGATAAGCAAGAATATTATATTCAGAAATCACAGTCATCGAAATACAAATTTTGGATGTACCTTAACAAACCCCCAAATTTAACATCCAAACCTCTATTGCCTTCCTCTGCTAAGCCTCTAGCTTTTTAGTGTGTTTATAAGTCTATTATAAACTTACTGACCTGCCCTACTACTAAATGCTTAGCACAGTTTATTCTGTCCTTGCACAATAGCAGTTGTTTATTCATTAGTTCGTTATTTATCAAGCTGATTACTACAAGTGGATACATATAAGAGCCAGCAAGACAAACCAAACCAGGCACCATTAAAAAATCAGTGCTGTTTACAGGTTTCTAATGAAAGAAAGCAAAAGAGTGCTTGCAACAGGAAGCATCTTGTCACTTAAAACACAATATATTAAGTACAGGATTAGAACACAAACCTCACAAATTATTCAGCACAGTGTATCTTCCCAGGAATTCACTAGACCCCAGTACTATTGTCATGACATCTTATGAAATTGAGTTATTTAGCACTCACAGCAGATTAAGTGAGAACAGAAGCTGCAAAACTAGTCCACTAACAAAAACCCCATTCACTCCATTGAGCAGAAGTTCAGCTCCTTTATCTGAAATAGCTCAAATACAGTATTCAACCAAGAAGCAAACCCAGACTTGACTGCCTTAAACAGCTGATGCATCACTTAAAATTGTCGTGTTAAAGTCCTCCATGACCTGAGCCAACGGCCAAACTCACCCGTGGTGCAATTCCTTTGACTTCAATGGAGTTGTGCTGGCAACCACCTCAGCTGTACTTGGCCCACTGCCATTATTTATGCAAGGCTGTGCTGTGTGTCTTCTCTTGATAAATGCCAGCACTGTAAAGCTCCAAAAAAATAAAGAAAAAACCCATTCTTCAGTAATCACAGCAAGACGAGAAACACAGACACACAAACTGCAGCACAGCAGATAAACAAGAATTTACAGCTGTGCTATACAGAAGCACTTAGAAGAAGTTTACTCTTGTATTTTAAAGAAAACGATAATGTCATAAATAGCATGAGTTTCTTTCTAGTAAATAGACTACAATTTGACTCATCTTCTCTTTGAGTCACAATTTTTCAATTAAAAATAGAAGCGAGACAGATACTGACTTTTTATGTAAAGACCCCGCTCCTCAGTTTAGCAGACTTCAGGGAGTGTAGGACTTGCAAATACACTGTTACTTCTTTAAATTTTGAAATATTTAGCATTGCTACACTGCATGTGAAGTAAAGCAAAATCTTCAGGACTCAGAGGAACAGGATTATCAGTGTATATTCAGATAACATGCCCATCAATTACAGTTACTAAAGGCTTTAGAGAGCCTTTACACATGAATGCTGTGACCTACTGTTTTACTGGATCAGTATAGATGATCTTCATACACTTGTAAGGCACTAAACTGCACCTACAGAGCAGGCTGTGGCACCTGTTCTTCAGAAGCTGAACAACACACCAGGAACTCTGTGTCAGCACACAGCCTGGCTGAGGAACTGTGAATGCAAATTCCCCCAGTACTCCCTAAAGTCAACATTTTCCTGTTCCTGTGTGCTGGTAGGTGGTTTTTAATAAATTAGTCTGGCGTGTGTATGTATATGCAGATATATGTATGTATATCAGATCAGCTTACTTTTTTCCTCACATTTATTTGAACAATAATAATTTACAAAAACTAGGTTTTGGAATCAGTGAGTGTATATTCATGTCATTCTTTCATCTGCTTAAAGACAGTGATTTATCTTGTATATTCATTCCCACATGCAATGAAACTGTCACGCCTTCCTGACATGGTCACCTGCTCACTGTGATAAATGAAAATGTGCAAGGGCAAATCTAAAAAAAAGCCTAAAGAACATAAAAGTAACTGTATATTCAGCATTGTTAATACTTCATGGATCAGTGGTCTGCTAAAAGATGTTGTCCCAGTAAGTTAGGATAAACACAGATTCTATGAAAATATGTGAAGGCATATTGCAAATGAGGAAGAAGAAAGGTTTAAATATGATACCACTAAATCTGATGCCACTAAATAGTTTTATTAGCTTAGGCAGCCTATTTAACTGCTGCCTCAGCTTACCCATTTGAATTATGAGAAAATGTCTCCATATCTGAATGAACAATTTTCACAGGAAGGTGGAATAGTTTATGACAGAAGGGACCTTTGCAGTTTATACAGTCTACCCTCTCTGCTCAGAGCAGGACCTACTTTGAAGAGATCAGATCCAACTTCAGAATGAAATCTGTTTGCTCTGGCCTTAGCCAGTTAAATTTCAAGTGATCTCCAATGGTGATACTTGAACCTGCTCCAGTTTTTTATGAACATTTCTTTTCCCTAGTTCCAAATGGGAAATTCCTGCATTGCAGCTTGTATCCATTCTCTCATCCTGTCCCTTTCAAGACAGACTGTCTCTGTCTTCCACACACACTCCCATCAGGCAGCAATCAGAATTGCCTTCTCCAGGATGAACAATCCCACATCTCTCAGCCTCTCGTACCCCCTGCACTCCTGCCCTGCCTGGCACGGTGTCCCACTGCTGGGCTACGGCTCCATCCAGTACCTTGGCCTCTCCTACTGAAAAGCCCCAAGCTGGGCACGGTGCTCCAGGTGCACTCTGACCAGTGCCAGAGGGTGGGGAAGGATCCCTGCCCTCAGCAGTACACCACTGGTGAGCAGTGTCTTCAGCTTGGCTTCATGGTGCTGCTTACATCCTGGTGGTCCTGCCAACTTTAGCTTAACCCATACAGGACATATATTGAAGTGCTCAAAGCCCCAAAATAACTGCAGAGATTGTTAAGTAGTACTTATGCAAGAAAGAATGACAACTTATGATTTTAATCCTACCCAAAAGATTTACTTAGTTAGATTATAAAAAATTTAACTTCATCTGACAGAGCTCCTGTAGAGGGATGTCAGGGACCTTTTAGTAAGAATATATTTATTATCATGGTTTACTCACATTGCTACCAGATGGAAGACTTAGGTAAGGAATAAAAAACTTAGTTTCATCATCTGATGTGACAACTGAGTTGCTTCTTACTATCTAAAAAGAATAAATGAGAAGATGGTATGTTTAGTTAAAAAGCATATCAGTATTTGTGATTGTCATTACATAAAGCACAAGTCCCTTTCCTTTCTTTCTTAATTTCTGTGTTGCTATTCTTCACCAGATCATCCACCTAAAACATGGTTATTTATCACCCCCTTACCACAATCATGCTATCAGCACAACACAATCACCTCACTTCTTTGATACTTTATAATTTTCTTTCACTACCTTCCTTCCAACAACTTCAGCAATGTGCAGCTATTGTAAAAACAGATTTGTTTATTTTACCTCCTTTTTATCAAGCTCCCAAAGTGCTGCGCTGCTGAGAATATTTTGGACAGATTTGCCATTCCCATTATATCAAATACATGTACATGATTCTTCTCTATCTTCTGCAGACACAAACACACATCTGCATTCCTGCAGGTTTGCTTTCCAGCGGCAGTCAAGGTGTTCATATTTGAGCCATGTCAGGGACACCGTCCTAACAACTGAGCTGCTTAATCCTATCCCACCTACAGTAGCATAATACTCTATAATCAAACACACTTTTACACTATTTAAATTCCTGGCAGACTAGCAAACCAGCTTTTCAAATTCCTAGTGATTTTGATAGTAGCAGTTAAATACATCTTTCAGAATTTGTCCAAATATGGTTTTTATTTTTGATAGCTATATTACTGATGTGCAGCTTAAAAACATAGGACCGATATCAGACTTTCAGCTGAGTAAATCTGGTCTCCTGACAACCTTGTAAACAAGTCTTGTTCACAGATATATCCTATTTTATTTTACTCAGATTTTTCTTTTTTTTTTTTTTTTAAAAATCCCCATTACCACTGAAAGGCATACCAAGCTTACATCACATTCTGCACTCTAACCCAAATGTACTCACAGCCACTGAAAAGTCTCTTGTTTCTTGTACATAATCCTTTCACTTAGCTCTCTGGTTTTATTCATATCACTCCTTTCTTTTCCTTTCCTCCTACATCAAGTTATATGAATAGAGGACCTTCAGCCTCCTGTAAAAAAGAGACATTCCTTCCAAATCACCTCTCTATCTCTTTTGTTTTATGATTCACCTTCCATGATTGCAGAAAGCCAAGAATTTATACTGTATCCCAAATGTAGTCTTCTCCACAGTCAGGCAGAAAAGTATTAATGACACTTTAAGTCTTTCAGAAGTGTTTTGCCTGATGCATGAGGCCTTTCCATGGACATGGCTTAACTGGAACTGTCTTTTCTGTGGGCTATAACTAAACATAGACCCCAGTTCTGAGGAGAGAAAGACATCTATGCGCTGAAGTATCCAAAGCTGAGGAACCACTGCAGCTAGTGGGGGCTGAGGAGATTTTTCTTAGCACCCGGTGGAGAGAAACACATTGACGGAGTAGGAGAGTAATCTGTAATACAATATGGCTTTTACACGTTAAGGTTCTTGAATTTCATGATGCTGGGTGTAGAACTATAATACATTAGATTATGCAGTTCAACCCTGTTGTTAGTTCACAACAACCAGCAAGTATTGTTACCTCCTGACAGATGCCTGTCCAGCGGGCTGAGTAAGGCGAATTGATCTCAGCTCAGTTCTCACCTGAAAAGTCATCTTCGTGAAATGCTTCATACTATAAACTTGCACTAAGTGGTGATTGCAGAAGAGACAAAGATTGAAGAGACATTTTGTGCCACATCTCTCATGCCTCTAGGCAATCCCACTCGGTCATGGTTGAGATATTTTGCTGAGAAGTAAAGACAGGGGTGTTTATCTTCCCTCCCTGTAGCCAGCTGTCTTCTGGAGAGGAGCAAATAGAGATGAAATGCTTTTCAGACAGAAATTAGTCAGGTGAATTTATTTTGCTTCAAATTCTTTTTATATGCTTATATCTCAGACTATGTTTGAAGGGAGATATACGCATTTTTCAAAATTTAAGATGTCTACTGAAGGTGTCATTTGAAAATTTTACCATTTACAGGCAAGACAGCCTAACAGACAGGGCAGGGGGAGAGGAAAGAAGGGTTTAAGTATATAAAAAACCCCTACAATTGCAAAAATCTCATTTACATTACTGCAGAGGCTAGACTCCAAGTATTGACTTTTCAGCCTTTTAACACTCTTGAAACATTATTTTCTGTATGACATTATATCTTACTTGGATGCCTAATCATTTCCTAGTCTGAGAGTAGGATATCTTAGCCTCACAAAGTGTCTTTAAATACCAATTAAATTAATATTTCATTGTCTAAGCATTTGATTTATTTTTTACTCAGCATTTTAAATTTTATACCTCTTCAGGCACACAGATAAAACACATAAGAGAGGGTAAAAGAAATGTAAAGCTAATTCCTTTAGGGTCCCCAGAAATATTACACACAAGACTTCAATTTAAATTCACAATGAAATCTTTTCCAAATTTCCTGATTTATTTTCTCATATAATATATGTACTTTTCATCCAGTATAAAAATATGATAAAAGAGGCACAAAAATATTTTAATGCTTAATTTTAACCCTTAGCATCTTCTGTGTATCTCCTTCCATTTTTTTTTTCTTTTTTTATTGTTAACTGTATAGACAGAATATCCCAAAGATTTCATAAATCTTCAGCTTCATTGTAACTGGTCTGAAACATTCAGGATCCTAGCACAGGACACAGTGGGTACTTAGCAATAGTGAATCATAGAATGGTTTGGGGTAGAAGGGACCTTAAAGTTCCAACCCCTTGGCCATGGGCCAGGACATCTTCCACTAGACCAGGCTGCTCAGAACCCCATCCAACCTGGCCTTGAATGCTTCCAGGGATGTGGCATCCACAACTGCTCTGGGCAATCTGTGCCAGTGCCTCACCACCCTCACAATAATGAATTTCTTTTCTTATATCTAATCTAAATCTTCCCTCTCTCAGTTTGAAGCCATTCCCCCTTGTCCAGTCACCACATGCCCTTGCAAAAAGTCTCTCTCTAGCTCTCCTAGAGGCTCCCTTTCAGTCCTGGAAGGCTGCTGTTAGGTCTCTCCAGATTCCTTCTCTTCCCCAGCCTGAACAAATCCAACTCTCTCAAACTTTTCTCGCAGGAGAAGTGTTCCAGTGTTCCATCCCTCTAATCATTTTCATGGCCCTCCTCTGGACTCGCTGCAACAGGTCGATGTCCTTCCTGTGCTGAGGGCCCCAGTGCTGAATGCAACACTCCAAGTGAGGTCTCATGAGAGCAGAGTAGAAGGGTAGAACCACTTCCCTCAACCTGCTGGCCATGCTGCTTTAGAAGGTCTAATGAAAGTGAAAAAGCTGAAGCAGAAATGCAGTCTGCATATTGAAACAGGGAAAAAAAAAAAAAGGTGAAAAAGGCCAACCGTTCCTGCCTAAAAAACCAACTAAAACTCTAATTAATAAATATGTAGCATTATAGGAGCCATAAAAGAAAGAAGATTGGTCAAAATTATAAAGAAATACAAAAAACACAGTAAGCAGTGTGTTTAACTGGAAAAGCAATACCTGGTGACAACAACAGGAGTTAGAGGAGAAAGAAAATAGAATGAGATTATATCACAATAACTGAAGTTAGAGGGGGGAAAGTTACCTAGAGACAAAAAAAATTACCAAAAGAAATTAATGTGTTGACAAGGCTGCTACTGAAATGTGATTGTCTTATTCTTGGTATATAAAAGGAAGCCAGTATTAACAATAAAACTTACATGTACAATGAATGGCAAAATTATATGCAAACTTCAAGGTGAACTTTTTGAATTACAAGGCTTGTAAGGAGCTGCAGCAAGTTCATGTGCCAAGCTTATTAGCATTCTACAATCCCTGCATGAGCAACATTCTCTTTTGTACTGTGAATTCAAACTTTTATAGTTCCTAGAATGATTTTATTCAGAGAGCTGTTTTGCTGGGGTATTTTATTATTTTTAATGGATAAAAGAAATTGAAAAGTAAAGGACTCACAATCTAAATGAAAGCTAGCTAACAAGTTCCTTGCTAAGAAATGTTTGGACTTATTTCTAAAGCCCGTGTATGGAGTTAAAAGACAAAAATTTTCAAGCTACAAGATCATTCTTAAATCTTTGTTGGACTGAATATATTTTCAAGGGGAAAATCAGAGTGAATAAAGTATCCATACATAAAAGAAAAGAAATTTCTTATGTAGCAAGTCCTCCCAAATATTAATGTAGGAAGCACAATTTACCTCCATTGGCAACAAATAAGACTCAATTATTTTTGTGACTAACTTTTTAAAGAATTGAATTATCTTACCTGCTTCTAGAATTCCTTAAGTTTTTTGTCCTTATAAACACATGTTGACAAGAATGTGATAAAACATTAAAAAGATGCAAACCAATCATTTCAGATACCATTGTATCACTGAATGATACAAGTCACAAAGTGATGAGATATCATGCGGATCATACTCCTTGAACAGCTATATATTATCAGGGATTTTACAGAGCACAGGCTTAAACCTTAATGTATTTACTGAAAAAGAGAGGGGGTAGGAGGAGTGTACACATTCCTTTTACAGCAATGTGCAGTTTGATCTGAACTATGGCCATATCAAATATGTGCCACTTTACCAATCCCTACTTTCAAAGTTCTCAGCATACTAACTACACAATGCTGAGCATTCATCTTTAAGCCATTTCTCTGTTCTGAACAGGACTTTTCTTTTTGCCAGATGAGTCTTTGGAAGTAGGCTATGTATAAACACAGACTGACAAAAGGCAGGTTGGGCAGGGCTGTTTTTGGTTCTGGTTTGATTTTGCACTTACCCACACTGGTTATGAATCCAAACTGTGGGGTTAAAGCCCCTTGAACACTATCAGTTTAAAGATACCTGGGCTGTATTCATATTACCTTTAGATAACCTGAGAAGGTTATGGTCTGACAGAAATATCTATTTCACTACTTAGACAGATTAAATTCAGTTTAACTGGTAAAGCTTTGTCTTTAATTCCTGCTGCAATTCATTACCTCCAATCACAGGGTATAATAATCTATTTTGTCAATTATACCTTTTTTCATTTCTCTGCAATTCATCATTTTTATTTGATTTTTAGGTATAAAATGAAAAGTACCAACCAACAAAATTACTTAGAACCATAATGACCTAGCACAATGAAGCCATTCATCACCAGTACCAAGTCTCACTCTGAACAGATCCTACAAATAGTTTCAATTAATAGCTTTACACGGGTACTGCTGTAAAACATGCATTAAACACTGTGCCTTGATTCTGAAAGTTGTGGAGTTTGAATTAACAACAGCTGGAAGTCTTTTATGTCACTCACTCTGGATCAGAAGGAGCTGATCAGCCCAATCAGACCCTTTTAGGAAAGTCTTCACCCCAAAAGCCTTTATGCATAGAAACGTCTCACACAATTTAACAGGAATACATCTAATAACTACAGTTCTCAAACTAGGAATGTCAGCTAGGGCATGCAGGGAGATGAGAAGAAATACCTAAGAGTTGATACCAATAACTAGTTACTCTTTCACAATACTATTTCCATGAATTCATAACTATTTGCATTTTATATTTGTTTATAATAATGTAAGAGAGACATCCATGAGCAAGAAGACAACTTTAAATGCAGAATTGCCTATTGGATAGCACAGAAAACCCTCCCCCAGCTATATTATAATAAACTCATACACATGTATCCAGATCGTTAATTTTGGCAGCAATTTAATTTCTTAAATTACTCCTGTTACCAGATCCCCGCACAGATTCCTTCTTTCACAGCAGAGATAACAAAGTGTTTATCATCCTCCACTGAGACATGCATATAATTAGTGTATAGAAGCCTCCATAAGGATACATGACAAGCAACATTGTACACAGGCATTACATTGTGCCATTTCTAAAGTGTGTGTGAAATTACACACTTTGCCCAGAGAGGTGGTAGGTGCTCCATCCTTGGAAATATTCAAGGTCAGGTTGGACAGGACTCTCATCATTCTGGTCTAGTGGAAGGTGTCCCTGCTCATTGCGGGGGTTGGACTAGGCAGCCTTTTAAGACCCGTTCTGACCCATATTATTCTATGATTCTAGGATATGAACAGGCTGCTGAAAGCGAGATGTCATTTCTAGATGTGTGTCAGTTAAATTGTATTTCAGTTCACTGGTTCAAACAAGCAGATACATCTGCCACACTCTACAAATAGATGTTACTTGATAAACATAATCTCTTTTGCAGTAGCATTCTTATCTTATGTGCAGTTACAGAAAGTTAAATAAGTGCCTATATCAAACATGTCTCTTTTTGGTTCTCTATGCATGGATTACTTAATATTATTTACACTAAGGCATTAGTAAAGAATATATTTTAGTTGCTATTGCTGGCTAAAACCCCCAAAACTTTTCCTTAAAATATTGAACATCCACTGTAAAACACCTCAATTTGTATTGAATACTTTACAGCATTATGAAGACCACTAGCACATCCATGGCACAAAATAATTCTGTATCAACCTGTTGCAGCATGCTTTGTAACCAATTAATTAAGATTTTGCAGCTTTACTTTCTAACATTTTCCACATGTAATGAAAGGCACTAGACGAAACAAGGCATATTGGACTGTCACCATGTAATATGATGGCCATGAATTTACACTATGGTTGATTTAACATATTTTATTCTATTTTTGTGTAAGCTGTTCTGTCTCTTTTTAGTGATATAAATGAACACAATCTTAATGTAAGCACTGCATTGCATAAAGATCAGGTTTATATGCATATGTAACAGACTTGGCTAGAATATTTTTCATACCAAAATGGAAGAAAATAAGCCTTTTCTCACAGATTTTTGGTGGTCATCTATCAGCTCTAATAAAACTTATCATGATTTCAGAGACCACAGGTAAATTCAGAGGGACAGAGAGGATGAGAAAGAAGAGAGAGGTTCAAACGAACAGCCAGTGGTTAGAGCAGTTATTTGAGCCAGATTTTCCACCTCCAGGTATTTGAGTAATTCTAGAGTATAACCTCCAGGAGGGAGTCTTAGCCACGAAGCAATTCCCTGTTGTAGGCTACACTCCACGCTTTTTTGATGGAAAGAAAAAAAAAAAGCTAACTACGCTATCCCATTACCAAGGGTAGCCAGGTAAAGAAATCCCAACACACAGAAACGTAATTCTCGTCTTGCAACCAGTCCAAGTGATTCCTAACACTATGACTGAATTATTTCTAAGATATACACCCCAAGGTAAAGCAATAATGTTCTTCTGAAGATTACTCTCATGTACTCTGTAGAAGGTAAACCTGTTTTATTCACATGCAGATCGTGCTAGAAAGGCAGCTTGATGGCAACCTTTTATTTGCAACATGCCTATTCCCATTACTTTGATTGAAATGAGTCATTTCTCTTTTTGTCTGCATGACCCTAAGGTCAGCATATCACAGTTTGCCAGGCACAATGCACTTGCCAGAGCTTGTAATATCAAGGTCTCATGCGTCAGCATTTCACTGCAGTCATCTCTCATCAGCACTGTTTTTCCTAGGATATTCTCATCCCAATTTTTTTGGCTTTGTGCATATGATTGTGCCACAGACTCCCTGATGGGAAGTTTTCAGCGATACACACTCAAAGGGAAATAAATAACCAAAAGATGTGATACAGGTATTGTGGATTTTGAGCAAAGAAATTTGGAGGAAAAAAACCACAGTCAACAAAAATAGAAGGATCATGAAAGAAATCCAGGATTTGAATACTCCATGTACTTTCAGGTAAATACAGGCCAAGCACACTGGAATGACATGACGTTGCTTTAGTCAAACAGCATCAACTCTGGAGTTAAGCACCAGAACATTTGCACTAAGTTCAATTGATTCAAGCTTCTTGCATATGCTATAAAGTTCATGTCTTTGATGCAATCTGTATGTTGGGACATGCTCTATGCCTTTCTGAGATCTCTGCAACCATGGAAGAAAAGCAATTGTTTAGGCTGACTAGATGATGTAGAAGAATTAGGCACCTGGATGCCAGTATAAGTTTGTTGGCTGACTGAGGTTAAGTGACAGAAAATGCAGGAAAGCAGAACACACTTCCATCTTGCCACTCAGACAAGTTTTAGCNAAGAAAATATATATGAATACTTTGAATGTGACACCGCACATGCAACAACTTTGTGTATCTTTAAAAGACAGTCTGTACCAATAACAAGAAAATGACTTGTTTTAATAAGCTCTTGTGTCCTGATGCTTGTTTTCCTATATGAGTTTTAAGAAACAACATACCTTCTTGACACAAAGAAACTATTATTAGTGCATGGAGGAAGAGCACATGATGTCTGTTGAATGGCCTGAGCCTCTCCATCCTGGTTTATGACCAGGAGTGGATTGGCTCTGTCTTTAACTAAAGCTCATAGCTCTTGCTCACATATAACAACAAGCAAACAAGCTCACCTGCTATACTGATAACCTCAGAAGCAGGCTTGCGTGACGACATGAATCCGTTTTAAAATCTATTTAACTCTGGTGCTAGCTATAAATATACACCATAAATTTCCATCTGAGGTCAAATATCTCTGGGAGTTTCTGTAGCGGTTGATGTGGTTGTAGCATTAGTTCTCTCCAAAAACATATTGCTAACTCACCACCCAGTTACACATTCAATGAAAATCAATACTAAAGCAGGTGCTAGTTTTCAGTGCAGAGTTATTAGCATTATCACTGACCTGTCATTGATCTGAAGTAGGAGTGTCATATTGAAGAGATTCATATAACTTTCATTTTCTCCATAAAGCATACTGGGTAATCAGTCCTAGAGTTGAAACCATCTGTGTATTTTTTTGAGCAGACACAAAAAAATGTACTGATAGCATTTCTTTCTTAACTCCCTCTATCAGAGTACCCTGACCTGAAATCCACAAGATAAAGCTTTTAGCAAATTTATTTCGACATTTATGTATGAAAAAGTTCACTGGGCAACAAGAGCTAACAAAAGCAATTTTTCGTACTAACCACAGATTTTGCTGCAGCAATGTTGCACTTGACTAGATCATTTCAGAATGAACATTATTTACAATATTCTACGATGGAAAAAAATAAAATCCAAGGAATAGTGGTACACCTCTGAACATCTCCCTCTATCACATTCTGATATTCAAATGTTCCTAAAGCTCTCTATGTGTGTGATACTATGAATTTGAAGGTTAGTTCTTTCCAAAAGAGATAGCAAATACCCATAATTCCACAGCTAGTAACTGCCTTATCTGTGGTGATGAATTTCTGAACATGGTACAGGTTAAACATCATTCTCAGAAAATCCTTCACAAGTCAAAGATCGTGTATCAAACTCTTTGCAAACTAAGGAAAACAGATTACACATTTGCAACACTTGAGAGCATTTACAAACAATATAAAGTACAAAAATCAGCTATAAATTCGTAAACTCCACAAACCCCAGCTTCTATTGAATTGGGATTTGAAACACGAAAGCATTTTACACCTTCATCCCCTAAAGGTCAGTTTATATTTTCTTTCTTTCATCCAAATTGTTCTGGATTTACAAGGTGACGGACTACTCTCAGTGCCTTTAATGCATATTAGTTTTACTATGGCAAGACAAATCTCAACTGATGTTTCACGAAGCTGGCTGAGGACTGTAGACAACAGAAGCCAAATGCCTGTTTCCTCAGAGTATACTTCAGCTTCTCAAAGGCACCAGAGACTTTTAACTTTTCTCTGAAGCATTAAACATGGATTTCTGTAGAGACACGATATTAGAGCTGATGGACCATTAGTACTATCTAATAACATAAAATGATAACTAAGAAAGAAACACTTGTCCAAGGCAAACGTAAGTAAAAGTGGAAGGCTTCAAACATTTAAATAGGTGTACATGAAAGCTTTCTAATAGTACAACCTTTTCAACCTCTTTCACAACATGGAATTCAAGAAATTCTGACAGAATTAACAGGCACCAGTAACCACTTTTCTTTTACTCCTAGAAAGTACTTATGCTATTTCAAATTACTGACTTTCCCTTTTGGCAAGAAAACTTCCAATAAAAAGAACAGACTTTTGGGTATTTGCTTCGAGGAAGAAAGAGAAGGAAGAGGATATGACTAGATGAAGATGACCAGGTTTTCCAGTGGAGGTGGAAAACTGTACATGAGGAATTAATGAAGAAAGAAAATTTGAAAAGCTGTTGCATTAACAGAGGCGTGATGTACAGAAGATGCTTTGCTCTCCAAGATGTTGGAACTGTTCGATGACATGTCAATTCCAATGTACAGACAGCTGTTTGAGGCACTAGACCTTATCCTTTATGGATTTTGTGAGGTTTTGGTTTTCTTGTTGTTGTTCTTGATGGATTGGGGTTTTTTTAATAGCAAGCAAGAAGAGCTTTTTTAATTATTTACACAATAAAGCAAATGTTTCTGTATGAAGACAGACACACAGTATGTTTTAAGAAACTGATTATTTTTCTTTTAAGAGGCTTTTCATCCTTTTGTCAAACACGCAGTGGTTAGCATGGTCTCCCTCATCTCCACCCTAAATGCTTTCCTAGTTTATCAAGCTTATTTGTAAAAATGAACAGAGAATAATTGCTGATGTGCTGTTATCTATCTGCTCTGATCCAGTATAATTCTTTCAAAGATGAAAAATATGAAAAAAAAATGCTCACGACTTATGAGTACACACCTTATGGTAAACAACAAATAACCACAGAGACATATTTAATTCACTTGAAGATGGTCCAAAGCTGAGCTTAATGAATAGCTGCCTCACAGTTTAATAAAATGGTTGCTGAGTGCATCATTACAAACTACAGAATACCCAGCTAATGTTTGTGCTGTGACCTGATCATAGGCTCGAGGGAACCTTCCTGTGTTACTGAAATTGTTCACTTCTTTATTATCATCTGTTTCAGAAATAGATTTGAAAGCTAGTTCCTGACATCTAGGATTTTTCCCTTTCTTATATTTATGTACAATATACTATCTGACAAAAGTAGTGCTGTACTGTGATGTCTAAGGAAACATATGGTGCCAGGCTGATGACCATGGCTAGCCAGGAGTATTCCACTTTATCATGCTTGTTTCCTGTCCCATACTCTGAATAGAGAAATGTCTCACTCCAGGCTTGCCTCTCAAGTGAGAACTATTCCTGAGTTGCATTGCTTCTTTATCCATATTCACTAAACACTGCCTGGCAATTTCAAAGCACTTTTACCAGAATCCTCATGACTTGGAACAAGTACATCATTCTACTACAGCCCCAGTAACATTTGCAGTTAAACAATACTTTTTAATAAAAAAATAACAAATATCAAGTGACAGACATCAGTATATATCAATAACAGATATCACGTGACTTATGAAAACAATCAAGCAGAAGTAACTGGCAGAAAAAAAAACAACCAGCATTTAGCTCATCTTGGTGACTTATCCCCGCTTTCTTCTGGTAGAGGATCTTTTAATACAGTAAAAATAGCACCTACTTGCTTCCTCAAGAGATTATCTTGAGCAGCTTCCCAGGCAGGTCAACATCCTTGAGCATTTTTAAAACCATTTGGTGGTAGGCTGAGAGAGTAGTGGAAATCTTTGTGGTAGAAATCAAAATCTAGTAGGCACACAAGTTAAATTAAACAAATGTTAACACAATTTATAATCTATATTGCGTTAAAATAACAAGGATATTAAATAATTTGAAATAATTTTGAGTGTAGACTAGAGCTTTAACTAGCTGAATGCAGATACCGGATTTTTGTTTTTCTTCTTCTGATTTAGGATTACCATTACTGATTTGAGGGATGCTTACTATATAAAAGAAGCTTGTGGAGAACTGCCTTCATTAGGAATCTATATTTCCTTTGCTCACTCTGGAAGATGGTCAAGATCCCACTCCATATGTATAACACAGGCTCTTTTACACTCCTCAAGTACGTGGTCCAACCATATTTTGTGCATTGGTATTTCTGGCTAAGTGACTATTTTTAGGTAACTAGATCTTCACTGTTACTGACTCGGGCTGTGTGCAATAAACCAAGGACAGACTGGAACCAAAAATCAATGATATCCAATTCATTGAGCCTGTAGCAGCACACTTTTCCCCTTCTGTCTGCATTTTCCCACCTTAAATGCAGCCACTGCTGACGGCAGAGAGGATTCATGTTTTTCTAGTATCTTGAGTACAATGTACAAGTGCTACGTGATTATTAATAAAATGTCAGGGAAAATATCTTTGCCCTTTAAATATTTATATCTAGGTAGACAGACTTGGTGAGCCAGAGATAGTGTGCGTTGATGGGACCAGCTGGAAAAAACAGGCATGCCTTCAGGCTCAAAGCAGATCTACTCACCAGCAGATCTGACAATCAAAAATTTCCAGCAAAACACAGGTTAAACACAGGCCCTCTTCACCTATTCTTAGGTTTATTTATACTGCTTTTCTGTTGAGACCAAAAACTGGTGTGTTTTCCCTCCCCCCCAGATTGTCCAAATAAGAGCTATTAACTGTTCCTTTGTAGGGGATGCAATTGTATCTTCAGGTTATTATTAAAGATACAAAACAGCCAACTTTTACATATTCATCATCTACACGAGTCTGATCAGAAATTCAGATGGAGATGTCTAGAGATCAACAAAAGATAAACAGAAAGACAGATGACTGTGTGTCTAGTTTAATTTCAAAACAGATGTGCCATCTTAACATCCCATACCTAAGTTTTGACTAAATTCTGAGTACCTGCTGTTTCCCTCAGCTTATCCTCTAGTGAATAGCAGATGAAGTCCTCAAGTTAACCACAGTTTACAAGAGCTTTAGTTTTATTTTGTATGTTGTTTGTTTTAAGTCCTCTTTTGATAAGCTCATACAGGTTCTTTACATTAGACATAAAAATCAAACAAAACTATATAATTTATAAAAAATCCTTTTAGGTTTGGAGAGATGTAAACCTTGATGTGAATCACAAGCTTTCCTGTGGTTGCTTTAACATTGTTTATAGCAAACATTTAAGGAATTTGTTCAGCAGTTGAATGTTTCACTTATTTCTCCTACCCTAACCCCCTATAAATTTTTGAAAAGGATGAGCTTGCATCACAGGAGGAAATTTACCTCACTCTGTTTTTTCCTCCCACACTATTTATTCACTCATTGATTTATTCATTGGAGGGCTACTTGGGATTCTGTGCCCGAGATATGTGCTTCTGAGCATGTTACAAAATTGTTGATGCTACCCTAAGGGTCAATGCTTGCCCTCAAAAGAGAAAATGTTCAGGTTTTTTTTTTTAATTTCAGTTGTGTCTCATTTCCTTGCATTATCTGCACTCCTACTCCTAATTTAATGAGGTGCTGGGCTACTTCAAGAGGTCACTTATAAGACCAAGTTGATTTATTCTTAGAGTCTTATTCTACTTTGTAAATGAAAATCCCATGGCTGTTCTTGCTTTTAGGCTATTTTTATGTGTACATATACGCATATGTACAAAAATATATATACATATGTGTGTATGTATAATTTTATTTAAAACTATAAGAATAATCTGTCTTCAGCAAAAGAGCTTGTGGACTGCCATGCTTAAACGGAAATAATCTAGTTGGTATGTTGTACATTTCTGCATTCATTTTGCTGCAGAAAATTGTACAGTAGCTACATCAGTGATGTTTCTAGTTAAGGGAAAAAATAATCCAGTCTGCATCATCATTTAAACATGTACATTCCATCAGCAGTAAGATTAATAATAAAAATTAGACCAGAAGTCTCATGAGACAAGAAATTCCCCTAAGTACTTCCAATGGCTGGCATTTATACTCCCTTTAATACATATGTAGAAAACTAAACAGTAACAAGTATAAAGCTTTCAGAATTCCACTATACTCATGGTTATTTCCTCAAAGGGTACTTATTTTTCCCCCCCAGTACAGATAACTGAAGGATCCTGGGTCATTGCTGAGGCTTCTAGATGCTAATGAAATACAAACAACTAGGGAAGCAGCAAGAGAAGAGATTTGCATCCATAAACAGATACAGGCACATAGCACATGAGATTTTAGGCTTGCCATAAATAAATATTTGAAAAACACAATGATTACTCTATACTATCAATATATTTCTTTCTTAAAACTGAACATCTGTCAGTCATGAAGAAGGCTAGTGCTATTGAAAGCATGACCTGATAAACTGGTGGCAACAATTTTAGCTTTTAAAAGAAAAAAATCTCAGAAAAACTTATTTGCATGTTGAGTGCAACACCATAGCAGAAATGAGAGGTGTAAGAAAAGGAGCATGACACGGCTATGGAAAAGGTGTCACAATTTTAGGGCTTAACTGTATGCCAAGCTTTACAAAAGGAACTGAGAGGCAGCAGGAGGGGGAAGTGGAAATAAAGAAGAGTTCTAATAACTTTTTCTTTGTATTCATACAATGAAGCCCTTCCGAAACAACTAGCCAGTTGGAGAGAGCAACTGTCTGCCCTGAAAATGGGTTATGGTAATTTCAGCATGGGCGGATGGGGAAAGGAAGGTCAGGAGACAGAAGTAGGAAAGGCATGTACAAACATATCTGTATTCTGCTTTCAAGTCTGTTGCTGGCAGTTCTCCTGCTGCTTCTCACTCTGCATTGCCTCTCTCTGGGACTGAGCTGCCTCCTTCCCGGTGTCCTCTGCTGCTCCCGCTCGTGTTGCCAGTGCACGGGCTGGAACACTTCGTCTGCTCTTACTGTGCTCCTGGAGTCATAAGTCCTCCCCAGAGAGGCAGGCAGGCCAGGATTTACAGCAGGATGTCAGCTCTAGGTAGGAGTCTGACATTTGCAGGTAGGCATACTTTAAATGTGCTTTAAACAGCAACCAGTAACATGCACATGTACAAGCATCTATACATGAACATAGAGCAAATATGGAGATGATTTTCCTGTGCTGTACCTAAGGAAAGAAAACTCAAGGAGAAAATAATTTTGAAAGGCATAGATGAAAAGAAAAAGGGAAATTCTGTCAATTCTGAAGTCTTCTCTCTCTTTGAAATAAATAAATTTCTGCCTTGCATCTTGCTTCTTAGCAGGTCAAATCAAACTCAAAATATTGGCAATACTAGTAACGCTATCAAGCTACAATTCAAGTGAAAAGGAGGTTATTAATTGATTTTTTTATTCTGACATTAGTATTTGACTATATAATGTCAGGCAATCCCTTTGCAAAATGTCTATCAGTACATTTAACCTGTTAAGAGAAGTTATACCCAGTCCAGTTGAGCTGGGAATCTCATCTGAAGGAAAGGTAACAAGTAAAAAGAGCCACACATTAAAAGAAGAGAGAGAACTACCCAGAATATAATCACAAAGAAACATGCTATTCAGAAGTGCATTATGTTTCAACATAATACTGTCAGGAAGAGGTCATAGAACATCCAGTAGACATGAAACTTCTTGCCCTTCCACAGCACACCCAGGGTAGAGCACAGAGAACAGACTTTGGTCTCTGACAAGATTATACCTCATGCTCATCAGAAGCATATCTTACTTAATAGAGTTTGTAACAGAGTCTAAGAAGACCGTTATTAAAATATTAGGCTGCCTCCATCCTCTTCCCTGATTAATTTTTCAGCATAGAAGGGAAACTTCATGGCCCCCAGTCTTTTCCTGATGTAGCATATTACAGTATCTGATCACAGTCAGACTAGTGAGCCTCCATGGACGTCTGTGTTATGAGCAAATCATTCTGTAGCCAGTTCAAGATCCGTCAAATAATGGACACATTAAAAACTGTGCATCAAGTTAACCGGGGGAAAGAAAAAGCCACATGCTGGATTCTAGTCCTTTGAGATGAAAATTAAACTAGTTTGCTTGGGAGAAAGGTCTTGTACTAGGATAGTTTTTTTACAGGAAGTGAGTAAGAGAAAAAAAAAAATCTTTTCACTGCATTATTTTAAAGGAAATTTTACTCTAAAAATTTTATAGTTTTTCTAGATGGAAAAAGCTGAAACGTAGGTAGGAATGAGTCAGGTACTGCATGTTGCCCTCAGATAGCCAAAGGCCCTGTACTAAGGGCATTACATTGGAAGTCAGGTGACATTATCCAAGTCCTGACTCTTAAGCAAGGAATTTAATGTTTCTTCATCCTCCTAGTCTCAGGTGATACTTCTTCCACTTTGCTGTTGCCCCTGATTTCTCACAACAAGCTAAAAGGTCTTGACTTCCTCCTGATGGGGAGGAAGCATGGGGACATTTTTCAAAGCTTTTCATCAGGGTGGCAGCCCTTTCCCTGTGGCTTTCCAGCCAACACATTTCACTGCAAAACAGGAGGGAAGGAGAAAATTAGAATATCTTACTGCTCAGTGTTAACCTAGAATGAACGCTAAGCTACAGGCTGTGTCAAACAGAGAAAAGAGTCGTGTCCCTATGAGTACTGGCTTCATATTTTTATTCTAATTACTCAAGTGGATTTGCTGGGATACTTGCAGGTGAAACATGGGATCTGAATTTTGACAGCTAACCAGACAGGCATTCTAAGTCACATACATATAACTTGAAGAGGAATATGCTTTTAATACTGTCCTGGGGAAAAAAAGGAGCTTGAACTTTCAAAGCAGATACTTGGAGGGATAGGATGGGTGGCAAAGGAAAGGACTTAACAGCACTTTATTACCAACATGAATAGAATAGTGCCAGTTTAGGGAATCTTTGGAAAATAATCCTAATCGTTATTAGGCTTTTACTGCCCATTTGTAACACACAAAGATAACACCTGTCATATGTTCTTTGTCAGTTTTTTCCTTGTCTTTCCAGAAGAAGAATTGTAAGGATTTGATATAAAAAGGTCCTTGCTATTGCATTTTAATGAGAAAAATAAGTTGGTGAAGGAAAGTCACTGCACTGAACAAATGAAGGGTCAAGATGAGCATATCCCTGTGGAACTTCACATTACAGACCAGATTTCAACTCTGAGAACACTTGCTGCCCTCCATCTCTATCTGGACATTACTTTGAAAATTACAAGTGAGGGATATCGCATTCTCCTGATATGTGACTTGGTCACAGCCACCAAGCAAGTCATTAAAGGAGGATGGTAGACAAAACCATTAGCTTAGTCTATACATCAGCAAGGAGGTAACTGCATTTTTGCCATTGATGTGACACCAAGTCTCAGGTCACCAACTATTTCAATGCATCAGCGAATTGCTATATCAACGCAAATAAGTTAAAATTTATAAAAAGACAAATAAGGCTGAATTATTCCCAATGACAACTATGCAGTCTGAAACTACACCTATCTAATGAACGGCTGACAACAGCCTCCTGCTGTTACCAGTACTTCATCTGTGCAGGTAGACACCTGTGAAAAGGTTTATCCACGGAGGAGATCTGTCAAGTATAGAGTTTTACTCAATTTAATAAACATTTTTATCTGGACCAGCAATTTACTCATAGATAAAAACAACATTAATTTTGATGAGGCCCTTAATTCAAGCACTTAAATCTTTCCCTTTGCCAGATGACTTTCTTAAGTCAAAATTATACTGTTTCCCTACATCAGAAGGCTATTATGAAGATTTATACATTAATGTTTGAATATTCTCAGATAGTAGAGCAAGGGAAAAACACAAAAATTTCAACAGAAATGTAAATGTAACTTAAAAGCCTTTCTAGATTTAAGTCAAATGTCACTGACACCTCTTGTGCTGACAGTTCTACTCCTCTCTGCAAAGGTAACTGAATTAATCTCACAATGTGTACATAAAAATATTATCACAAAACAAATGCTACTACAGTATGCTAAAATGTTAATTTTTTGCCATGAAAAATGTCTGTTGTCTTGGCAATATTTTTATTGTTTTTTCCCCACCATGTGTTTGTCATTTGTGGCAGCTCTGTTTTTTAAATCTGAAAATATGAAAAAATGAGACTCATGAAGAGCCACCTGTAGGAAAAGGAAAAGCCCACATACATTTAAAATTTTGACAGTTTCAGGAAAATGTGATGGGCTACAGAATGAAAATTAAAGAAATTAAGTTTCTCTCCCATAAAAACACTTAAAATTATATATGCACCATTTATTCTTCAAGAATACAGGGAGAACCCCAATAACCACGGGTCTCTGCAGCTGAGCGTGTTCTCTACTGGAACATCAAGACACCAGGAGTGTCAAGAGTTGTCTCTTTCTAACGTTGAAAATTTATTCAGTAGACATTATTTTCATGAGTGGAATAAAAAAAGCTTTCAACAAAAATTTTAGTGGTAGAAGGAGCACACTTGCACGAATTTACAGCAAGTGTGCTTTACCAGCATTTTTATTTTGCTTTGTTTCTTGATGGGATAAGTATAACTTGACAAAAGATGCTTTTGACAATGCAGAACTTCAAAATACATGCTTTAAAATCACCAAATTAAAAAACTGCCTTAAACTAGATTTTATCTTGTTCTGAATTTTAACTTTAACAATATTCTTCACTTATATAGTTTCCCTCCGCAACTGTGATGACTAGAATTTTCTTTTTTTCATTACAAGTTCTTATAAAAATTCAATAAACTTAGTTTCTGAAGAGGGCAAATTTAAAAAGACAACCTGATGGGATACTTGTGATAAAACTTTAGAACTACTTACTTCCCATCTTCCTTTTCAGCACTGGAACTTTTTAGAACTCTGACCAAAAAAAACCAAACCACAAACACAAAACAGATTAGGGGAAAAAATGGAAAGAACAAGAAACAGCATCAAATATTTCCTAGTAAAAGTGATGACTAATTTTTCTCTGCATCCATAGATCTAGTTATAGTCTTCTACTGAAGTGTTTTCTGACAAAGCTTTTCCACAACCTACCTGTTTACATAAACCATTCTCCTAGAATGAAAACATCCCTTTTGCAAATTGAACAGTTGTGCAAGTTGTGTTCAAGCTAAATGGAAAGGTCAGACCTAAAATTTCTGCATGAAGCCAAACTGGACAGTCATTATCTCAAAAGTGTTAGCATTTTCCAACTCTTCTAGCTAATGACAGACTATATGATGAGAACAACTACTACAGGAAGTACTCTATCAGGAAACAGCCTATCTACAGGAAGTGACTTACCAAAACGTCAACATATGGATGTGTTCTCCCTCTAAAAGGGGTCCAAGAAATTTGGAGAGAGACTTAATCCTCTACTGCAATAAAACTGGACATCAGAGTATGCTGTGGGTTTGGTTTTGTTTTTTGTGGTTTTTTAATTAGGTTTAATGTATGTAAGTCATTATAGATGTTTGCTTCCTTTTATCTTCCTTCAGGAAAAAAGACAGCTTCTAACTGTTTGGATCTCTAAATTGGCAGGATTACTTAAAACTTTTTAAAAGCATTATAGACAAGTGTTTTCTAGGCAACATGTTTCCTTAGTGTTCCACATGAACACGGCACACAATGAACCGCTTTGTCAATGACAAGCTGATAAAAAAATCCCACCAAATTTTTGATTAAGCATTTTTTTTAAAGATGTGTTTAAGAGAATAGAAGGCTTCTCTAGCCATGCTATCATTCTTTACTTAGATAGTTGTCCTTATTTGTAAATATGACTTGAGCACATGCTCCTACTATAGTAAATAATTTTAATTGTAACAAGCGTCAATGGATTATTTTTATTGTTAATGAGAAAATGTTGTGTCAGAAGATTTTACTGTGCTTATTTGATTCTACTTCCTAATGAAAAGCAGATAAACTATACTGTATAGTGTAGTTAAAATAATTTACAACTGTAGCTGACAATTTAATTACCCACAAAGTTTAAATTTTCTTTTGTTTTTGAAAGTAATTAACTCAACCTTCTTGAGGTGTATGTACCTATATCAAGAGAGGGAGTTTTATCATACTGCACAGAGCATTAAATATGAGCATTATTATGTGCCAAGTGATCAAAGAGTTTATAAATGGATAACTGTATCATTATTCTACATGTGTAATTAAAGCCCATCAAAATCCTGACTTCTCATCCTGCAGCATAATCTGAAACCAAGCTAATCCTAAAACTATATCCTAAAGTAGCAAATTCAGAAATATATATGTCCTGACAGAAAACATTTCTTTTCAACCCCACTATTTTATCAACTCTTACTACAGTAAGTCAGCAGCAGATAATTGCTGAAACAAGTGAAAGACTGCCCAAAAGTGTTGATAGGATTGATGCCCCTTCATGGCACAGCAGGATTAATCAGACACACTCCTGGTGGTGGGCTGCTCTATCGAGCAGATGTTTGACCCCCTACTGAAGGTTCTACTATAAACACAGTGGTATAATCCCTGTTTAAATACTAGGAAGAAAATGAACTTTTAGTTTCTGCAGATTTACAAAGAGCCTCTATCTCCCACTGATTTCAAACCTGTCTCCTGTTAAATTCCCCTCAAACCCAAACAAGTGCTTTAAACTAGAAGGAAACTGTTGTCTGTCAAACAGCTGGAACAATATCAGATACCTGTTAAAAAAGGGTAGCACAGTGAGGTGGCATTAGCTCTTTTTATTCCTGCATGTCAGCTCTGAAAAAGGCAACTCAATCTCAGAGTTCAGGAAGAACTAGCAGAACTAGCCCTTGCCAGAGGCAGAGGCCATGCTGGGGGGCTTTTCTAATGCCTCATCCCCTGATGCTCTCTACCCACTCCAGTCCCAGCTACCTGCCCTCGACCAGCCAGCTACCAGCCAGGATGCCCACCTTGACTCACTGTAGGTTTTGAAGTCTGTAACTCATGGTTTTAATCCAGCTTTTATTAGTTTCCTAAATTCAAAATCCAAGACATTTTCATCTTTTGTCTCTCTCTTGTGAGTTCAGATGTTCAGTTCAGAAATGAGGCTCCGTCCTTTGGAAAGTCAGCTTTGCAATTAAGCACTCAAGTGCATGAAGAATTATGTCATTGCATCACGTTTGCTTAAAAAGAACACAGCCTGCAATAGACAGTTTGAACAACAAGATTACTCTTTCTTTGTTAGATAAAAGGATACTTTCATGTTGGCCAGGAACACCTCTGTGTTCATATTGATACAGATCTTTTTTTTCTCCTTTTGACTTTAATGAAAGGAGAATGAGGCATTTCAGATTTTATTACCATGGTCACTGCTAAAATGTGTCTAATATTAGAGATGTGCCAGTGCTGGGAATTTAACAATAATTCAGACTGCTACGGAACCACTACAGATATGTCAGTCTCATCTCTCTGTTTAACATCTGCTTCAAGTAAATCCAAAGCAGATTCTGGCTCACCAAGTCCAAACTAAAGCCTATGAACTTAATACAAATACCTTTCTAAACCACCTCTTATTAAGGATATATATATATATATGTGTGATTATATTCATAAGAAACTGTTTCCCAGATCAAGCAGCTCTCACCAAAGCTATTGTTATCTACAATAGTCAAGTGCCTTGATGTCTGAGCTACTCTTTTTTTTTTATTTTTCCAATTTAAAGAGAATAACAATTAAACACAGATGAGGGACTTGTATTTTTCTTTTATGGTGTATTTTGCACATGGCATTTTTAAAAATTCCTTTTGATGAGAATTAAACTCCTGTGAGAAGTGAAAACGAACAAGGCATTTGCATCAGAAATTCACCTACAACTATGCAGAGAGGTAGATACAGCACTGAAACCTTGTGACCTGCAGCAAAGGAAAAAAGTCAGAACAATATTGACAGACACAGGAAAGAAGAAGAGGCCACGGAAACTGATGATATCATAGCAATTCCTCCAAGCCACATGGCAGCAGCAGCAGGAGCTCAGACCAGTCCTGAAAGGTCGGTCACTGAGGCAGCAAATGTGTGCTCAGAGCAGCACTGAGCTAAACACACTCATACATTCATGGACAAGCCATCATACTCCTTCCACACTGGCTACTGAGGAAACACAAAGAGGTCAGGCTAAGTTTTGGAAGGCAGCATGGGCAGCCATCAGAAGGGGTCCCACTGTAGCCCCACAAGGAAAAATGGAAAGCAGAGCTTTGCCTCAACAGACTGGGTAGGAGTTTGCCTTAGAATTTCCCTCCTGGCAAGCAACAGGGATAAGTATGGTTACCATGGGCTAGTAAACAGCAACTACCCTCAGAAATACAAATCCTTATTTAGACAAAGTCTCTGCAGGGAGAAAGCTCCTTCGCTCTGCACTGACATTTGAATTCAGACATTTCTCCTCCATTCAAAATTTTCCACACAATTCCCAAGAGGGATCAGATAGAGCAGGAGGCCCCAGAGCAGTCTCATCTCCCCAGTGGGTACAGACTGAGCTGTACCAAACAGCCCAAAGGCAGGGACATGTTGAACTGGCTACGTCGCTTCTCTTTCCTGCTCTGTGCATGGCAAAGTTACATTCAGGGCTTCCCACTGGCCTAAGCTACCCCAAGGATTTTAGTTCTCTTGAGGGCTGAGTTCAGCCTCCTTCCAACTGTCTGATACTCTAAGTATTTGGTATGCTGAGACAGGGGGAAATACTGAACATTTATCTTCTTTTTTAAGTGAAATTTATCTGTAATCTAAAGGCCACATCCTGGGTGAGTAACCCAGCCACTAAACTGTTAAGTCTTCTGGTATAGCTTCCATCTTCCAATAGAAACCTTTCAAATACCCTGGTTTCCTTCTGCTTTGGATAGAGAAGCTTTCTGAGTTCCCACCTACCTCTGTTGATGAGATGCCCAGGGGTCTTTAAGAAGACATGGGACTGAGCTGGGCATTAAGTTATATATTTTTTTTTAAATCCTCACAGGATGGTATTGAAAGAACATTAGTGCACTTTACAGTCTAGAGACATTTAAGGGATTGAAGCAGGGGGATAAGAAGAGAAATTAGGATACTGAGGAGAAAAGAGAGTCCTTTTCTACCCACTGCTAAAATGCTGTATTTACAAAAAGCATGAAAACCATAGGAATAGCTTGGTGGGAAAAAGTGGCAAGATAGTTTAAATATTCTGCACTTGCTCAGATTGGTTAGCTCTGCTTGATTAACACATCCATAAGGTGTTAATCATTCCAAGGATAAGCATTCTTACCTTCTGAAATGAGAAATGTTCCAGAACAAATTTCTTTCACTTTCTTTCATATAGCTCCATAGCTTGCTAGTCAGGCCTTATGCAACCTTTCAGGATGGAAACAATGCATGTAGCCCATCACTGGCTCTTGTTTGATCGATATTAGGAGATAACAGGGGCAGGCTTTCCAGCTCTGCCTTTTGAGAAACACCTCCTAAAGGAACTTTGAAGTCTGCATACTAAAAATCACACAAAACAGTTTTTCACCAATGACTCAAATCATGAGAAAGATGTAAACTATTTATGCCATAAACACAAAGCCAGAGTGCCTTCTCTGATTTTCTCAAGTCCTTGTCTCCTCAAATAGGGACCCTTGGAAAAAATCATGTTAAGGCAGAAAGCAAGTGTAACTAAAAACACAGCAAAGTGATAGGACATTTGAAAAAAAAAAGTGGCAATGGGTAAATAAAAATTTATGGGCATATTCAAATGTTCACAATCTTCTTCTGCTGTTGCTTCTAAGAAACTCTACTACAAAAGGAAGGGCTCCCCACAAAAGTCAAAAAATCTTTTTCCAGGAATACAATAGTGCAGGTAACAATACTTATGTATTTGACCTAATGGAATATGCTTTAATTACCCAACTACACCCACAAACTAAATGCCCAAAATTATAGATAGATTAGTAAACTTATGAAAAGCTAGACAGGTGAATTTTGGCTTTTCTTTCCAAAGCATAGGATGGAATACAACAGAATTTTCTGTGTGTGCTCTTGGGTTTCATACAGAAAGAATCAGGAATCATCCAAGAGTATTTTAAACATGTTAATGTAATCTTGTGATATTCTATAGAAAGATGTTTTATAGACGAGCACTATGATGCAGGAAACTGCCATCATATCAGGATGCTTCACTGGAACAAGGACTCTTCACCTGTTTCTGAGATTACTTCTGTTTCTTTCCTTCATGACAGCATGGATGAAAATTTGAAGTAGTCTATTCTGATCATGCTATAAGATATCCATACTTTCTAGTGGTGCATATATATGTGTATATATGTTTGCACATATATATAAATGAATGAATGTGTATATATGTGCAGACAAATGTACAGTTGCCTCTGTGTGTCTCTATGTACATATTCCGGCCTTTGTCTTCAATTTGGGTGGAGTGCAAACTGAAGAAGTTGATAAGTCAAAGCACAATTGCATACAGTTTACTTGCTGTTTCTAGGACAACACAGTCACAGCTTGATCCTGTTTTCTGTTTGGGCTAATGTACCCACCACTTGCAGGTCTGTGTGATGCACAACAGAGCCCCGAGAACTCACGTCCATGCCCTCAGCCTGGGCTCCAGACCCGTCTGCTCAGCCTCCACATATCCAGTCTGCTGGACTGTGATGGACATTGTGCAATGGTTTTTATTCTGCTCATCTCTGAAAGAAACGACAAAAAATCACAGTAAGAGGAGAGATTTTATGAATCTGGATGCTACAGCGACCACAATGCTCCTTTTTATTCCTTGAAAAAGAGGCAATTGTACTCTCCAGACAGTACAGAGTTAGTAACATTTTAATGGGATCATTCAAAAAAAGTATCAGGTATTTCTAAAGTTTTTGGACAATATACCATCACCACCACCTCTCCTCCTAAACTGCCCCTGAAAGATAATTTTCCCTTTGAGCCTAATTTAGCATGTTTCTGTAAACAGCTTATGAACTATACAAAAGACAAAGATAACACATCTTCCCAGTGTGCATCGTAGTTCAGTGAATGGTGTAGCTTGAGTAGGTTGTGGTCTAATTCAGCTTATGCTTTAACCTAATTTATGAAGAATGTGGCACATGGCAATTATCAAATTTTACAGTGGTAGGTTCACTGTAAAATGAGCTCTGTACCAGCACTGCCCAGCACTGGTGCTTCTTACTGGAAGCAAGACCAGAGTTTCTTGTCTTAATTTACTCTGTAGCGTCCTTTCAGACCTCCTGTGTCAACACTAAGCTATTTTGAGCAATATGACTAGTTGGCTGTGGCTTCCTTTTATTGCCTGGACCACATCTGGATCTGTGAGGGAATACTTTGCATTATGAGGTAGAGGTTTAAGGTCTAAAGTCAAGCCATACCCATACAACTATCACAGAACTGTTTTGACTATTTTGTCTGGACCTTTCTTCCTTTTTTTTCCCCTTCCTTTTTTTTGGCTTTTTATTTTATTCCTTTTTTCTTTTCTTTTTTTTTTTTTTTTTAACTGAACTTTGCACTTGCTGAGAAAGGGTTTAGGAAAATGACAGCTGCCAGACTGAACTATTTGTTATTGTGTCATGATGATAAGCATTGCAGTCAGTCATTTCACCACCACCACAGTCAGCCCTAGGGACTGCATCTGTCAAGATCAAAAACTAACACCTTAAGATGCAGTAGGTGCAACATTAATTTTTATAAATGTGTATATAAATTACTCCCTTCATTTTGCAAAGCTCAGCTGCTCATTCCAACACCAAGCAGCTGAGACAATACAGTACATACTTTACAGCAGGTCCCCTTGCACTGATACCTGCAGTGCCCACACAGATGTGATCACTAGCCCACAGGAATTATCTGTAAACTCTACACCTTGTACATGCATTTAAATGAGAGATATTAAGGCTCAGGACACAGTACCAGTTGTGATTCTTCTTGTTTACATAAATGCCAAGATCTTAATTTCCTGAGTTTTCTGCCTCAGTAGCTATTCCTGCTCCAAATGAAGGACTGACATCAATTACCCAAGTGTCCATCTTCCTTCCGCTCAACAAACTTCTGTGCTGCAGATGGTGCAAATGGCCTGGCATATACAAAATCCAGAGTATTTGTCTCTGAAAGACTGCCAAAGGCAGCAGAGAGCTCATATATAAGATAGACTGGCAGAGTTCTCTGGACATCTTTTCCCATTTCTAGCGTGTCTGACCTCAGACAGGGTCATCAGCTCCGCACTTCTACAGGAGCTCTGCACACAGGTCTTTGTACCTCATTGCCTGAACAACTGGGACAGTCAAGGTCAGAAGGACTGCCTGAAAATAAGATTCCAGATGGAGAATCAGGCACATGGCCTGATACAAGTGTTAGCCTTCCTTTTCTCAAAGTGCTTTGGTAAAATTTTATGGAGAAAAAAAAAAAGTACAGAAATGGTTGTCAAGGTAACATCAGAGTTACTATTTCATGTTCATTTGTCAGTAACTTAATCCTTCAAATATTTAGGACTTTTTAGTACAATCAACCAACAGTTTTCTGTGAGACACTGTGGTTACAAATCACAGCGTTTGGCACACTGAAGTCTGGTGGAATTGCCCTGATACTGCCCTAAATTAAAACAGTGAAATATTCCTGAGAATTTCCACCTTACCAATACCCTTTGCAAGTCTCAGTACGGTAAATTCTATTTTACTTCGGTCGTTTGCGTATTTCCTGAATGTAGACAGAGCTGAAGTGCGTTGCACAGCTCATAAAACCTACTGAAATTCAGAATCTTTGAAGATGGGAGGAGTCATATAATTAATTGCACCCTTCTGCCTTTTGATATATCTTCACCAGCACCACCTTCACAGACAGAAATTGTGAGGCCTGTACTGTGGGTGTGAATTTTGTTCTTCAGTGGCCAAATCTCGGTCACTCTTCACTGAATATTTCATAATATTTAGGAATAATCAGTGCAGAAGAAGTAGTGACATCACAATAGAAGGAGAAAAATACAGCATCTATGGAGACTTCACAGGTGAGATCACCAATAGTTATTGTTAAGGCAGGAAAGACTCAGAAGAATGAGAAAAAAAAATTATGTTACTTTTCCCAGAACTACTTTTTACTTACATGTAATACCACGAAGTTCACTTCGAAGTCCATACCTCAGCGTTTCTGTAGGACTAACACCAAAATAAACCTTCAAAATATGTTAGTAGAAAGCTTCCAACTACAAAACATAAACATACCCTAAAAACAATATTCCCTCTACCACAGAAGATGCTAAACAATAGACCAAATTAATTTCTTCCAAATTATTATTTTGAGGGACACACTCACACAAAGCAGCTGGAACACAGTGAATTTGTCATGATAAATGAACATTTACTGGTCACAATGTTTTGATTGGTTTATACCTGCTCTTTAGTTAAATTAAAAAAGAAAAAAGTTTTAGTGATTTTGACAGGATAGTGTCATCCCCATTTTGCTTTCAGTTCTGCTACATGAAGCCTCCACATTCATCAGAGTTGTATGGCCTGAGTTCCTTGTTACATTTCAGGGTTATATTCCTGATTAACATGCTCTGGTTAATCTGGTTAAAGAAGCAATTGGTTCTCCAATTAGAAAAAAAAAAGTGTATTTGAAGAAAGGGACAATGACAGAATGGTCACCGTACAGGAAACATAATGCATTTAACAGTTATAGTACTTAGCATAAACAATATTGTTGACTGATAACAAATAGACTCCACTTTAATTGATAGAACAGATAAAACCACTCTTCTGTCAAATTAAACTTTGGCAAATGACTCCATCAGCCCCTCTAAAATACAGCCTAGGAAGATTAAAGTTCATGTTCCAGATGGCCCAAAAATAACCACTAAAAGCTTCCAGCTATGCTTGAATTAACGAGCCACTATTCATGTCCACAAATTTGACATACTATGAATTAACCATATAATGATGGAGAAAGGAAAAAAGGAGGAAATGAAGATAAAATCGGGAATATTCCTTTAGCTTTAGATTTCTACTTTAGGCACCCAAAATATAAGGATAATTCCCCTGGACATCTTCTATTACCAGGAAAACAGGAATCAGTCCTACCATTTTCTGGTAGAGTTGTTTTCTGGAAGACTCTGTACTGCGCTCTTTTCAGAACACCTCCTGGTCTGACCTCTTCATCTAACACTTTAAAGGTGAATGGCACAAATAATCCCCTAAGACTTACAAGAACCATCACTAACAATGGTCATTTCAGGTCATTAAATATGTTGCAGGTGGCTATTAAGGGCATTTAGGCAAATAAGTTTGCTATGGCATCCTATGACTCTGTTTTGCCTTGCTTGAGAAAGGGACACTAAATTCTCAAGGAAATTCCTTTTTGCTTTTTCTCCAAATTACTGAAAACACCAAATGAAGGCATCATCATTATTAAAGGAATTTTTAGAGATCTGGCATGGGGACGGAGACAAAAGAGTAGATTACAAGCAGTTTGCACTAGTTTTCCATTCCAATTAATGAACAAAGGTTGTTAATTTTTACCTGTGTTGGCTCAGTTGCCACAGACCTACCATTCAGATTTAAAAGGAAAGAAAGAAATCAGGTGTTTGTATTTTACAAAACTACAAGAACAGAAGGGACAAGCATAGCAATTTAGTATGCCCTCCTATTTAGACTAGGAAATACACTCAACAAAATAGAAAGATAGGTACAAAAATGAAACAGGACGTGGGGTTTCTTCAGTCATGGTACGAAGTATTCACCTGTGATGAACTCATCACCAGTGATAAAGAATCACTGATGTTAGTGACTAGATGGTGAAATACAAACTTTATCCTGAGCTACATCCCTGAAACACTTCTTCTGTAAGCCTGCACCTGATGGCAGCCTACATGTTATGGTTTAAAAGCCAGATATCAGAGATCTGACTGCATCTGCGACCAAGGCTTCTTTATTTGCACAGATACCAAGTGAGCCTTCCCAAGGCCTGAGAACAAAACCAGCAGCTGGTCAGGAAATACACTCTTTCACACTGAAACAAACAACACAACTGCTCCCCAGAAGAGAATCAAATGAGGAAAAGCAATCAGAAAATTATCAAAATATTCTATGCTTTGTACATTTTGAATAGGAATTTGGAGAGTACTTAAAAGTAATATTTTGACGTTTTGGAAAAAGTTTGGGTAAAGAGCTGTCATGAAAGAAATATTTAAAACGGCATACAGAGGAGAGGGTGAAAGAGAAATATTCCACTGAGGAACAGAAGTGGAAAGGACAGTAGTCTTAAAAATAAAAATAAAATCCCCTTCCAATACACATCAAGGAAAAGATGACTAGGGAAGACATTAATTTCAAATAACTCCTCACAGAGAGCCAAGGATTCACAAAGACTCATCTTTCTACAGGAAGAAGATAAAAAACATTCTGAGAAACTCAAGCATAGTAAACTGATAAGTTAAAATTTCATCTGTATGGACTGAATGAAAAAAAAGGATAAAATAGCAAGCAAAGAAAAGCACCAAACCACAAATATTTCTCACTATGTAAAGCCTGCAACATAATATTAATTTCTCTTCATGAAGTCCAGAACAATTTAATAAGAATATGAAAGCTTTACCACAGAAACTGATAGACATAGTAAAGTACAGCACTAATACAAACAGAATTTGATATGGTCACATTATCAGGCTTTTTGTTCAGACTTGCTGGGGAGTCAAACCAGCACATTTTACCAGCTTTGGATACTTAAACACTTCTATTCCAGGCATGACAACATAGACTAAGATGACACAAATTTGGAGTGGACTAGGAGACACAGTTAAGTGAACAGAGAACTGAGAGCTGACACAGGTGTGCCTGTGGGAATAGCTCTTTGTAAGAACTGTTTTGTACATGTGTGATCAGCAAAGAGAAGAGCAATTTGGGAAAATTAGTTAATGATTCACATTAATATTTTCTTTAATAAAAAATAAAAGAATGTTCCTGTTCAGGAGCACCTTGTAAAATGACATCATGCTGCCAAGCTGCTCCCCTTAGCACTAAGACTGACGAGACTTTCAAGTTGAGGAAGAATATGAGCATAATGAACAAGTGGAAAACATCACTTTTTCAAGGTAAGAGATTTTTTGCGATGCTCTTAAACAGCATTCAGAACTTAGACAGTGAAAAACAAAATGGCTCCTAAAAGTTGCTGGAATTAACAGATAAATTTCCCACTGCTTCCTTGTGCACAGGGCAAATAACCTCCCTTCCATGACACTACTAAGCAAGGTGCTGCATGCCAGGTCCTATTTCTTTTTTTTTGGGCATTAAATTAGACAGCAAACAGATAACCAGTCGTCAAATGGACTGTGCTGTGTTTTGAACGCTTTTATGCTACCATCAGAAAAATTACATTTTAAGGAAGGCAACCACAGAGGCACTCATAAAATTGTAAACAGACAAGAACAGCATGCTAAAAAACAAGGATTTAAAGCCCCCAAATTAGTTATCCTAAGAACAAGAGAAGTAGATAGGTCTCCTTTGTGAGGCATTACAGAGTTTTCCTATGACGGCCAGTATCCCTTTTTTTTTCTTTCAGAAGCACAAGAATGACACCATGAAAAGAACAGCAGTGGAATTTAAAACCAAAGAAAGAGAACATTGCTTCCAGCTATTCACACTCATAATCTGTGAAATTTATGGCCTGAGAAGACAGCATTAAAATTAGCCATCCCTTCTTTAAATTGAGCTCAGGGTTCCAGTTTCCATGTAACAACCTTATGCTTTTTAATATCAAAATATAGGTAAATTGCAGACCATAGATGAAGATGTGACAACAGCAAAAAGTTTTCAGATTTATTTTCTTCCCTGATTTGTAAGAATTATTTTTTAGCAAAACCAACACTGATCATGAGGAAAAGATTTTTTCTTTTTCCTGGCGAATCTCCTCAAAATTTTTCTTTCTTACCATGGCATCATATTCACACATTTTGTTAACAACAACAGCAAGCCCCCAGATAATAATAATAATAACAACGCTAAACACAATAGAGAGAAAATGCAAATGTATTAAACCAATGCGTGTCATAACTGAAATGCACATGCTTCCATGACCTAGCAATATCATAGCTGGAGAGTGAAATGACCACTTTTACAGGGCAGTGACAAACTACATTTGCTAAATTAGCCAAGGCTGTTGAATCCAGATAGCTTTGAAATAAGAAATTAATTCAGCCTGATGACAAAAAGATGAAGCAATCTATTACCTCTATACAGCGTATCAGTTCTACATTTTGACTGAATATCCAGTTGCAATGTAAAAAATATAAGCAAAAGCCCATGGATATCACAGCTGCCAAATATAATTTCAGAAATCAGAAGTTTTTGTTTAGTTTCAAGCACTGCTTGTACGTCCGTAATGAGTATAAGCAGTACTTCTGAGGCCTTTTTTCTTAAATATGCAGTGGAAAACAGGGGAAATCTGTGATCAGGCCAGTTTTAATGAGAAAAATGTAATGATGAAACATAGCTATACTCTCATCTTCGAAGGCAAAAGAGATTGCAGGCTCCTAAAGCATGGAAGAGAAGAAAGTATAACTAAAGAAACAACACAGAAAGAAAAGGGGCAAGCTGAAACTTTGCTAACAGTTTTCACACAAGGAGTAAGATCAAAGATCCAGAAAAAGGTAACACTGTGACAAAATAAGAAGTCTGAGAATAAAAACAGAGGTAGCTCAGCAAAACTGTGTGTCATTCCATCCCAAGATGCCATGGAGTTTTACTCTTCCACATCTCACTGCAAGATGTTTGGCTGATAGAATCACAGAAGGAAAACACTGGAATCAGTGAACATAAAATCTCCACCCAGAAGTGTTAGTCCCAGCTCATTATTGTATGTATTAATAAGAGATAATGGTTGTACACTCCACATGGTGCATGTGGGATTTTGCCTTGCCACAATAGAAGATACCTTCACAGGAGTGATCCAAGGAGCTGAGTACTACAGCAAATGGTGCAGGAAGCTGTGATATAAGAAAAGAAATGAAATCAGTTTATTCTCTTCAAAAGCCATCTTAAAAGTCTCTTTTGTATCCTACTCTTGACTTTAAGTGCTTTGTACAAAGAGCACCATGACAGTGGTCCAAGCTTGTGAAAAATGGTGTTAAGCCTTGTGCTAAGCTTACTTGCACACGAGGGGAAACATTTACTTAGTAGTTTTACTCCAGCTAATACTTACACAACACAACTTGGTTTATTATTATCAAAATTCTACTGAGCCTCCTCCTTGTTCACTCTCCCCCCCCAAAAAAAGTTAGCTGGTTATTAGAAGTAAAAAAAATGATCCCTGGGTAACAAAACTTAGTGAGTCATACAGTTCCTAGAATAAAGAATCCTCAATAGCTAAAAATTGCTAGCTTTCCTGTTCAAATATTGAATGAGTAAAAGCTGAGGGAGGAAAGCTTGCAATGATCAATCTTTAGACCACTTCTACAGAAAACTTCCCCATAAACATAGAATGGGAAACATCTTTTCACTTTTAAGGCCATGCAGTTAGCTTCTTCAAAGTTGCTTTTTCTGGGAATAAAAAATAAAAGACATACGTCAACTTATGTGGTGTGCAAAGTACTATCCATTCACAGAGATGTCAGTGGCAGTGTGGTATTTTCTAAGTGACCTGTACCAGTGACAATGAAATTGAACTACAAATAAACTGAAAAACCTCTGCTGATCTGGACACATTCAAGGGAATAAAGCAGAAAAACCCAAAACTTGTAAGCCCTAAGAATTCAAAGTATGGGAGCAGTTGTACCTTGCTCCTCTTCTGGTAAAACACCTACAGGAAAATGGAAATTTGCCTTCAATTCAGGGCTATCTAGGAAGATAGTCATGGTTTCCTCAAAGCCACTTAAGCCTTTGACTGACCTTCTTGAACCCCATGATGGCACCCATGGAATATCCTTGGGAAGCCTTTCACTGCCATGCACATGTCTAGAAGTATTTGATAAAAGTTACAGTGTAGTTTGACAACTCATCACAAGAAAGTTGTCTGCTATTTTGTCTAACACTTCCTTTGATTTGAGTGTGATCAGACCTTCTAGGTTTTGGGTTTGGGAGCGGGGAGGATTGTGTTTGTTTTGGTCCAGAATGGGAGTAAAAGAGTTTCATTTTTTTCCTGTTTTCTAGGTCAGGCAAGAAAACACTGCAATTGCTGTGGTTAACTGCTGTCTCAAGTCATTTTATTTTTGGTATGCCAGAGGACTGGGGCAGTCCCATATAACTAAACAAAGAAACTGTTACATTCAAGCTTACCAAATCATAAGGCAAAAATAGAAGAAAGGTTTCTAGTTTAAAAAGCTGTTGCAATAGCACTTCTCATTAAAACATACGTTATGTGAAGAAATCCTGAAAAGATCTAAACCTTCTTAGTAAACAAATTGCCTGGCTCCTGCTCATCAAGGCCCTCTGCTAGGTCCTGTCTTGACAGGATTCTGGTGGGCTGGAAAACATCACCTCACAAGACCTGAAAGAGATAAACTTAGATGCAACTGTAAAGTTTATCATCTAGTTTTTAACACTAAAATGTTAATTTTCTCTAGTTCAGGTTAGTCCCACCTGCAGAATGTTTCGAAGTGGATGGTATCTTGCTAGTTTTTCTCTAAATGTTCGAGGATTACAGAATTGTATTATTTGAGAAGATCAAGAACTATGACTTGCTCTGATTGCAGTGCTCATTTCAGTGCGGTATTAACAGATGACAAAATCATCTGTGGCAAGCCTAGCTTTTTATTCTTTTTTTGATAAGTACTTAATTAAGAACTATACAAATAAAATGCCAAGACACCTCTTGATGAACAGTTTAAGTTCTCAGAGAGGGCAGTAGTCAGACAACTGATAAACTCTGACTAGCTCTTTCCAACAACTGTTTTTCGCAATTAAAAAAGCCCACTACACATCACCAGCAAAAAACTACAGAGGAAAATAAAATACAACTCATAAATTTTGACCGTTTTGTCTGACATACTAGAAACCTGTAACAAGGTCAAAATATGAATACTTTTAACTTAATCTCCTTGAGTAGCTGCTTATCAAGCAAACAATAAAGGACAATATTTGAGAACAATACTATTCAATCCTTCATAATTTTGGTTACATTCATAGTTTGTTTTAAGATAACAGGTAACATCAAAAACTTGTATTTTTTTCCTTCATTCATGCAGCTTCCTACTTTATCAACCAATGGCTTTAATCTTTTATACATTTATTTTAACTCTACAGCAACATCAACAGTTGCCTCTTAGTTTGGGAGATAAACCCTTTCCTAGGAGAGAATTTCACTTTTCACTATCATTTATTAGAAGCCAGTTTCTTTCACAAATTGGCAGTGTTATCAGTGATACAGTAATTACTAACAGATAGCATCAGCCATTGAAATAGAAACATCCTGTTGTTTCAGTCCTTCCACATGCATTTGGTTTTCATACAAAGAACTCAGAGTACCAAAATGAGAAATAATGAAAAAGTAGCAATTATTAAATAAACTGAAGCCTCCATTTTTTCCTCTTAAAATAACAGATGATATGGTTAATGTAGATCCTCATCCAAAGTCAAAACTATTCTTACCGGTAGTAATCTCGCAAAGCTGAGGGTGTACTGAAGTGACACTTAACTTTTGAATAATTTCAGGCTTTCATAAATATTGTTATCTTGTTAAAAAAAATAGTTTTAAAAAATATTACAGCAGATTTGATCTTTGGCCTTTCATCTTCAATGCAGCAACAGAAATGATCTGCCTAAGTAACTAAATAAAATGTAATGTTAGACGACGCAAAACCCATGGAAAAGAAGTTTCAAACTATGTTTTTAATTTTCCTTTCTCTCCTGTTTGTACGGATTCCACCTGTCTTTATTTACTCTAATAGGGGAAGTTCTTGCCAAATTATTTTTACCTAGTTTCTTTGTGGAATATAAACACCACATTTTTGACATTGATGTATCTCCAGTCTGTTCATGTTTTGGTAGGCCAGCTAATAGCACAGTTTTAAAGACTGTCATCACACCTATCCTTCAGGAAAACCCAATGCTTTAATGTGAATGGAACAACCAAGCCAACCTCATATCAGCACTGTTTCTTATCCTTTTCTAAACCATATGAAAAGGGAGTCTTGTGAAGTTTAAGAAAGGCCCTGTTGTCAACTTGAGTAAAAACAGCTACTCAGCCACTTCTGTGTTTCCAAGTATCTGATTAGGGCATCTCCAGCTGTTTCCTGGTGTTCTCTGGCAGCAGCCTTCATACATTCATGTACCCATGGCACTATCTTCCAACGAAGACTCCTGCACTCTGACACCCTGCACACCGAGAAAAAAATTGCTGCTCATGAGAAATCTGCAGCTTTAGTCAGACAGGTAGCCAGCATCATCTGCCCATGCCACACTCTGTACTCCTTGCTTTGGCAGCTTCCTAGGAAAACCTCTAACTGGCTTGCTAGACTTCTTTGCTGACCTCCATTTCATTGAATTTTTATCATACATTTTGTTCCATGTTGCAAAGAATGAGCAGGAAGAAAGCAGAAGCATTATGCATCACTGAATTTCCTTATTTGCAAAGCTGAAGAGCATTTCTATAGTACAGACTTGTGCCCTGATTCAGCATCTTTCAGGTACTTAATTCCACCTAAGAAATGCACATTCTTATCATTGCTCATTCTGTGGAAGAAAAAAAAAAAAAATCAAACAACTTAATCTCTCCATTACAAAAAATAAAAGTTTTCAGAAATTAGGCAAACAGTAATATAAAGTGCATTGTGAAACACTCTTCTAGAATAAAAGAGAGACATACATTGCAAATATGCTACTTCAATGAAAAAAAAAAAAAAA